>CM074718.1:20661937-21076937 GCA_037306005.1 Rhinophrynus dorsalis
ATGTGTGTATGTGTTGTATGTGGTATGTGTATATATGTATGTGTATGTATGGGTATATGTTGTGTATATAGTGTTATGTATGTGTATATGTATGTGTAGTATGTTATGTATGTGTATGTATGGTGTGTATTTATATGTATGTGTTATGTATGTATATGTTGTGTGTATATTGTATGTATATGTATGTGTATATATGTATGTATATGTATGTGTATTATATGTATGTATATGGTATGTGTATTTATGTATGTGTGTATTTGTATGTGTATATTTATGTTGTATATGTATGTGTATTTTATGTATGTTGTATGTATGTGTATTATGTATGTGTATATGTTTGTGTATGTTTATATATGTATGGTATGATATGTATGTGTGTATATATATGTATGTATATGTATGTGTATGTATATGTATGTGTATGTGTGTATGTTTATGTATGTGTATATGTATGTGTGTATATATATGTTGTGTGTATGTATGTGTGTATGTATGTATGTGTATGTTGTGGTATATATATGTATGTATATGTATGTGTGTATATATTTATGTATGTATGTGTGTATGTGTGTGTATGTATATGTTGTGTGTGTATTTGTATGTGATATGTATGTGTGTGTGTTGTATATGTATGTATATGTATGTTTGTATGTATTTTATTGTATGTATATGTATGTGTGTGTATATATATGTATGTATATGTATGTGTGTATATATATATAATAAACTCCACTTTATCAAAGCTTGTTGGCCACTAATAAAAGTACAAATATACAAAAAACAACTTAAACTTTTAAGGATAAGAGGAGTGCGGATGCGCTGTGAAACAATGCATTGCGTGCCCCTCTTCTCTTTACAGGGGTAACATTACCACGTGCTGTGAGAACAGTTTGAAGACCTTTGCTTCTGCCAGCAACTATCCTGTACAAATGTACAAAAGCCCCATTTAAAGTTTTGATTTTTTTATTTTTTTTTTCCTGCCTTTTTTTGCATTATTTGTCTAGAACATAAATTTCAAAATCTTTTACCCCTGACTTTTTTTCGCTGCAGATACAAATGGTTGGGAGCTTGTAGCAACACAGGGAGCTCTCGTACAAGGAGGATACGGTCACAGCAGCGTGTACGACGAGAGGACCAGGTCGATATACATACACGGAGGCTACAAGGCCTTTACCGCCAACAAGTACCGTCTGTCAGATGACTTGTACAAGTACTCTGTGGACACACGCATGTGGTAAGAACTCAGGTTTAGCCCCTCCTGGTATCCAAAGGGTTAATAATTGATTAGTGGAACTGTCACCTTGAATTTAAGTTTGCGTATCTGAAATCATCATTAAAAGTTGTCATTGTATCATGTTGGCTAAAGATGTGTTATGGTGCTTTCCTGTTAAGGATTTTTCTGTAATAATTAATTAGTAAGTGATAGGAAATGCACCATCTGGTGGCCAAAATAGAAATTTGCAGTTTAATTAAAAAAAAAATAAAAAATGGAACGTCTCTCAGCAGTAGGATTACCCTTGTTTTGCTTTGGAGGAAAACCCTATATCCTATGTTTGTACTTACAAATGCTACTGCTTCGTTAACGGGATAGTAATGTTTCACAATAAGATCAGCTTCAATTAATCTTCGTAATATTTGGGCCATGGAGAGTGTTATTTCAATACTGTCAGAGTTGTAGTTCAAAAGTAATTGAAGGATAAAGTATCCCCTCCCACCCCTTTTACTGATGTAACACTGCTCACCTCAGAGCAGCAAGACTGTCTGGGTGGATAGCACAGAGGGACAAACTTCAGTGAGCATAAGGAAAAACCTGTCAAGGGGGGCAGGGTTTTCATTATGCTCACAGTAAGAAGATTGTCCCTTGCTGTAAGCTGTCTGCTCAAGAGGCTAGATTCCACATCTGAGGGGAGGTGACTTACACTAGGTAAAAGATACTTTATCATTCAATTACTCTTGAACTACAACTCTGACAGTATTGAAATAACACTCTCCAAGGCCCAAATACTATGAAGATTAATCTGAGCTGCTTTTTTGTGAAATGTTACTATTTTGTGCAACTGTTAAAAGGATAGTATCTGAGCTACTTTCCCCATATTTTGTATGCGTGCATTTTATCTACTGGCTAAATTACTCACTTTCTGTAATTTTTAGCATTCGTGTCAGACAAATAAATGTTTCACCACTGTTTCACAGTAACTAGATATAAATTTGTATTTTTATAAAAAATTCTCTTACTAGGATAATCCTCAAAGACAGCCAGTTTTCCCGCTATTTGCACACGGCAGTGATTATAAGTGGCACCATGCTGGTGTTTGGGGGGAACACGCATAATGACACGTCTATGAGCCACGGAGCCAGATGTTTCTCAGCGGATTTCATGGCCTATGACACTGGTGAGTGAGTTCAAATGTTTTACCTTGATAGGACACCTCCTGCAGCTCTGTTACTGGACAGTGTAAACCAGTCGTTTTCTTGTGGGGCAAGAAAATGATTGCATTTTGTTTGTCACAAAGTTAGGGGAAAAAAAAGCCACTTTTTCTTACAAATACATGAATCTGCTTTTGATGAGATTAACCTTTACAATGTTGTGTTTTTTTGTTTTTTGCATTTGCCTAAAAATTATGCTAGGTTTTATTGTAATGCTGTTTGTTAAAGGGATAGTAACCCCCCCCCCCCCCCAAAAAAAACAAAAAACAAAACGTGAAGCCAAATGCTAGGAATCATCACAACATACTTAACTCCCTTGTTCCCATCTCTCAAACTGTTACGGTTTGAGAGATGTAAGAAAAGACAGTCCTCCGCTCCCTCCCCTTTCTGCCTGATGAGCTGTAAAGCTGTCGGAGGCAGAATCCGGTCGACCACCTTATGGCGGCTCTTCAGGGGCGCTATCATCTACATATCTCTGCATACTTACTTCATTGGAATTGTCTACAACATGTGCTTGCAAGCCAGGCACACTTTGTAGACCATACTAATGGTCTACAACATGGCGACCGGATTCTGCCTCTGACAGCTTTACAGCTCACCAGACAGAAAGGGGAGGGAGCGGAGACCTTTATTTTCTCATATCTCTCAAACCATAACGGTCTGAGAGATGGGAATATGGGAGTTAAGTGTGTTGTGATGATTCCTAGCATTTGCCTTCAAGTTTTTCAGGGGGTTACTATCCCTTTAAAAAAAAAAAAAAAAAAAAAAAAAAAAAAAAAAAAAATTATATATAAATAAATGTGTGTGTGTGTGTGTGTGTGTGTGTGTGTGTGTGTGTGTGTGTGTGTGTGTAAAAAATATATTTTGTATATTTTAAACTAGAATATATAGACTTCCCAGGCAGCTACTATCCTAATACCCAAATAGTGCAAATTTGGGCAAAACAGTAATGGTAAGAAAAACAATATATAAAAAAAGGAGAGCGCCTGTTTAGTCCAATTAAAAAACTCTTCTTTATAATGGAGTGGACACTATCAAATCAATATTATACCTGTACAATAAAAATAATACGTTTAATACATTTATTTTGGTACCATAATCATAAAACAGTATACTAAAACATCTATACATTAAACCATCATTTTGGGAAATATCTGTTCTCTCTTTTATTAGGAACGATATTACTAATATCCCCGGTGTATTTCTATAAAATGTTCAAATTCCAGTCTATAGGAAATATACTTTGTGGTAAACTTTCAGAATTTCTTCCCGTTGTGCATGATGTTACAGCTAGCAGAATATTTTGACAGGCAGAAAGAATTGCTGTACAGTTCATCAATCTATCAGCACTTCATTAAAGCGGAACTTTCAGATAATAGCAGGTCGCCATGCATTCATTAAATGCATGGCGACTAGCTTGAAAATAGATGTCTTACTGTAAAAAAATATGTGTCTAAAGGAATCCGTCCCGTTTGGAGACCGGAACTGAGGCTAGAGTGCAGACATCTTGTCTGTGCGCCTGCGCCGTCAGTCTCCATAGAGTAGACTGCTTTGCACCATATGGTCACAGGAAAGGACTGACGCGCAGGCTCACAGACCGCAGTAACCTGCCCCTCAGTCCCGAAACAGGACGGATTCCTTTAGACACATGTATTTTTTACTGTAAGACATCTGTTTTCAAGCTAGTCGCCATGTATTTAATGAATGCGTGGAGACTGGCTATTATCTGAAAGTTCCGCTTTAAGCTTGCTGCACAACTGAACAATGTATCAATACCTCTCTCATTGGTTACACCGTTCATAAATGTGAAATCCTTCAATATACTGGAAGTCTGAGAATATTTCAATGGTACACTCGATAATTAGCACTCAGCATTAAACACGACATAAATCTCTTTTGGAGAAGCAATGTCCACCTCGCCCGTCTCCTATTATCACCTGCGGCAGGATGTATTACCTGGTGTATTCAGTTCAACCACCAAGCCAGGTTCCATTACTTGCTCTCACGCTTTCCCCACAGAGTCGTGTGCTGTTTGTGCTGCCGGTATTTCCTATGTAGGCTGTTTCCTCTCCTGTCTATAAGCCTTTGTTCTGCGGGCAGAGTTTCCGGTGTGCTATGTTTGAGTGTGACTGGGATCTCTCATCCCCAAATAGATGTCCCTTTTTGAAAAGAGCGAGCACTTCACGTGCAGGGACGCGGTTCTCCAACGCGTTTTGTACTTCCTCAGATCCCTCCTTTGTCATGCGGGGCAGGGTTTCCCTTACACTTTCCGAAGTTTGTCCCTTGCTGCATCCATCCGGCCTCAGGACCAGATTTCAGTTTCAGTGGGAGGCGGCCAGAAGGGGCGGGTGGGGGGATCTTTATACACTTGAGAAGTTTTGAACTACACACAAGTAAGCTCTTACACATAGCGCAATGTGTTACATTTAGTATAAAGAAGACTCGACAAACTACTTTTAGACAAGAGACGTTACTGTCCCTTTAAAGTGGACCTGTCACTGTGAGACAGGTTTAGTTTGTTTCACAGAGAAATATAGTCTGCATGTATGCTGTAGCTGTCAGTTGCCTGAAAACATTTTTGTTATCACGACGTGACACTTTATGATAATTACCTGCCAAGTGCACTAATTTATTCTGTGCTACACTACGTTTGCGTTCGAAAATGAAAATACGAACCTTTGTGTTGTTTTCCCTTAACCATTTGAGTGCCACACGGTGAGCATCGCGAGGTATAGTTAAAATGCAGCTAGTGCTCAGAACACTCAGACAGTGAAGAGTCTCAATCAAAAGATCTCTGTGTGGGGGTGCCATGGGAACACTTGCTCTGGAAGTCTGTCGACTGACCAGCCCTTTGAAATATGAAGGCGTTAAAGGGGATCTCTCGCCTTTATATAAGTAATGCTCATTAGTTAGAGCATTTAGTCAAAACATTTAAAACGTTGTTCATTTAAAAATAAAATAAAAAAAAAAAAAAAACACCCAAACATTATCAGCTCAAAACTTAATGTTTAAAAAGTGTCCGGCAGCCTACTTCCTGCATGCAGCACTGCCTCTGCTCCCGTCCCACTACCCAGCATCCTCCAATGACAGAGGCTTTCTTTCTCTAAGCTGGAGCGATCTCATTGGCAGAGATTGATATCTAGCCAATGAGATCTCTCCAGCTTAGTGACAGACATCCTCCGTCATCGGAGGATGATGGGTAGTGGGACGGGAGCAGGATCTGTTCGGCAAGCTTCAGCAAACCGTAAGTAAGCTTCCGGGCACTTTTTAAATATAAATTTTTGCGCTGATTATTATTATTTTATTTTTAAATGAACAACATTTTAAGTGTTTTGGATACATGCTCTAACTAATGAACATTACTTATATATAGGTTTGAGATCCCCTTTAACATCGGTATAGGCATTGCTACCTGTTTATGATCTTCATCTGTTGCTGCAGGTTAGATTGTGTTGCATTTCTCTAATTCCAGTCTTTTTACCATTTCCTTTAGCATGTGACCATTGGTCATTACTTCCTCGACCCACACTGGATCATGATGTTGATCGTTTTGGCCACACAGCAGTCCTGAGGAACAGGTAAGACCGGAAATAACATTTCAGTAATATAATTTGTATTTCAAACAGATAATTGTAAATCCAGTGATGAATACAAACACTGAGGTTGATGTACTGAAAGAAATTGCACCACTGGGGACAATAATAAATAACAAAATCCCAAAATTCCCATTGGTTTAAATGGGTCATTTAACCTGTTAAATGCCACAGATCTCTCCAATGCTGGTTGGGGATGATGAGAATTGTACAGCTGGAGGTCTGACAGTGGACTGGCCCTGCTTTTGTTTCACAAAAAGAGCATTTCCAATTAATCTTCATAGTATTTGTACCATGGAGAGTGTTATATCAATACTGTCAGAGTTGTAGTTCAAGAGTAATTGAATGATAAAGTATCCCCCTCCCGCCCCTTTTACCTAATGTGAGACTCATCCCCTCAGATGTGGAATCTGGTCTCTTGACCAGACATCTCACAGCAAGGGACAATCTTCTTACTGTGATCATAAGGATAACCCTGCCCCACTTGACAGGTTTTTCCCCTTATGATTACTGAAGATTGTCCCTCTCTGTGATCCATCCGGACCAGTGGTTCTCAAGCTTTTTTTGCTCAAGGCACCCCTAATATGGAGTCTGTCATTTTCGAGGCACCCCTATCATTTTATGTCATTTGTCAGTGGTGTATTAAAGGTTACAAATACATTAATACAGAGTTATTGCTCGACCTCACAAGTAAAATGAACGTATTGTGCATGGCAATAGCCTTAAATTTCCAGTTGGAAGTCTACACATTTTTGTCAAAGTCTTATAGATAAAATGGGGCACCCTAAATGGATGTCCATGGCACACCTGGTTGAGAAACACTGATCCGAACAGTCTTGCTGCTCTGAGGTGAGCAGTGTTACATCAGTAAAAGGGGCGGGAGGGGGATACTTTATCATTCAATTACTCTTGAACTACAACTCTGACAGTATTGAAATAACACTCTCCATGGCCTAAATACTATGAAGATTAATTGGAGCTGATCTTATTGTGAAACGTTACTATCCCTTTAATGTTTAGGCAAATAACAGTAGACCTTCGTCACTATGTCCCCTTTACCACCCAAAATACTAAACCTTTAGAAGTTAAAATTTTAACCCCTTGGATCCTAGAGATGTCTCTAATGTATTGCAAAGCAATGGGGAGTGGGGACGTCGTCAGTCAGGGGTTTAAAAGATTTACCCTTTGAGTAGTGCCAGTGCATTGCGGCAGTTAAAGGGTTAATATTGTAATGTCATGATCTTTTCCCTTTAAACTTTAAAGGGATAGTATTACTTCAAAATTACTATCCCTCATATTGTAGCCCTTAATAAACGGAGTTAAATGACACCAGCGGCATCTCTCAGACCTTTATGGTGTAAGAGATAGCAGCTTTCAAAGTTTCCTCTCCCCTGCTGTCAGCGTTCTGCTGCCAGCAGGAGAATCCGGTCTCTGAATCAAGCGGAGGCTCTTCAGCAGAGCCGATATCTCGTTATGGAAGGAAAAATTATTCATTGAAACAGTCTTCTACGTGTGATTGGTAACCAAGCACATGTAGAAGACTGTTTCAGTGAATCATTTTTCCTTCCATAACGAGATATCGGCTCTGCTGAAGAGCCTCCGCTTGATTCAGAGACCGGATTCTCCTTCTGGCAGCAGAACGCTGACAGCAGGGGAGAGGAAACTTTGAAAGCTGCTATCTCTTACACCATAAAGGTTTGAGAGATGCCACTGGTGTCATTTAACTCAGTTTATTAAGGGCTACAATATGAGGGATAGTAATTTTGAAGTAATACTATCCCTTTAAATGCTTACTGTGTGTAGCCTGTCAGAATGAAACACAATGCTGTATACACCCTGATCATGACGTACACACCAAGGACATTTTATTCAGCACCAAATGTATAAATAAATTGTGGGTTCTGCCAAATTTGAGGTAAGAGGCCCAGTCTAACTCTTCTGCACCGCACATTCCTTTATGGAACTGGCCGTATAATCTCGTGCCAGCAATAACAAGCCGTGAAGCCCAGGATATTATATATTTTTATTTTTTTGCACAATTGCAAAAAGAGTAGGTCATTAGTTCAGTAATGACACTTTGAAACATAACGCCTTAGCGTGAGAGGTAAAATTAAAGGGGAACTATGCCATTGAAGTGAGTGGCTCTTAATTTGTTTAACCTTATAAGTGCCAGCAGCGCATTTGAGACCCCTCGTTCCACGCAAAGGGTTAACCCTTTGAGTGCCAGAGGGGTATGGAACCCCTCCGGCACCCAAAGGGTTAATAAAAGTATTTGCTTAAGAATTTGTCCATCATACAGCAGACAGTTCTGTCTGTTACTGTGTTTTTGCATATTAAATCTACTTTTGTCCACGCAAACTTAACCCCTTAAGGACCGGGAAAATCTGATGTCGTTTTCCCTTAAGGACCGGAGCAATTTTGACTTTTTTGACTATGTCTTTTTTCAACCATATTTTCTCTTTAATTCCTTTTGTGCACCCACACAAATTATATACTGTTTTTTTAAGCACAAGTAGGGCTTTCTTTTGATACCACAATTATATGAATACCTCATTGTTTAATTTGATTAAAATAGAAAAAAAGAGGAAAAAAATTTAAAAAAAACAACATTTTGCTTACATTTTTCTGTCAGGATTTGCATACTATTAGTTAATGACAAAAAAATACCCCTAAATATATTCATTTGCTTCTCCTGAATATAAGAGTACCCCATATGCCTAGTATTTTAGTCCTTTACTCACATTTACAAGGTAAATATTACAAGATGGCTGCCGTTATTTCCAACTTGTAATTTCTCAACAATTGACATGTGAGCATCATAGCTTAGCTGACGGTGCCAGTACCAAAAATGTCCCACAAAGGTATATGTTTCTGAAAACTACACAACATAAGGTAAATAATCAGGAGAATTTTGAAGTTTTTTATGCAGCTATTTTTCCAGAAAAAATTTTCAAAATTGTGGTAATATTTTGTTTTTTTGCAGTTTTCACACTTACATTTCAATACTACTGTTGATATCAAGCACATGATAGGTGAAGATTTTTAAAAATGCATTGTTTAGTGTTCAGCTCCTGCTTCTGAGTACGGCAATACCCCATATGCATAGGTTTCTCAAGGTTTGGGAGAGCTACGGGGCCCAAATTGGAACATGCGCGTTTCCAGTTTCACACTGAATTTTCACAGCTTGCATCACTGGTGCCATGTCTCATTTGGGGCTGTGTAACAGTGCTCCACTCTAAGATTTCCCCCCAAAAGTGTATATGTTTGGAAAGTAGACACCCCAGGCTTTCATTTTATGTAAGTTTTCACATTTTTTACGCAGCCATTTTACCACCAATCCTTCGTAAATCTTGATGTAAGTAAAAAAATTCAGCGTTTTTCACACTTAGGTTTCAATGTTGGTGTGAATTTCAAGCACAGGATAGGTGAAGATTTTTAAAAATGCATTGTTTAGTGTTAATCTCCTTCTTCTGAGTACGGCAATACCCCATATTCATAGGTTGCTCAAGATTTCTGGGAGCTACGGGGCCCAAATTGGAACATGCACGTTTCCAGTTTCACACTTTGAATTTTCACAGCTTGCATCACTGGTGCCATGTCTCATTTGGGGCTGTGTAACAGTGCTCCACTCTAAGATTTCCCCCCAAAAGTATATATTTTTGGAAAGTAGACACCCCAGGCTTTCATTTTATGCATGTTTTCAATTTTTTTATGCAGCCATTTTACCACCAATCGCTCGTAAATCTTGACGTAAGTTAAAAAACAGCGTTTTTCACACTTGCACTTCAATGTTGATGTGAATATCAAGTACATGATAGGTGAAGATTTTTAAAAATGCATTGTTTAGTGTTCAGCTCCTTCTTCTGAGTACGGCAATACCCCATATGTATAGGTTTCTCAAGGTTTAGGGGAGATACGGGACCCAAATTGGAAAAAACATTGAATTTTCATATCTTTCTTATCTGGTGCCATTTCTCATTTTGGGCTATATTCCAGTGCTCCACTTTAAGATTTCCCCCCAAAAGTGTATATTTTTGAAAAGTAGACACCCCCAGCTTTCATTTTAGGTGTGTTTTCAATTTTTTTACACGGCCATTTTACCACCACTCTCTTGTAAATGTGACGTGAGTAAAAAAATCTGCGTTTTTCACACTTAGACTTCAATGTTGATGTGAATTTCAATTACAGAATAGGTGAAGATTTTTAAAACTGCATTGTTTAGCGTTCGGCTTCTTCTTCTGAGTACGGCAATACCCCATATGCATAGGTTTCTCATGGTTTGGGGGAGATACAGGACCCAAATTGGAACATGTGTATTTCCAGGTTCACACTTTGAATTTTCACAGCTTGTGTTACTGGTGCCATGTCTCATTTGTCCTGTGTAACAGTGCTCCACTCTAAGATTTCCCCCCAAAAGTGTATATTTTTGGAAAGCAGATACCCCAAGCTTTCGTTTCAGGTGTGATTTCAAATTTTGTACACAGCCATTTTACCACTAATCCTGTGAAAACTTGACGTAAGTAAAAAAAAAAAAATCTGCGTTTTTCACACTTAGACTTCAATGTTGATGTGAATTTAAATTACAGAATAGGTGAAGATTTTATAAACTGGATTGATTACTGTTCGGCTCCTTCTTCTGAGTACAGCAATGCCCCATATGCAACGGTTTGTCAGGGTTTGGGGGAGATACTGGGCCCAGTTAGAACATGTGAGTTTCCTTTTACAGACATGCCATTTTTACAGCTGGTGCCTTGTCTCATTTCGGACTGTTTGGCAATATTGCAATGAATTTTACCCCCAAAAGTATATGTTGTACAAGAGTAGACAACCCTGGCTTTCATTCTATTTGCATTCTTTCAATTTTTTCGCTGCCACTGTATCAGCAATCCCTCCCAAAACCTGCAGTAAGGCAGAGAAACACCATTTTTTCACACTTATATTTTAGTGTTGCTCTGGATTTCAATCAGATGATATTTGCAGATTTTTTTAAGTGCTTTACTTTAGTGGTGAGTTACATCGTCTAAGTACGTCAATGCCCCATATGCATAGGTTTGTCAGGGTTTGGAGGAACTACTGGACCCAGTAGGGAACATGTGTGTTTCCATTATCAGAGATGGAAGTGCTTTGCTTCCCATTATATTTTGATAGTGTTAGATCTAAGGAGGGATGTGTTTTGAAAAATAAAAAAACAGGATATTTCAGGGGGGAAAAAGTGGCCAAATAATAAAATAAACTTCACAGCACTACTGCATTGTGCCTTCATGGTATTGCTTGAAGCAGTCACCCATGCAGAGGCCAGGTTTAGAAGGGCAGTCAGGACAGTAAGTGGAGGTTTCTCTCCGTACTCCCTTGCTGTAGCAAACCCTGCAGCGCTTTTGTGGATTTTTCTTTTGGGGGGTTAGGGGGATTTTATAAATAAAATGTACTACTCCAGGTTTTGGGGGAATTATTTCTGTTGCCCCTTGAAGCAAAAATTGGGAGATAAGATGGAGCTGATACTGCAGAAAAGTAAGTTTTAGGGTGGGGTTTGCCAATTTAAAAATCAAAAATGAATTGTAAGCTGCAGTCTGCATCATGTAAATGGCAACCTTTTTGTACCATGCCCTACACTTTCGCATGGTGAGGTACGGCTGCATGAGTTGATCACACAGATCAACTCCCCCCATGTTCTTGTTGTAGTCTTTGATGCAGACTGGCTTTCTTAGTACCCCCCTCCTGCCACGAACAGACACTGCCACAGTTTTGTCCTCATGCATGGTGGACAGCATGTACACATCTTTTCTGTCCTTGAATTTAACTGCCAGCAGCTCTTGTTGGCATAAAGCTGAGGACATCCTGGTTTTAAGTTTTTTTTCTATCAGTTCTTTGGGCATCTCCCTGCAATTGCGCCCGACAGTGCCACAGGCCACGGTGTCAAAATAAAAAAGTGACTTAAATAAAAGGGGGCTGGTGTAATAATTGTCAACATATAAATGATATCCTTTATTTAACAAGGGGTAAATCAGATCCCAAACTATCTTCCCATTTATTCCCAGAAATTCGGGGCACCCAGGAGGATCAAGTTGGCTGTCCTTGCCCTCATAAATTCTAAAAGCCTGGGTGTAGCCTGTGGCACTTTCACACAATTTATAAAATTTTACACCAAATTTGGAACGCTTTGAGGGGATGTACTGTTTGAACCCTAACCTGCCTTTGTATTTCATTAGGGATTCATCTACACTAATTTCTTTTTGGGGAATATACACTTGGGCAAATGTTTTCTGTAAATGGGTTATTAGGGGCCGGATTTTGAACAGTCTGTCATACTGGGGGTGTTCTTTTGGGAGGCACAGGGAATTATCACTAAAGTGCATAAAGAGCAAAATCATTTCGTATCTAGTCCTGGTCATTGTTTTGGCGAATATAGGGGTATCATATATGGGGTTTTTACTCCAGTATGATCTAATACTTGGTTTTTTAACTATTCCCGTTGTCATTGTAAGGGCCCAGAATTTCTTAAATTCTAAAATGTCAGTGGGATGCCATATTTCTTGCTTGGAAATGAATGCTGATGGGTTGGCGGCAATATATTGGTCTGCGTATAAATTTGTTTGCGACACAATTTCCCCCAAAATTTCTTCCCCCAAAAATAAATAAAAAAACTGAACATGGGTAAATCCTGCCACATCCACTTGAATTCCTGGGTTGCCTGTGAATTCAGGAATTTGTGGGCATAAATTGGCTGGTGATACCCATTCATCAGCAGGAGTGGCAGTACTTGTGGCAGGTCTTCGGGCAGTACTTGTGGCAGGTCTTGTGGCAGGTCTTGGGGCAGCTCTTGGGGCATTACTTAGGGCAGCTCTTGGGGCATTACTTAGGGCAGCTCTTGGTGCAGTTGCTGGGGCAGCTCTTGGGGCAGTTGCTGGGGCAGTTGCTGGGGCAGCTGTTGGGGCAGCTGTTGGGGCAGTGCGTCTTTTTTTCACAGAAGGCCCTGCGTTATCACTGCTAGAGCTCTCACTCTCAGAAAACTGAGTGACGTCAAAGTCTGACGCTGTGTCTGTGGCTTCAGAGTCAGACGCCAAATAGGAATACGCCTCTTCTAACGTATATCTCCTCTGCATCTTATACACCTACTCTAAACTAACTTCTATAACTAACTATACCTAAACTTAAATCTATCCCTAAGCCTTACCCTAACACGCGTAGTCCCTGAACCTACCCAACCCAACTACCTATCTAAACTAGCTTATAATATAGAATAAAGTTTTTAATAAGTTTTTTTTTATTTTTTTTTTTCCCTACACTACTCCTAAACTTAAATCTATCCCTAAGCCTTACCCTAACACACGTAGTCCCTGAACCTACCCAACCCAACTACCTATCTAAACTAACTTATAATATAGAACAATTTTTTAAATAAAATAAACTTTTTTTAAAATTTTTATTTTTTTCCCTACGCTACCCCTAAATCTAAATCTAAACCTTACACTAACCCACGTATACCCTGAACCTACCTAACCCAAGTGAACTACCTATCTAAACTATATATATATATTTTTTTTTTGGTTTTTTTTTTCCCTAAACCTAAATCTAACCCTAAACCTTTCCCTAACACACGCCTACACTAAACCTACCCACCTACCTACCTAAACTATAGCTCTAAATCAATTTTTATTAAAAAAAAATTCAAAAAAATTACAAAAAATACAAGGGGGATGGGGGGTGTCCCACAGATCAGCAAACGCTGATCTGCAGCAAATTGATCACTCCAAGAGTGATCAGATGGGGGGGAATGTATTGATCACTGCAAACCAGTGATCAAAGGGTTAAAATCTTTTTTTTTAACACTGTTTTTTATTCAGGAACGATCTACAACGCTGCAGCACGATCTCTCTGTCTCTCTCCACCTCAGCAGTGTGCAAGATGGAGGGAGGCAGAGATATATGACAGGGACAGTATTTACAAATACTGTCCCTGTCATTCAGCATTTGCAACATGGGATTCGCTCATCAAGCGAATCGCATGTTGCAACAAAGTTTCCATTGGTTGTTACTAAGTGTCCCGGTACCGGGACACTTAGTAACAAGCAGCCCGCGCTCTCCCATCGCTCCGTGCGGCCGCGATGGGAGAGTTTAACCCATGACGGTGCAGGACCGTCATGGGTCCTTAACGGGTTTGCAACCCATGACGGTCCTGCACCGTCATGGGTCCTTAAGGTGTTAATCTTATTGAGCGAGTGTTTTGTTGTTGTTTTTTTTGTTTTTTGTTTTTTTTTATTTTACTAGGAATCTCTGGGGGGAGAAAAAAAATCCCTAACCTCTAGAAAACATTCCTATTTTAAGGCCATTTTTGTAGAAGAAAACTGGAATATTTCCAGGGTACACCAACAAAACTATAGGGCACAAATAAATACATAAAACAAAGGCAATGGTTCTTTTTACAGTAAGGGCAGGAAAACGATGGAATTCTTTGCCTAGAGATGTTTTGCGTGCAGTTACTCTAACTGCTTTCAAAAAAGCAATGCAATACCTACCTAGCACAGAACAATATTGAGACTTATGACCAATGACTTCAGTTCAGGTAGGATGTCGATCTAGGGAAATATCTGACTGCCATTTGGAGTCAGGAAGGAATTTTTTTTTTAACACATTTGGGGATTGATAGGAAATGGCTTCAATTATTATTATTATTTTTTTTTAATTACCTTCCTCTTTATCAAAAGAGCTGTTTTGGCATGGTCTGGACTTGATGGATGCGTGTCTTTTTTCAGCCTCATCAACTATGTAACTACTAGTTGAAGAGCCTGTTACACGGGCCACAGTGCCACTGCCAGCCGGTCGTGGGGCAGTCATGCACAGTAAAGACTGCCTGCGCCGTGGCTGATACAAAGCGTCCAGCTCTGTATCAGCCGCGGAGCGGGCAGTCTCTACTGCGCATGAGTGCAGCACGAGCAGCAGTCTCTACTGCGATTGACTGCGTAGTTACACACATTTTAGCGAATTATTATATAGGCTGTAAATACTTATTTTAACTCCTTGAATGCTAGAGAGGTTTCAAAGCAACGCACTGACTCTAGAGTCCAAGTAGTTAAAAACCCAGTTTAAATCAAAGGGAATTGTATTTGTCCTCTGTGGTTCAGATGGATTCCTCCATAATTACTCCTGTTTCATTTGTTCAGTTTTTACAATGTTGTTGAAAGTGTATATGTTGTGTTATAAGCTGTCGATGGCTGCTCCCATCATTTTTACAGTGATAGCTGAGGATGATGGGAGTTGTGATCCAACAACAAGCTTGAATTAACACTATTTCACCCCACCCCACCCCACCCCCACACACAAACAGAAGATTAAAAATACCATTAAAGCAGCTGTTTTCTATCCCCTTTAGCTCGATGTACGTTTTCGGAGGATTTAACAGTTTGCTGCTCAGCGACGTGCTGATGTTCACACCCAGGAGCTGTGAATCTTTCACCAGCGGGAACTCTTGTATAGCGGCAGGACCAGGAATTCGCTGTGTTTGGAACGCCAGCTTATCTCAGTGCTCCTCGTGGGAAAGCGCCACTTCGGATCAGGAGGAGCAGAGTCTTTCTCTGTGTCCCAATAAAACATGTATGTTGTGTGTGTAGCGGCTCTTCTGTCTTGTCCTGTCTGCCCTCCATGCAAAACCGGATTTCCCATTAGGAAAAGTAGGGAGTCACCTATGGTGCCATGTGTTTGATCAAACTTCTGCACCATGGAAGAGAAATAAAATGTCCCGCTGATTTAATTGGGGCTTTTAACCCTTGAATACTAGTGATTTCCAGTCCATTGGAGACTTTTCTAGCATTCAAGGTGTTAAAGTCCTATTTGAGTTAAATGGGAACGTTCACCTTTAACAACCCCTGTCTCCTATTATTAGTATAGTATAATGTTTTCTAGATCGCAGTGTTTATTTTTCTTTAAAGGGATCATAATACTTTATTAATACCATAACCCCATAATGTAGATATTTGCAAAATAATTTAATAGCCCCCATAAACAGCCCCATAAAGGTCTGAGAGATGAACCTGGGGGCTTTTACATTATTTTACAAATATGTACAATATGGGGATAGTAATATTAAAGTATTACTATCCCTTTAAGTCCATATTTTATGAGAAATTCGCTCTCAAAATTACCTTCATGTACCCACTTTGCATTCTGCGGCACAGGGTCACAGCGGCGCAGGACTTCCCAATCCTGAAATTCTCCTCCCACCCCTACCAGGGAGCAGCACGTTCACGCTTCCCCTTTGTACTGGTGTGCATCACGTCTATCGTTACAGCAAGCTCCGTTTATCTTTATACTGATACTTGCAAGCTCACTATAAGGATAATCGGAGCTTGCTCTAACGATAGACGTGATTCACATCAGTACGAAGGGAAGCGTGACCACTCTCTGAGGGAGGTGGGAGGAGAATTTCAGGACCAGTAAGTCCTAACCCGCTGTGTTACCGTTACCCAGTGCATCAGAATGTGGAAGTGGGCACAGGAATGTAATTTTGAGAGCGTATTTCTCATAAACTATGGACTTAACACCTTCACGTCCCATGACGTACTCGGACCACCATGCTGGTCCGGCACTTAAGGACCAGTGACGGTCCTGGTACGTCATGGAGTTCATGGCTCCCCGGCTGCACGTCGCTCCGTAAGCCCTGAACCGGAAGTAATATAAAAAAAGGCCCCGTGCACCGAGTGCCAGCCATGCGTGCGCACGCTGGTCGTTAAGGGGTTAAGGACCGGCTGGTACTTAAGCACCACGGAATGCTCGGGGAGCCTTGAATTCCATGACTGTTCTGGCGCGTCACATGGGTCCTTATGACTCGCCGACCCATGACGTCAAGGGTCCTTAAGGGGTTAAAGTGGAAAAAAAAAATGCTATCTAGAAAACATTACACTACACTAATAATAGGAGACGGGTTGTTAAAGGTGAAAATTCTGCTTTAACAGGACATTCCATTTTCCTCCTTTGCTGCAGATGTTTTGATATGAATTTATTCAGTTTTTTTTTGTGACTCAGGGGCCACTAGAGAATCAGATTTTGAGGGGTACTGTCATCTGGTATTATGGGTATGGCCAGAGCAATCCATGTGCCCCAGTACCAGTTCATGATTTTGGTAGCTGGTTTATTTTTCAGATAAAGTGAAAAAAAATATATATATGTATTGTATTTTGTAGGGTGTATCCTGGTGTGTGCAGTGTACTGCACCACTGAGATATGTTTTATTAACCCTTTGAGTGCCAGAGGGGTACGCAACGCATTGCAGAGCAATGCGTTGCTTACCCCTCTGGCACTCAAAGGGTTAAACATTATTGCAGCTCAAACTTTTATATTTTTGGGTGCAGTACTTTCATGGCCTGAAATATACTGTGGCGCTGTTGCTACAGCAGTCGGTGGAGGTTAATTATCACTTATATCAGCTGTCCATAGGATGCTGTAACAACTGTACCACCAAAAAATCTCAATCCACGTGGACATCCGGCTTCCAAAAGTGCAAGTTCAAACTACAGTAACCAGAAATAGCAATATCCTTGTTTTTGTCATCAGGATAAACACTACTGTTTCTGCATTTTACCATATTAAAGTCTTGCTATGACTTTAATGAAGTGATAACATCTGAGCTTAGAAAAAGCACAAGAGAACACAACAGGGTGCCCTAGTGTAAGATCTTAGGAGTAGGGCAGTTCCATCACCAAATTACACCCCATCACTTACTTGATGAATAGCAAGTGAAGCGATTTTGGGTATGTATTCCTAATGTAGACACAGGAAACTGCAAATCAAGCTGCACCTCCTTGACGCTTTCTCTCAAAATGGATGTACATGTAATTCAGAAAACAAACAAACTGAAAATGTGGGAGGAGCCCAATAGCACAATACAGTTTTCTCTGTCGTCCAATGCAGGTAACTGGTAACTTTGGGTAGGCGATCTGCCCCTTTAAGTTGGCAGGAACAGTTCTAGAAGTGAATGCAGGGAGTGGAGCCTACCTTCCCTCCTTGGCTGCAGCTAGCCAATCAGCCCCAGTAAGATTTTTTCCCTGGTGAAGATACAGGCAAGAGAACAGTTCTGATGTAGTTTTAGCTAATTTTTTTATTATTCTGTTAGAAATGGAATACCACCATTAGGAGGATTACCATAACTGACAATGCCCTTAGATGTGGCTAGCTCAGTATCCAGGTGATTTCTGTGGACCTTAAGCCCTAGGGGGAAAGTCTTGGGTTCAAGTGTCTATTGACACTTCAGTTGTTTGTGTTGGGCTATCTCTTATCTGATGGTTCATATCTGCACTGGTGACTTTGGGGGCCTTGTGCGTGGTCCTTGTCTTACTTCCCGCCTATGGGAAACTCAATGGTTGGACATCCCAGAGTTACCAGTAACCTGTATTGGACGACAGAGAAAAGAGGATTTTAGTCTTACCTGTTAAATCCTTTTCTCTTGGTCCATACAGGCTACTGGACTCCCACCCTGTCTAGGGACCATGCTTGGCTCTTCTGTGGCAGACCGTGGGGGTCCTTTGGGGTCATGCTCACAGGAGTCTTCTTTCCCTTCTACTATCTAGTCAATCGTTAATGTCTCAAATCTTTCTGGAGCTGGTTGGCTAGCTGCAGCCAAGGAGGGAAGGCAGGCTCTGCCCCCTGCAATCAATTTTAGAATTGTTCTTGCCTACAATTGAAGGGGCGGATCGCCTACCCAGAGTTACCAGTAAACTGTATGGACTAAGAGAAAAGGATTTTACAGGTAAGACTAAAATCCTCTTTTAAATGCAATGATCAATAAATGAAAATGCAATAGCGCTCACATTTAATTATAGTTGGCAAATGGATTATACCAAAGCTAACCGTGAAAGCTTGTGGGGAAATTGCACCGTCTCCACTTTGTGTTGCCTTCTGTTCAGCAATTCTTGATCAGCCAGTCAGTAATATGTATATAGGATCCTCCAAATGCCAAAGAAACCAACCAAAAAAAGATCAGAAAAAATGTTTTTAATATAACATCCAAAAAGGATAAAACCTACAAAACTACATGCACAGAATTATAGCCATAAAAGAAAAGGCTGATGCGTTTCGCAGGAGACACATCTGCTTTTTCAAAGCCAGATTAGACATGACTTCTGAGCTTTGTATTTGTATTACGTGTGTGTTCTGTGCTAAATAATCTAAATAAAGGTTTCCTTGAAAGGGGAAGTTTCTTGTATTAATAGATAGGGACAAGGACAATAACACGATGAGTGAAGAAAATAGTGTTTTTTTTTCCTAACATCTTATTCACTTAAAGGAGCAGTAAACTTTTTTTATGAATATATCGTAGGGATTTTCCTATTGAGTAAAATAAGGATACTCCCACTGCAGAGAGATTGATATTTCCCGAGTTACTACAGTTTAAACCCATGTTTTTTTACATTAGCAGTGCCCTCTAGTGGTCAAATTCTAATTAGATTTCCTGTTAGATTCTAATGGAGAGGAAAGTCAGAAAAGTCAGTGACATACAGTTCTCCATAGAATGTGATAGAAACTGCTGAGTCACTTCCTGTCAGTTAGAACAATCAGGAATTAAACACAGTAAATTCACTTCCTGTCGGTTAGAATTATCAGGACGTAAACACGGTAAATTCACTTCCTGTCAGTTAGAACTATCAGGAAGTAAACACAGTAAATTCACTTCCTGTCAGAACAATCAGGAAGTAAACACAGTAAATTCACTTCCTGTCAGTTAGAACTACCAGGAAGTAAATACATTAAATTCACTTCCTGATTATTTGAACTGTTATAAATTTTGAATAAAACATCTGACAGCGATGGGAGTGACCTTGTTTTATTCAGCAGGAAATGCTCTGTAAAATATGTTTTCATAAAAAACAGTTTACTGCTCCTTTAAAGTGTGTACTGATAGGGAAATGGGCATTGTTTATATTCTGTTTCTCACTCTGCTTGAAATATGGAGACTATGTACTGTGCACTAAGAATTCTTAAAGGAGCAGTAACCTTTTTATGAAAACGTATATGCTATAGAGCTTTTTGTGCTGAGTAAAACAAGGTCTCTCCCACTGCTATCAGTTGTTTTATTACAACAGTTCAAATAAAAATGTACTGTGTGTTTACTTCCTGATAGTTCTGACAGGAAGTGACTCAGCAATTTCTATCACATTCTATAGAGAAATGTAAGTCACTGATTTTCTTCTCCATTAGAATGTAACAGAATAATTAGAATTTGACCACTGCTAATGTAAAAAAACACAGGTTTAAACAGTAATAACTCTGGAAATATTCATCTCTCAGCTGTGGGATTACCCTTATTTTAATGAACAGGAAATGCCCTAATATATATATTTTTTTCATTTAAATAAAAAAAAAAGTTTACTGCTTAATAGCGTAACATAGAAAATGTAGAAATTATATCTGTAGAAGTGATCTCCTCTTTAGTTCATAACCCCCTGATGTGTTGGTCCCAGCGAAATTCCGATAATAACTAACTATACTTTCAGTCATGAGGCCACTTGAGAGTCATGGATAAGCTTCCCAATGCTGTATTTTCTTCTTCATAATGGCTAGTACTGCCGACTGCTGCTCTTATTGTCCAAAACTGTACAATTACGATGTTATTTTATGCAGAAATTTACCCCTCCCTCCCTTTTTCCCGAAGTTGGCATTTTACTCTATATGGAAGACAGAAGAATGAGGGAGAGGTGCCTAATAGTGCAATATTGTGTGGATAAACAGTATAGTAAATAAAAACTGATGTGTACTCACAGTTGTCGTGGTCAGCTACAATATTGGTTGACACTTGGCATACGGAGATTTTAAACCCATCTCTGTTCAGGGAACAGACAAGCGCGGTACTCAAACAGCAGGAAACAGGATACTCCACACGGCTCCAGTTATCAAAATATACATCAAAATTTTATTTAAAAATAAATGGTACAATAAATATAAAACCAAGATTGTAATAGCCCAGAAGGATTCTAACATGTTTCGCAGCTATGAACTTCGTTTTTTCAAAGTAGCAATTGAGACTTCTGGTAATAAAGGACTCTAAGACCTGATGGAGGATGACAACAAGGGACATTCTTCATTTAGTTTTAGGAAAAACCTGCCTTCCTTCGACAAGGTGGGCAGGTTTTACATTATACTGACTGAGGGGTTGTCCCTCATTGTGACTTGTTCGGTCAAGCGACCAGATTTCATATCTAAAGGGAGGAGTCAAAAGAAAGAGAAAAGGGACGGGAGAGATAAACTTCTGCATATAATAACACTGTATTCAGAGCAGCAGCCGGCAGTACTATTCCTGATGATGATCAAAATGCACTACATTGGTAACGATCCATTACTATCCCTTTAATGTCTGCTAGGAGTCATTGTCCATTGCAGTGCTGAACTACATAGGTGTTTATACTCTGATTTACTTCTTTAGTCTAACATTTTATCTGTTTTGTTGTCTTCTACAGATGCAGACAATGAGAAATGTGACCAGTACACAGACTGCTATAGTTGTACCATGAATACCAATGGCTGCCAGTGGTGTAATGATCATTGTATTTCATTCTACAGTAACTGCACTGGAACCCAGGTCTGTAAAAAAAAAAAAAAAAAAAAAAAAAAAAAAAAAAAAAATGTAGGACATGGTGCAGTCATATTTAAAAGCAGAGTGTGGTCATTTTGGTCCTACACTTGACCTTTCTCAAGATGACCAGAACCCCTACAGAGACCGTAATTAATTCCCCATCACGCTCTATACACTCCGCTTCACATGGAAAAACATCATCAAACTGAATCAGGTCATTGGGTCTCAGCACTGCTTACTGCTGAGACCCAATGTCTCATCAATCACTGTATCTGTAGATGGTCTCCTCTTGAGAAGGCCCAGTATAGGACTGAAATTGTGACCATTCATTTAATCATATTAGGGATTTTCATGCTTAGAGATGTTTCATTCAAAGTTCTAACAGTTCAAACTTTCATGACGCATTTTTAGGTGTTCCCGTCACGTTCTGTGGAGAGTTATAACCTAAGGTTCATCTCTCCCGTAGAGAAAATAAATATGTAATTTGGGTGCCCTTTGGCAGTGTTGCTAACAATGTAATAAATAAGAAACCCTTTAAGAGCTCTAATAACTTCTGAACAAAGCGTCTCGCAGCACTGGGGCTACATTTGTAGCACACAGCAGGAAAAAGCATTGTAACATTTGTTTAGTTCATAATAAAGCGTTGCTGCTCCTTTAATCTTTTGACTGGTGGGGTTGCCATATGTAAAACAGCTCTCTGTCATTCAAGGGGTTTGTATTGGAAGTCTCAGTGTATTCAAGTGATGGATTCCCATCTGTAACTCAAAGGGTATAAACACTTTGAGTGCCAGAGGGGTACTCAACACTTTGCTTTGCAATGCGTTGATACTCCTCTGTTATTCAAAAGGTTAAAGGTTCAGGTAAGATTTTTTTAAAAGGATTTTTCCTGCTGACTAAAATATGATTTAGCTGTAATAACATTAGAACAAATCATCTCCCAGCAGTGGAAGTACAGGAAAAGTCCTACAGTGTGTTTTTTTTTTTTCTTTCATAATAAGAAAATATTTGTTTCCTTTTAATTATGTTTAAAGCGGGCCTGTCACTTTAAAGGAGCAGAGAACTTTGTTTATGGAAACCCATATGTTGTAGGACTTTTCCTGCTGAGTACAAGATCACTCCGCTGGGAGTTGTACAAAAGTTATAACAGGTCTCACTGTTCAACTTTCGCCAAACCGAGATCCAGGGAGATAACTTCAGTTGCTACTGTCACATTCTATGGCGAACTGTAGTCAGTGACTCACCTCTCCTATTGAACGTAACATAACTGTCATGTGCTAGAAATGTTACTATCGCGTTTTATATAGAACTGTAGTCAGTGACTCATCTCTCTCATAGAATGTATCATAATAACTGTCATGTGCTAGAGCTGTTACTATCACATTCTATATAGAACTGTAGTCAGTACTCACCTCTCCCATAGAATGTAACATAATAACTGACATGTGCTAGAGCTGTTACTATCACATTCTATATAGAACTGTAGTTAGTGACTCACCTCTCCCATAGAATTTAACATAACTGTCATGTACTAGAGCTGTTACTATCACATTCTATACAGAACTGTAGTCAGTGACTCACCTCTCCCATAGAATGTAACATAATAATTATCTGGAATCATAGCCACATGGGCAGTTAACCGTTTTAACTGTAAGGACACTAAGACACATCTCACAGCAGCTGTGGCATACCCTTGTTTTACTGAACAGAAAAACACCATCAGTAGACATTTTTTTCCTTTTCTGCAAGTTTACTGTTTATTTTATTATTAATCAAAAATGAAAAGTACTGTACATTTGTATTTATTTATTTATTTTTTTATAAGCTCCACCATTTATTAAAGAGGATTTTCCAAGTTCTGCTTTTAGTGGGTGCTTCCTTCTTGAAAGGATTTGCAGGATTTTTAATCCTTATCAATTTATTCAACCCTTCTAGTGTAAACAGACAGGTTTCAGCAGCCTAAGAAGGTGGAGGAAGCAGTTTTTCAGTATATTTAACTAATTATGCAACTTTTTTATGACCAAGTCTGAGAACGTGGCTCTGCTGAGGTTAGGCTCCCCAACTACTAAATACAAAATCTATGAAACTATTAACCTGTTAAAGGCAGTTAAAATAGATACATTTTTGGAGACTAAAAGCCGTTAAGGCAAAGCGTTCACTTTAATCTCATCAAGCACTTAATTGTTAACAGAGAATTCTCTTACTCTAGGGCTCCATCTCGTTTTATGATCTGTGTCCTAAGAATAACCCAGGATATTACTGCAATAAAAAAACCAGCTGCAAGAGCTGTGCGATGGATCAGAACTGCCAATGGGAGCCAAGAAATCAGGAGTGCATCGGACTGCCAGGTAATGAGCTTTCTGCATCTCTGAAGTGACAGTCAGCCTCGTTTTTGACTTAACATATTCTGCAATGACATGAAATGTAAAGTTAAATCTTATATATTTTTTCTATTCTCCCTTATTTTTTTTACACTCGTATGTACCTGGTAGGGATCCATATCAATTTATTCCAGAGAGCTTTATGTGTAGGACTGTGAAAACCAGAGCAAGTGCAACAGTGTGAGAAAGATACAAAGTAAAAATGATTGTTAAAAAGGGACAGTAATGTTTAACAAAAATAGCATCTCCAATTAATCATCATAGTATTCGGGCCTTGGAGAGTGTTGTTTCAGTACTGTCAGAGATGTAGTACAAGAGTAAATGAATGATAAAGTATCCCCTCCCGCCCCTTTTACCTAGTATAAGCCCCTCCCCTCAGATGTGGAATCTGGTCCACAGACCAGACAGCTCACAGCAAGGGACAATATTCTTACTGTGAGAACAATGAAATCCCTGAAAGAAAAGAGGGGAAGGACAACAGGGGGCACTCCTTGTGTATCTCAATATGTTAATGATAGGACCATGACCACACCCGACTGTGCGCACTCACAAAAGGGCCTGTGTCAGTGGTGGCTTATACCAAAACTGACAGATCAGGTGACTGGAGTATTTGAAAAACTGCCTCCAGACACAGTATATTCAGCTTCCGAAATGAAAGTGTTAACGGCTGCTCCCTCTGATTACACGCTCTCCCTCAGCGGCCAAACATACAATGGAACATAGAACAAAAGAAAAGGGGCGCCAATGGTATAATACAGTTATCAAAGTAATTCAATGAATAAAGTTGCTTACACTCACATTTAGTATGGCTCCTACAGTCAAACCAAATTCGTCAATCCCTGTGTTATAACCTTTCTGCCATTCATAATGAACATCCCTATGGCTCTGAAATGGTTAATGGAGGGCAGATGCTTTCTCTGATTTTGGATAGAGACAGGAAGGCTGCCATCTGTCCCCATAGAGAGCTTATCCCTAGCATCAGTTTTGCAAAGTTGGGACTGTGAACACCGGCAGCCTAGACGGAGCTTAGCGCATGTGGAGATAAGCTAGATTAACATATAAACATCCCCACGTGAATATGACAATAGTTCATTAAAGGGATAGTATTACTTCGTTTTAACTTTATTTTATAGGCATTAAAAAAACATGAAGAATGATATAAGTCTTATCTCTCAAACCTTTACGGTTTGAGAGATATTCACAAGTAAAGTTTCCCCCTCCTGCCCGTTTTACCTAGTGTAAGCCATCTCTTCTCAGATGTGGAATCCAGTCCATAGACCAGACAGATAACAGCAGGGGATAATCTTCTTCCTATGAGAACAATGAAAGCCCTGCCCCCCTTGACAAGCTTTTCAGGTTTTTCCCCTTATCTTAATTGAAGATTGTCCCTCTCTGCAGTCTACCTGGGCACCTCCCTTCTGATCTGGCTGAGCAGTGTTACATCAGTAAAAGGGGCGGGAGGGGGACACTTTGCTTGTGAATCTCTCTTAAACCATAAAGGTTTGAGAGATAAGACTTATATCATTCTTCATGTTTTCTTAATGCCTACAAAATAAAATAAAGTTAAAACGAAGTATTACTATCCCTTTAAGCTACATTTTAATATGCAAATGAGCCTGTCACTGCAGAATAGTAAACTGGGTGAAAGCATGGC
This sequence comes from Rhinophrynus dorsalis, assembly GCA_037306005.1. Taxonomy (NCBI): domain Eukaryota; kingdom Metazoa; phylum Chordata; class Amphibia; order Anura; family Rhinophrynidae; genus Rhinophrynus; species Rhinophrynus dorsalis. The sequence goes on from CM074718.1 coordinate 20,687,545, forward strand.
GCACTCATGGAGATGATGCTGTATTTGCTGCAGTTTCACAGGGATGTGATGGCGAGGACATCTTAGTGCATATACCGATATGTTGTAGACACAAATATTACAGAATGTCACCAAACTTGGTCCCTTATCTAACTTTAGTGCATCTCAGTCCAGTATTCATACAGTTCTTCCATTTCACTCTATAGGAGAGGGGAGACTTGCACTACAGAATGTTATAATAACAGCTGTACCACTTTATGAACAGTTGGAAATATTATAACTTGTGAATAAAGCATTCTGCAGTGGAGAGTAACAAAATACTTTTACAGGTGCCAGCTGCAATAACCTATTTAAAGGTATATCAACCAATTTTGCTTTTAGCTGTTAGCGTCCCTTTTTAGGTCCTGAAACATCCTTGACCCCAGTCCCTGTTGTACTAAGAAGAACTTGGGTGGGACTGTCCAAAAGATGAGATTTGTCAGAATGTTTGGAGGGACTTATTTTTGATGAGCAGTATTGGGGAGTAGAGTAGGCTGGGTTTGTCCCATGAAGTGGGTGGGAATTTTGCTGAATGGATTGGGACTAAGCCAAAGAAAGATGCTGTCCTTGGAAACTTCATAATTAACCCTTTAAGAGCTAAACGGGTCTATGGTTCATGCATGCCCCTCTGACCCTTACAAAGGTTAAGCCTTGGAGTGCCAGAGGAGTACGCAACGCATTTCAGAGCAGGATTAAATACAGTTGATATAGTTATCTGACCCTTTTCTTTTCTCAATGCCCTCCAGAAAATATCTGCGGATCGGGTTGGTATTTAGTCGGAAGCTCCTGTTTGAAAATCACCAGCATGAAGGATAACTATGACAACTCGAAGCTGGCCTGCCGCAGTCAAAACGCTGTTTTGGCCTCACTCACCACCCCCAAGAAAGTGGAGTTTGTGCTAAAACAGCTTCAGAACACGCAGGTGATTTAGCGGGGAAGCAGCTTCTGCATATAATTGTTTGTGTATTAGCTTAAAGGGGAACTACCACCCCACACAATCTTCGCCTTCACTAAGTCCCCATCTGGCGACCAGCTGCTTAGTAGCGCTAGTCACCAGAATAATTACCTTATTTAATAGATTTCTCCTCTCTTCCATGGGTGACAGACAAGACGGAGCGAGGCATCTTGCCATAGTGACGTCTGCCCGCCTGTGCTGTCAGTCCCAACAGCGTCTAGGAGGTGTTGCTAGGAGACATTTGGCTCCGGCTGGAACTGACAGCGCAGGCGTGCGGACGTCACAATGGCAAGATGTCCGCGCTCCGTCCTGCGTGTCACCCATGAAAGAGAAGAGAAATCTATTAAATAAGGTAATTATTCTGGCGACTAGCGCTACTAAGCAGGTAGTCGCCACATGGGGACTTAGTGAAGGTAAAGATTGTGTAGGGTGGTAGTTCCCCTTTAAAAACATATGGATAATTCAAGGTGAAACAGCTTTGTAATTTGCAGTTAATTTGTCGTGAAGCATAGCTAGAAATTACCGGCAACTTCCTTTGAAGCTGATCTAGATATTTGTGGCAGGATAAAATACAGGAGATTTAGAAATTTTGTAAATTTTAGTGACTCTTCTCTAGAATGTGCAGACACCCTTTAGTGAAGTTACTGTAGAATTTGCAGGTATTTCACAGTGACTTTGCATTAGAAACCATATTAAAGGGATAGTAATGTTTCACAAAAACAACAGTTCCAAATAATCTTCATAGTATTTGTTCCATGTAAAACTTTATTTTAATACTGGCCGAGTTGTAGCACAAGAGTAATTGAATGATAAAGTATCCCCCTCCCGCCCCTTTTAGCCACTTCCCCTCAGATGTGGAATCTGGTCACTTGACCAGACAGATCACAGAGAGGGACAATCTTCTTACTGTGATCATAAGGAAAACCCTGTCTTTTTGACAGGATTTTCCTTATGATCACTGAAGATTGTCCCTCTCTGCGATCCATCCGGACAGTCTTGCTGCTCTGAGGTGAGCAGAGTTACATCAGTAAAAGGGGTGGGAGGGGGATACTTTATCATTCAATTACTCTTGTACTACATTGAAATAACACTCTCCATGGCCTAAATGCTATGAAGATTAATTGGAACTGCTTTTATTGTGAAAATTACTATCCCTTTAAAAACAGACAGCTATAAATTGGCAGCAATTTATAGTAAAAACGGCTGCAGAACTTCCAGGTTAATCTATATTGAAGCTGATCTGGAACCCGCAGGCCACCTGTAGCGAAGTTGCCCTAAAATGAGTTGATTCTTAGGGAAGCTGCTCCTGCATCCTTTCTTGTAAGTTGTTTAACTTTTGAATTAAGAATCTACCATCAGTAGAAGTGCACTTGTATGCTGCAGGTACAATCCTAAAATATGCCCAATCAAAATAAAACTTTATTGATAATTTATCATTCACATGGTAATACTGTCTGTCTTTTTAGCCGAAGACTGATCTCACACCTTGGGTCGGACTTAGAAAAATCAACGTATCCTACTGGTGCTGGGAGGACATGTCGCCTTTTACCAACACAACGCTACATTGGCAAGCAGGAGAACCAAGCGACGCAGGCTTCTGCGGGTACCTGGCTGAACCATCTCCTATGGGGCTTAAAGTGGCGAGCTGCATCCATCAAATAAACGGAAGCATCTGTGAAAGACCAGGTCAGAATTCTCATTCTCAAGGCTTGTAATTAACCCTTTGAGTTCTAAAGGGTACACAGTGCATTGCTCTGCAATGCCTTGAGTTTCCCCTCTGGCACGCTAAGGATTCAAATTCATGGGGAGGAGTTGAATAGTCTTTCCTGCTGGGAATTAACACATGACTAGGTGAAAGCTTTAATAAATAGTAGTTTTACTGTGAAAAGCAAACACATATAGTGGGTCTTTTCCTTCTGAGCAAATTGGTGATATTTCCACTGCTGAGGGATTAATCATTCAAAAGATATTACAGTTAATTTATGTATTTATCTTTTATATATAAAGCTATTGGCTACAGAGAGAACTAGTGTCTAGAGGATAGCAGCTTAAACCTGTCCTCAAGGCCCCTCACCCCCCAGCAGTGCTTAATTTCAGGATCTCCTAAAACAACTCCTTCACTATAGGTGACGGTCCCGACAATGCATTGGACATCCCTCTGGCACTCAAAAGTGTTAACATTCATTTCAGTATAAACACAGAATAATTATCAGAGCCTTAATAAATGTGGAATATGTTAGTACTGATGGTCTTCTAATGAGGGGTCGAACCCATTGAATAGTAGTCTGCACCTGTTAATCTTGGCGTTAAAGCTCACTTTACTATAAGTCTTCCAAATTAGCAACTGGTACACACGGCTGCTTCGGCCCGAGTGCATGCATTTACACACACGCACGCACACACACACGCATTTACACACGCACACACACACACACCTGCTTTGGCCCGAGTGCTTCCATCACACAAAGCTGATTTGGCCAAAGGTAACATTTAAAACATTACATTTTCTTTTGTTCATAAGGGCCTTAGTGGTTTGTGTTTCTGCATTCTGTGAATTGTAATGTTAGTGTAACAGTCTGATAGAATTTCATGGTTCTTTCTTTAACCCCCTCCCCTCTGACTTCTAGCCAATCACAGTGCTAAGCAGTGCCGTACCCCTTGTGCCTCTAGGACACACTGCTCCGAGTGCACCAGCGCCAGCTCCGAGTGCATGTGGTGCAGCAATATGAAGCAGTGCGTGGACTCCAACGCTTACGTGGCCTCTTTTCCACATGGACAGTGTATGGAGTGGTACACAACGAGCAATTGCCCCCGTATGTACATGGATCTATTTGCAAAATTGCCCTGTTTTTTTTTTTTTGTTTTTTTTTTTTTTAAGCGAGATTCAACCTCCTTTTTTTGACAGTACATATTTTGCAAGTGCATGATGTTATAAAGTCCAAAATCTGATACCTTTGTCTCCATTTACACCTATTTATTTTATGGTAGGGAGTAAATATCTGTTTCTGGAGAGCACCACTCAGTCAATCTAGAAGCAGGGATAATGATAGTGTTGTATTCTCCTTGTTCCATTACAGCTTACATACAGAGCTCTCAATGGTACAGGGATAGTGCAGCACTGTATCACTATACCAGAAAGCAGCATTAGTGGTATACTGGGAATGAAAATCCAGAAAGTAGGCAGAGTGATACAGTGTAACACTGTCATTTCATCAGCGAAGCCTACCCCTTACCTAATCCATAGAGCATACTGATCACTGACTGTTGCAGAGACGGTGCTTCATTGTAACACTTTCCCTGCTTTCAAAGGCCCTAATAAAGAGCTATCTGGAAACAGGTATAGGCACCTTGACTATAGAATATATATCGTCAACAAGGTGGTTGACTAAGCTTTAAATAACATAAATTTTTTGTTCTCTGTGGTAGAGTTGCTTTTCCCCAGAATTACATATACCCCAAATAGATAATGTGCATTAATATACCCTGCTTATTTGCTTGTAATGCAATGTCTCTCCAGCGGAGAACTGCTCCGGATACCGTACGTGTGGTCAGTGTCTGGAGCAGCCTGGATGTGGCTGGTGTACGGACCCAAGCAACACTGGCAAGGGGCAGTGCATGGAGGCATCGTACAGAGGCCCAATGAAATCACCCAGCACCTCACTGGCAAAAGACAACTACTCGGAGCCAGTCCTGAATGTCAGCTTGTGCCCAGCAGAAAACCACTATAACTGGTCTTTTATCATGTGTCCAGGTAAGAAATCTCACCGTGCGCAGACCTGGAGAGCACTCCGTCAATACAAGGGAAAACCAGGGTATTTTATTTCACGGTCTGTTCTGTATTTAATGCTTTAACAGCCTGAGGTTGTGAAACGAATTGCACACACACCTTGGGTTCTTAAAGAGTTAAAGTCTTTAATAGAAGTTTTTTTTTTTTTTTGTTTAGTGCATATGTAGTATTTTAAAGGAACCTTGCCTAGGGACCCCTGTGTAAATCAATGTTCTATAGAACATGGGTACTGTGTACATTACTGTGTAAATCACTGTTCTATAGAACATGGGTACTGTGTACATTACTGTGTAAATCACTGTTCTATAGAACACGGGTACTGTGTACATTACTGTGTAAATCGCTGTTCTATAGAACACGGGTACTGTGTACATTACTGTGTAAATCACTGCTCTATAGAACACGTGTACTGTGTACATTGGACAAAAAAAAACACATGTAAAAAATTCAACCTTTGCCACTGTATAATTTTTTTTTTTTTTTTTTTTTTTTATTTGAATTAACATTTAATCCAGTTGATTGGATTTATTTTTCTTTCCTGTGTTTGAACTTACTATAGCATTGGCAGATAGATGTGTAAACATCTCTGTTAATTGATTGGTTATTCATCATTTGATTTTCTGTTTTTACCCACACTCATTCTCCATTGCAGATATATGTATATAAATGTTAAAAGAAAAAAAAAATTTTACTAGTGCAGATATATTATAGGTCTGAAAGACATAGAAATGTTTTACTGTAGCAAAGTTTTAACCCTTTGAAAGACAGAGGGTTATGCAACACAGTGCAAACCAATGCGCTGTGTACCCCTCTTCCACTCAGAGGCTTAAATAATGTAGCTAGTGTCAGTCACACTCTTCAGTATGCATTCATTTGAGAGATAGTAAAATATAAAATCCTGTTTTCCGCCTGATTCACCGATACCAGCACCTTCGTAAGGAAATGAGCGGCCCTCATCTTCTGACCAGATACTATGGCAACGAATACAATGATCACACACACACAGCGACATTTGTATCTGTGATAGCAGTGTCCTGACCACTGACGAACACCAAGTCAGCTCCTTCACTGGACAAGGGGCACTAAGGTCAGGGAAAGAGGTTGGAGTGGATATAGTAAAGGTTTAAATTATTTTAAACTAATTAGTATCAACGTGTGTCTGGCATGAATCACGTGCTTTAATACATTACAATGTATTCAGTGTATGCTCTTCTGATATTTTTTGAACACTTTGGTAAAGTAAATAATTGGGAAATCTTTCCTTCTTCCCTCTAGCCTGCCAGTGTAATGGGCACAGTAAATGCATCAATGAAAGTGTTTGTGAGAAGTGCGAAAACTTGACTAGTGGCAAAAACTGTGACACCTGTATATCTGGCTATTATGGTGACCCAACTAATGGAGGATCATGTCAGCGTAAGTACAATGGAATATTTAGACAGTGGCACCTCTACACCAGCAGGGGGTGATTTTCTAAAAATGTATGTGTTTACTGCATGCATCACTGTCTGCGTTAGGCAACAATTTTTTGACCACAATGCATTACTCTCCAAATTACCAAGTGTGAAATACAATGCACAGTGGAGAAAGATGAGGGGAGAGAGCAATTGGGGGTGCCTGCACAAGTACGCTAAGCATGGAAAGTTGGCCAACTGGCTATATAGCAACAATAAGTTATATGAGAATGTATGGAAATACACTTATAATGTCATGTAATAGTGTATCTCACAAGACCAGTAGCACCAGTACACGAATATGAGACCGGCAGCACGTGGTTGCACGAGACTGGCAGTATTTCTCATGAGATCAGCAGTGAGATGCACTATTATTTGAATAGTGCACAGTAGAGAATTATGAGAACAGCAGAAAGTTATTTGAGATCAGTGGTGCAGTGGACCAGCAGGGCAGTATATTATAATGGTGCGTGTATGTTTATCTGGGGGCATGTAAGGTTGCATTGCCCTGCAGGTCTCATGGAGTAGTAGTGGGGAAGGGTGGCAGACAGTGTATGTCTGTGTTTCTATGACTACCATTAGGCAGTGGAACAAGACTGGAGTGTCATACAATTTATGTGTGATTGTTTGACTACCAGTGGGACAAAGTTCGGGTCTCAAGACAGTATAATTGTGGTTCTCTTCCACTGCCGCATCTTGACAACTCGTGCTTCTTTTTCTAGTATTTTGTATAATATAATTATAAACCATTGTCAACCATGCCATTCTAAGTCTAGGCTGTTTTTCTTAAGCATTGTGTGGAAAAGGTGAGCCCCCAGTTACAATTCTCCATACAATGTGATGGTAACAACTCTATCACATGACAGTTATGTTACATTCTATGGGAGAGGTGAGTCACTGACTACAGTTCTATATAGAATGTGATAGTAACAGCTCTAGCACATGACAGTTATGTTACATTCTATGGGAGAGGTGAGTTACTGACTACAGTTCTATATAGAATGTGATAGTAACAGCTCTAGTACATGACAGTTATTATGTTACATTCTATGGGAGAGGTGAGTTACTGACTACAGTACTATATAGAATGTGATAGTAACAGCTCTAGCACATGACCGTTATGTTACATTTTACTGGAGAGGTGGATCACTGACTACAGTTCTATATAGAATGTGATCGTAGCAGCTCCACCACTTCATTTGAACTGTATTATCTTTTGAATAAAGCAACTGGCAGCCATGAGAGAATCTCTGATTTACTCAGCAGGAAATCTCCTGCATTATATAGTTTTTGGTCTGTTTATTATAGTAAAACTTGACTGATCCTTTTATGAAAAGGTGATAACTGATGCATAGGACCTTTGGGATAAAGGAGTATATTTTGGATCAAACCATCTGAACCATGAATAACAAATATATATTATATTTAACCCCATTGTGACGATGGACTTATCAGGTACGTCATGCAAAAATGTCACTTAGTGACAGATGATGTACCTGGTAAGTCCCGGAAGTCATTCGCTAGAATAGTAAGAAAAAAAAAAACCCTCTGTCGTTAAGTGCCTCCCGCGGGTGCGCGGCCAGTCACTAAGGGGTTAATGGAAATATTTATTTGTCCACTATAGTGCAGTTGGTTTGCCTCAGAATTGTTCCTCTCTGACTTTATAGATACATCCCTTTGAGTTTATCACATCGTTACGGTTTTACTGTTTATCCGTTTGTTTAACTTTTTTTTATATTTGTCTTTTCATTAATAGCCTGCAGCTGTAACGGGCACGCTTCCATGTGCAACACCAACTCGGGCAAGTGCTTCTGTACCACAAAAGGAATTAAAGGAGACGAGTGTCAGCTGTGAGTCCCGGCTTTATTCTCTAGTTCATTTAACTGTGTTGAAGTGACAGTCAACCTCCATTTCGGTTTTTACGCACTTTGCTCGTACAAAAACACAGACCACGCACACAAGCACACATGCACACACACAATACAAATTGGTTGGTGGTTTGCTTTCACTGTGACTAGAGTTCATATGACCTAAGTGCACGCCAAATAAATTTCATTCATACGGTTTTGTTGGCGAGAGACAACACTCTCAGGATCCTTTTTTGATGAAACAAGAAATGCTTTATTGATTCAACGTTTCGGCCAACTCAGATGGCCTTTCTCAAGAAGCCGTTCTTCTAAGAAAAGCCACTGAGTTGGTCGAATAGTTGATTCAACAAAGCATTTCTTGTTTCATCAAAAACGGATCCTGAAAGTGCTGTCTATCGCCAACTTGTGTGTGTGCGTGTGCGTGTGCGTGTGTGCGTGTGCGTGTGCGTGTGCGTGTGTTTGTGTGTGTGTGTGTGTGTGTGTGTGTGTGTGTGTGTATAAGTGTATGTGTGTGTATATATAATATAGAAATAAAATACTAGTTGAACAGCCCGTTACACGGGCCACAGTGCCACTGACACCCGGTCGCGGGGCAGTCACACGCAGTGGAGACTGCCCGTGCCATGACTGATACAGAGCTGGACGCTCCTTCGGAGCGCCCAGCTCTGTATCAGCCGCGGCGTGGGCAGCTTCTACTTTGCATGACTGCAGCACGCGCAGCAGTGTGTACTGCGCATGTCGCGGAGTTGCACACGATTTAGCAAATTATTATATAGGATATATATATAATATGTATGTATATGTGTACTTTTTTTTTTTTTTTTTTTTCTTCCCCTTATGCACCTTTACATCCTTGACGTGTTGCTCACTGAATTTCTGTTTCTGGAGAGATTTCTGTGAAGGACTGTAAAAGCATCGGCAATGATGCAGCATGACACTATTTCTGCAGAGGAACAGCCTGCTTTCACCACATCATACTAAGCACTCAGCGCTGCAGGGATCGTGTTAACATTGCAGCACTATCCCTAAGCCCCCACATAACCCTTTTGCTAAGCAATGCGTTGCGTATCCCACTGACACTCAAGGGTTTAAGCAAAAATAATTAATGTCAGAAAGGAGGTTGACTGTCACTTTGTAATCAATAATTTTTGTCACTGGTTTGCCTCAGAATTGCTCCCATTCATTTCTCTATGCATATGGCCCTAAACCCCCATACGAATTATGGGGTCTTGACTAATTTAAATAGTAACGCTTAAACCCTTTGAGTGCCAGAAGGGTGTCCAATGTATTACTCTGTAATGCATCGCATACCTCTCTGGCACTCAGTGGGTTCAAATGGAGCTGTCACAATGAATTTCTTTACATCTTTGTAACCTTCATTCAAAATTGCCTATTTGTCATGTTAATCAAAAGTCCAACAGATGTACAGTTTAGGAAACATTCCACTTATTCCTGGGAAGAGTGAAAGTCTCCTGGTGCAGGACAAAGCTTCATTAGCCTATCAAACGTCACTGAAGAGGCTTCATTAGCCTATGAAATGTCACTGAAAATACGTAATTAGCATATGAAAAGTCACTGGTATCACTCAGGTACCACATTTAGCATACAGCAACAAGGAAGAATTGCTCATTAAATGTACATTGCTGATCTTTTGGCTAAAATGACACATGCAGTTTTTAAATATGCATCCTTGAATCAAGGTGACAAGTCCATTATAAAATGTTTCCCACAGTTTAAAAGGTGGGGTCTGGTGAGCTTGTATACATATGTAAATGCAAGAACAGATTTATGTATCCTGTTTACAGTGCAGTTGACTGGCTGCACATCCAATCGTCACATGCGTGTTGCCCCAAAAGCAAATCCCGTGGAAGCAGGCCTGCAGAAAAAAAAACATTGTGAGACTCGGAACAGCAATGGGGGCGGGGGGGGAGGTCACAGCAAGGTCTGAAAGAACCCCCTGATGTTTCCCCCAGCAAAGTAACACTATTGAATTTGCGAAGCTTATGGGGACTGGTTCACAACCTAGGAGTCTGGAACGGAGAGCCACAGACTTCTAGATTATGTTCTAGCCAAGGGCTTAGTTTTCTTACCCAGCAAAGAGCAAATGGGAGCCATTTTGTGTTCAGACTTGGGCATTTAACCATGTTCTCTCATGAGAAACAAACTTGGTAAACTGCTTAGATGCTAGTGACGTCTCACGCGCATTGCTTTACCATGTAATGGAGATGTTACTAGCATTTATTTAAATATTAACCCTTTATGGACCGGGGGGAGTGCAATAGATTGTTACTCTGTACCTTAAAGGGTTAGAAATCTGCTCGACAAACATCACATTACCGATGCTCAGAAAACTACTTGTTGTGTCACATGGCTAATTTAAAGTTTATTTATTTTTTTTGTTTTTTTCTTTCCAGTTGTGAAGTTGAAAACCGATATCAAGGCAATCCTTTAATAGGAACATGTTACTGTGAGTAAAATAGTCTGACATCAAAATTAATATTGCTGTTTGCTCAGTATTTCAGAGATGACCATTTTACAATCACACAATTAAAAGATTCCTTGTCAGCTTAGATTGAGATAATAAGATAAAGAGAAAAAAAGAACATTCTCATTCTTGTGATTTACAATTGTGAACATAAGTTCCCCAAACCGTGAGATAGATCTTGATGAACACCATTTTATTGCAGTCTGCATGGGATGGATGACACAGACATTACTGTTAAGTCCAAGATTCTTGCTGTTAAAGGGATAGTAATGCAAAAAGAAATAAATTGGTGCAAGTACTATCTCTCAAACCTTTATGGTTTGAGAGATATAACATTTTAAAGTTCCCCCGTCACTGATGTCAGCTGTAAAGCTGACAGCAGGAGATTCCAGTCGGCCAACTCAAGGAGACTTTTCAGCAGAGCCGAAATCACTTTGTTTAAATATAACTAATTAATTGGAATGGTCTACAAAGTGTGCTTGCAAACCAGGCACATTTTGTAGTAGTTCTTTATTTATATTTCAGTATCACGGCTCTACTGAAGAGCCGCCTGACTGTCCCCAGACCAGGATCTCGGGCTGTCATCTAGACGCTGACATCAGGGAAAGGGAAGAGGAGAACTTTAAAACGTTCTATCTCTCAAACCATAAAGGTTTGAGAAAAAGGACTTGCGCCAATCTATTTCTTTTTGCATTATCTACAGTATTATTTCTTCATCTTTTAAGACATTACTAACCATTTAAAGCAATGTTGGCTTGATTCGCGTGACATATGGGACTTGACTTATTTGCATCTGAGGTTTTTGATGACCTTGGAAGTGAAGTCTAGATTAGAAAACACGTGACAACCTTTGAGTCTACCTCCATGGCCCTGGGGTCTCTCATTTTGGCATGAAAGAGTGTTAGCATTGGGATGCCATGAGATCTGTGCCTGGTTTTCCCCATTTTTCTACTAGTGCTTCAACTACGGTTTGTTTTACTTCCTATTTTCTTGGATTGCTTGATATCCTGCTGAGGTAGACTCTCAATTTTGTACTCGTGGGATGTAAACTGCTGTCAGTCCTCTATCACTCTCCTCCATTTGCGTTAGGACCTTCTGAACCTCCAGCCAGGCATGCTTTGCTTCTGTTTCCCCCATGATGATTCATATATACAACAAATGTGGTGTCATTGGATTAGATGGCACAGGATGGCACTTCAAGAGGTGTTGGCAAGAGGTGTCCGACAGTTTTCATTTTTGGTTCAGTGATTGAAACAGCAGATACTGTTTCTGACCACAAACCATGAGCAGAGTGGTGTAGCTAAACTGCCCAGTTTGAAGACACTGACATTGGTGGTGATCATTATCCATCCCAGAAAGGAGAACCATCTTCCTTTCTGTAAGGTCTTCTATTGAAGCCACCAAGCAAGTCACTTTCTCACTGATGACCACCAGATACAACTAAAGTCATGGACTTCTCTTGACACCCAGATATGATATATTAGAGTAGTACACTTCTAACTAGAAGTGGTCATGAGATCATTGAGGTTAGATATAATGTTGATTCTCTGGGTTATCAGGTGTGCTGCTGGTGAAGTCTGAACTATCATAAACAGTATGGGAACTGTTGTGAGCTTATTAAGAGTGACAGATAATGAGGTCTGTGGAAAGCAAACCTCAGGTACTGATGATGATGATGATGATGTAATAAGAGCTGGATATTGATATCCGTGTCCTGAATGTCTAAATAAGAAAATTCTCCCTGTTCCATGCAAGGTATGGACCTATACAGCTGAGAAGGCCAGAGTACTTTTTGAGGGTTTTGATATCTAGTAGTGGTGTGAAAATGCCATCATTCTTGTGAACAACAGAGATATCGGAGCAAGAAACCCTTGAGTCTCTGAAACACTGGAAATTACTCTCGTTACACAAAAATCCCTGGAACTGAGACTGACTCCTTGATGTTATTAGTCTTTGTACCTAATCATCTAAAACTGTGTTCCAACGCTTTAGCTAAAAGTAACTGAGTTGTTCTTTCAGAGAAAGGATAACCTCCATTCTGTGAAAGCATCTGTTGAAGTCTGTAGGTTTATTCTGCCTTTTGATCTGCTAGTTTGGCTGTGGTTTCTTACTAGATGTAGGAACTAGACTCGAAAAAGACAGAATAATAACTTTCCCTGAACATGGAAGTTCAGAATAAATTTCTTGAAGGTTAGTCTATCGCTTATATCATAAACCTTACGATTTATGGGCGCTACTATAGAATTAGTAGAGTATCCAGCGGTCATTCTAGACACATTAAGCACAGCTTTCCCTGCAATAAGTTTGTGCAATTCCCGGTAAGGAGATCAAAAGAATGAACTCTTTGTGGGGAAAGGGCTCTTGAACACTTAAGTAATATGTTCTTCCTAGTTTTTCTGATCTCCACAGACTGATGCCAGACCAAAGGCCTGGGAGTGATGGTCTTCTCCAGTTCTGAACAGATCCTCTTGAATTATTCAGATCAGCGAATCTAACTGTATTCTGAATCTGAAAGTTATCCTGCTTAAGTGGCAGTCTCCCCCCCATAAAAAGGGGGTATTCACACATTTGTTTTCTCTCAATACTAAGAAATTTGAAAATGGCTATTGGTAGAACATCTGCACAAACTGAGCATACAGTATGTAATCTGTAAGACTAAAAGTCTGTAACACAACAGTGTCATATGTGAGGAGTGAGACACAGGAGGCATACAGTAAAATAGCGTGGAATCAGAAAATAGGAAATGGTGGCCATGGGATAATAAAATACCCATAACCGAATTATCAGAGGTGATTGGATAAGCCTAGGCCACATGTAACGTCATAATACCCCTGTCAAATATGACATGTAGGGCCAGATGTAGACATATTTAACATGTCTTCCATGACAGAACACGTGACATTTTATAACAAGACTAGCTGAACAGCCCCACAGTGCCAGGCAGCAACGGCCGCAGTGCAGTCATGCGCAGTACAGTCTGCCCACACCGCGGCTGTTAATGGAACAGGAAGCTCCGAATTCAGACCATAGTCTGAATGAGGACTACGGTCTAAATTTGGAGCGCCCCGCTCAGTTATCAGCCGTGGCACGGGCAGGCTTTACTGTTCATGCTAGCTTCTGACAAACATACATTAGCGAATTATTATATAGGATAGGGTCCTTTGAGAGATCAAGACACTTGTTGAACACATGTAGAATATAATTTAGTAGCATATTTGGGATATATTTATGTGTGTAATATAGAGTGACCTGGTGAGAACATGAACACACAGAACGTTTTATAAGACACATATAGAACAAATATTCATAATTGATTTCTAGTTGAATAGGACACCTACAGGACTTGTGTAGCTTCATAGCGCGCCATCTTGTAAAGACTATTCACACACACACACACTGTAGCCGTTGTCGAAGATTATATCCAAGATTAACCTCTAACAGGAGAACCAATTAGGTTGGATATCTTCACATAAATAGATAAATAAATGAATTTGAGAACTTTACACAATACTAGGTATTGACACGCTACTTCACAGTAAAGAATTGATAAAATAATCAATTACGCATATTTGTGCAAAAATATATATAATTTTTTTAAGTAAAATATACTATATATAGAAAGCAACAATGATATAAATGAGTGAATACCAATTTCAGTAGAGATACAATAACTCAAACCACAATTATCACTATTAGTATTACCAGCAATTAAAGGGTTAACCACACACAGGTATGTTCAAAGTTATTAAATAACAATAATTGAACCCAGCAGCATAGAAAAGGATAATTGATCTTATGATTAATTAAAATACATTTGGCATCAGTATATAAATACCTCTACCCCAGAAACTGTATAAACTATGCTAATTGAGGTTTAAGGTATATTGTCAGGTGAGTATGCTTTAATATTAAGCCAGGTCCTCTGACAATTCTCCTTGTACCATATGCAATAGCAAAATTTAGAGAAACTAACTGGTATAAAATCCCAGATTTAGTTCACTTTAATTTAATTATCTACTGATTTCAATATTGTATACCATCTGAATAAAACATATAAACTGCATTTAATATAGTCAATAATAGATTATACCAAGAATATACTCAGAATCAAATCTAAGAATATGTGTCTAAACAGTATACCAAACTTCATGCAACATATATCATTAACATGACCATAGAAATCCTATGTAAAACCTATAGGGTACTCCAAGGGTTAATCACTTATTATAGTATGCCACACCCAAGATGGCAGCTTCTTTTGTTTGTACAAAGGTTTAGACCCAAAAACATACACAAAGAAATCCAAAGAAACACCTCAAAATAAATAGACAAATAGCAGTTGAAGGGTTAATAAATGATTTCAAAGATTTCCCCGGATCAGATATTGGCTATTATAACCTTTCTTGAAATATCAACAATTATATTAACTAATTTATAAACAAGGATATATAGATCTCACTGCTATCAACTATTTTACACTTAGCTGGCAAAATGACAATTTACCAATTAATTACTTCTGCTTAATTCAGAATTACTACAGCCAATATAGCTTATTATAATTGGGTGGCCAGTCCAATTAATACAAATTATAAGAAAAATTTAATTTCTTCAAATATAGAAGAAATATGTATTTGATTCTGAATTTTGGCAGAGTTAAAATAAGGAACGATATAGTTACCAGTCAGTGAGTGTTTCTCAGGATCTCTTTAGCAGCCAGCCATGAAAACTTTGATGAAGCAGAATCAGGACACCAAGAGAGAGAACTACCTTAGGCCTTACTATTTTATAAGGTAAAATTACTCTCATCAGAATCTCCTCTGATTGAATAAAGATCCATCTCATTATGCAGTGAAATCATCAGTATTATCTGATTGGATACTCTTAATTTCCCTAGGACAATTTGAGAAAAACTAGTAATAACGCTATATACCCTGGAGATGGCGCTCTTACCCCACATTTAAATTTGCACCTAAAATTACACCTGGTTCTGGCTTGTGTCATCAGTGATATGGCAAAGTTTTTCCCATTTGATATAAATCTATCACCCTAGCAGACTTTCCCATATGGGAGTATATCTTCTTCCCAGACTTTGAGATTTTCTCATAAGATAATGAACCTTCTTTTATACCTTATTGTCTGGGACAACATCGTTTAATAACCCTAAAACTCAACTATTTCACCCTCATATTGAAGCAAAGAGGCCCACTTTGTCCAGAAAAATGAGCTAATTTAAACACATTTTAAACAGACTTTCAAACAATTCTGCTTTTTAAAATTAACACTCTACTCTTCACCAGTCTCTCACACAGTGTTAGCCCAGTGGTGTGGATGCAAAATGATTGTGTATCGTTTGTGATAATATTTTTTTTTTTTTTTACTGGACTAACGTTCAGTTTGTAGAACAGACTTTTGAGAGTAACAGCCTCTCTTTAGTATTGCTTTTGACTTGATAAGGGGAGGTTGTTACTTTCTAAAGCTTTTTCAGAAAATAGAATGTTAGTCCAGTAAAAAAGATATCATTATGATAATCATGGTTTTTGTGTTTGTATATAATATATGTATTTATTTCTATAAGTGCAGAGATGATTATTAAAGTTCTCATTTAAATAGTGTTCACAATGTGTTTTTTTTTTTTTCTTTCTTCTTTTTAAATTGTGTATGTTTTATCAAAATACATCCGCTCAGGGCAATGGAGCAAACACAAGTACTTCCTATTAATAACTCCCACTTACTGCAACCAAAAAATCCTAATGACCCCTTTGAATCAGTTCTGTGGACTGGTTTTTCCAAAAATCTGCAGTTAGTCCTCTATATCAGGGCCATGGTGGCCGACATGCTTAGTACTGTAGGTTTTCAGGATAAACAAACATCCTCCACTGAAGGCTTCATAGGAAGCAAGGAAGAATTCAGTAGGAGGGATTTGGGATCCTGGAGAGCTGCAGCAAAGAATCGTGTGCCCCCATGTTTGAGATATCCAGTATTTATTGCAGATTATGGACCACAAATCCACAAAAAAATTAATTTGTTAAAGGAGCAGTAAACTTATTTTTTATGAATAACTATATGTTATAAAGCTTTCCCTGCTGAGTAAAACATGGTCACTGTCACCGCTGTCAGTTGTTTTATTCAAATGATATAGCAGTTCAAATAACCAGGAAGTGAATTTACTGTGTCTACTTCCTGATTGTTCTGACAGGAAGTGACTCGGCAGTTTCTATCACATTCTATGGAGAACTGTATGTCACTGACTTTCCTCTCCATTAGAATGTAACAGAATAACTAATTGGAATTTGACCACTAGAGGGCACTGCTAATGTAAAAAAAACAAAAACACAGGTTTAAACGGTAATAACTCTGGAAATATGCACCTCTCAGCAGTGGTAGTACCCTTATTTTACTTAACAGGAAATCTCCTACAATATATATTTTTTTCATAAAAAAAAAAGTTTACTGCACCTTTAGGATTTCCTGTCCAGATTAAGGTAAGCAGGGGGTTATTATTAGTTGTTCTGGTACATATCCATTAAGCTAAAGATTTACAGTTCTGGAGTGAACCAACTACAGAGCCATAGGGTAGAAATGAATATTCCACCCCAGATTCCCATTGATTTAAACCTTTTGTGTGCCAGAGGGGAGAGCAACTCATTGAGTCCCCTCCACTACAGTGCATTTGTTCCCCCCCACCACCACAGGGCCTTTGGTTCCCCCATCACTCCAGTCCATTTGGTTTGCTCCAGAACTGCATGTCTCCATTTTTATTAACAAGGTGCTTAGTGGTTCTTTACTCAGTGTACGGAATACGCTACATTTGTTTTCCCTATTAACCATACAATGACCTTGTTCTGTTATACAGATACCTTACTGATAGACTACCAATTCACCTTCAGCCTGTCTCAAGAGGACGACCGCCATTACACTGCAATTAATTTTGTTGCCACGCCTGAAGAAGTAAGTCTTTTCTCTAGGTCATCAGAGGCATTAGAGTAGTTAACAATTTAATTATATTGTTGAATTTGCAGATGTATTGAGTCAGTGGAGCATATGTATAAGGAAAGATGGGTCTTGCAAACCAGATGTACCTTATAAATTAAGATTCTCATTGATTTAAATGGGAATTTGGAACAAATTGCATGATGGAGCTTGTAGCTCCATTCATAGCACAGTGTGTGGACTCTGTCTAGATCCATTCATAGCACAGTGTGTGGACTCTGTCTAGATCCATTCATATGACAGTGTGTGGACTCTGCCTAGACCCATTTATATCACAGTGTGTGGACTCTGCCTAGATTCATTCATATCACAGTGTGTGGACTTTGCCTAGATACATTCATATCACAGTGTGTGGACTTTGCCTAGATACATTCATATCACATTGTGTGGACTTTGCCTAGATACAATCATATCACAGTGTGTGGACTCTGCCTAGACCCATTTATATCACAGTGTGTGGACTCTGCCTAGATTCATTCATATCACAGTGTGTGGACTTTGCCTAGATACATTCATATCACAGTGTGTGGACTTTGCCTAGATACATTCATATCACATTGTGTGGACTTTGCCTAGATACAATCATATCACAGTGTGTGGACTCTGCCTAGATCCATTCCTATCACAGTGTGTGGACTATGCCTAGATACAATCATATCACAGTGTGTGGACTCTGCCTAGATTCATTCATATCACAGTGTGTGGACTCTGCCTAGATACAATCATATCACAGTGTGTGGACTCTGCCTAGATCCATTTATATCACAGTGTGTGGACTATGCCTAGATACAATCATATCACAGTGTGTGGACTCTGCCTAGACCCATTTATATCACAGTGTGTGGACTCTGCCTAGATTCATTCATATCACAGTGTGTGGACTTTGCCTAGATACATTCATATCACAGTGTGTGGACTCTGCCTAGATCCATTCATATCACAGTGTGTGGACTCTGCCTAGATCCATTCATATCACAGTGTGTGGACTCTGCCTAGATCCATTCATATCACAGTGTGTGGACTATGCCTAGATACAATCATATCACAGTGTGTGGACTCTGCCTAGATCCATTCATATCACAGTGTGTGGACTCTGCCTAGATCCATTCATATCACAGTGTGTGGACTCTGCCTAGATCCATTCATATCACAGTGTGTGGGCTCTGCCTAGATTCATTCATAGCACAGTGTGTGGACTAGATCCATTCATATCACAGTGTGTGGACTCTGCCCAGATCCATTCATATCACAGTGTGTGGACTAGATCCATTCATATCACAGTGGACTAGATCCATTCATATCACAGTGTGTGGACTAGATCCATTCATATCACAGTGTGTGGACTCTGCCTAGATCCATTCATATCACAGTGGACTAGATCCATTCATATCACAGTGTGTGGACTAGATCCATTCATATCACAGTGTGTGGACTCTGCCTAGATCCATCCATATCACAGTGTGTGGACTCTGCCTAGATCCATTCATATCACAGTGTGTGGACTCTGCCTAGATCCATTCATATCACAGTGGACTAGATTCATTCATATCACAGTGTGTGGACTCTGTCTAGATTCATTCATATCACAGTGTGTGGACTCTGCCTAGATTCATCCATATCACAGTGTGTGGACTCTGCCTAGATCCATTTATATCACAGTGTGTGAACTCTGTCTATATTCATTCATATCACTGTGTGTGTGGACTTTGCCTAGATCCATTCATATCACAGTGTGTATGGTCATATTGGCTTAGCCCAGAAACTAATTAGCCTAAAGTGCCAGACTGTGCCACAGACAAAATGAAGGTTCATTTCTTAAACTATTTATCTTTCTAAAAATATCTGACACAACATATAGGCAGTTTTTATTTCTCTCTAGAACTCTTTTGAGTGTCACTTCATTGGACACCTCTCTGGCACTCAAACTGTTCTAACATTGGTTGGTGAGTATTTTTCCAGCACCAGTACCAGTACATGTTATCAATAAAATATTCTACTCCTCGTTTTAACTTCTTGGATACTAGAATGCTTTGGTGACATCTACAGCCTTGAAGGGGTTAACATTTTACATTTCTTCTGCGTTATTGCAAAGTATGCTAGATTTTTTTTATATATTTTATTTTTATTTTAACGACGAGGATGACTGCTAGGGAATCTGTACTGGCCGCGCTCTCTAGAAAGGAAAACCGCTACTTTTAATCTCTCTGCTTGACTCATATTTTCCATCTCTGCAGCAATTGCTGCCTGGGCACAGTACCGCCTTTGTTTCCATGTAGGAAATTGAGTATTTGGCTTGGAATTGCTCAGTAATATTCCAAGTCAAAGGGAAATTTGTATTCCTTTTTTTTTTTAAATGTCAGGAAATACAGCAGCAATACTTTAGTGTGGTTTAGAACCCGTGAAATCTGACATAGTCAGCTGCTTGTTTTCATGGCGCGCAATGGTTCAGTTTCTGCGTTTTTTCCTGAATGTAAGTGAAGTCTTAATTTAGGTTTTAATTGCATTTATAACCAATTCACTCTAAGGTCCTGTTCAAATGGGCGATTTAAAGTAGAACAAACATCCTCATCTTCTTACCTTACTATGGCCAGAAAATCCTAACGGCTGCCATGAGGTGTATGTTCTTTGTTCAAGACAGAACATGTTCATTCAGTTCATGGCAATTTTTCAGACTGAAAGAAGTGAAGTGCAAAAGCCTACTTAAAAATGTAAGAACCCTTAAAGGGATAGTAATGTTTCATAATAAAAGCAGCTCTAATTAATCATAATAGTATTTGGCCTTTGGAGAGTGTTATTTCAGTTCTGTCAAAGTTGTAGTTCAAGAGTAATTCAATGACAAAGTATCCCCCTCCCGCCCCTTTTACTGATGTAACACTGTTCAGCCAAATCAGAAGGGTGGTGCCCAGGTAGACTGCAGAGAGGGACAATCTTCAATTAAGATAAGGGAAAACTTGAAAAAGTTGTCAAGGGGGGCAGGGCTTTCATTGTTCTCATAGGAAGAAGATTGTCCCCTTCTGTTATCTGTCTGGTCTATGGACTGGATTCCACATCTGAGAAGAGATGGCTTACACTAGATAAAAGGGGCGGGAGGGGAAACTTTGCTTGTGAATTATCTCTCAAACCTTTATGGTTTGAGAGATAGACGTATGTCGTTCTTCATGTTTTTTTAATGCCTACAAAATAAAATAAAGATAAAACGAAGTATTACTATCCCTTTAAAGGGAGAAGGGTGGTTCTGCCAGCAGCTGTTATGCGCATCTCTGTAAACAGAATATAACAGAATAGACAGGTCTGATTGAAGATGCTATCCTTTGAACAAGGGCAGAATTTGTACTGGCCGTTAGTATTTTTGAACATGGTAAAGTAAGTAAACTTTGTTGTTGTTCTCCTTTTAACAGCAATGTGATGCTGCCCCATTCAAGACGTCTGTTAACTCTCCTCCATGTCCTCCTTTCATGGTGGCAGTGAGGGGGAAATGATGGAGGCCCTCCAACGTCCGAGTAGGCCATATATTATTAGTTGACACCTACATGAGTTGACCAGTGGTTGGAGGTTGTGAAGAGTATTGAAACCTCCAGTTTGTGTCATGTGAACCATCCTCACAGCAGCCTCATAGACCTCTTTGTAGATGAGGCAAGCCGCACCTTATATGCGTTTGGGATGAAAGTACCAGACTAGCAGTATGTTACAATGGCTTCGGACATGCTCAAGTGTTGTTTGTCACCCATGTGAACAGGCCCAAAGACCTCACTGTGTTACATTTCTGCCTGATTAGCACAGTGAAAGAAAAGTTGTATTGATGTTGCATGTTTGAATATGATGTAAGGCTACAATTCTCAATGGACAAAAGAGAGCAGTGTATCAAATGTTCACCATCATCATATATATATTTTTTGAACATCCACGATCAATTGCAGGGCTTTTTATTGTGGGTCGTACGCTGTACTGGCACCCTTTTTCCATAGCTAAATAACTTCTCCCATAGCTAAATAACTTCTCCCATGTGGCAGGGCTGTCCAAGTTAAGTCTTCAAGGGCCACCAACAGGCCAGGACGTAAGGATTCCCCTCATTAAGCATAGGTGAGTTAATCAGTTGCTCATTCATTATGACTGACTCACCTTTGCTTAATCAGGGAAATCATTACATCCTGGCCTGTTGGTGGCCCTTGAGGACTAGACTTGGACAGCCCTGCCCTGGTATTATCCCCTGAAAAATGGCCCAATTATTGTATTTCCCTGCAGCCAAATACTGTGCTGTATATTGGTACTTCCACTGACACAAATTTACTATTCTGACATTATAGCAGGTATAATTAATTCAAAAATAATTTGCTATCAAACTGTTGGCAACAGAACCATGTGGTGACCAGACCGCAAAATAGAATAGATCTGTTGCTGTCAGTGGAACGCTTTAGGCTGCAGACTGAATCTCTCCATAGATATAACTTGCAACAGTGCCACCTAGTGACTACAATGCAAAATGGTTGTTTAATGCGAGAAGAAGAAAAAAACAAAAAATTACTTTGCTATACCTTTGGAATGAAGCCTCACCAAGAAGTGGAAAAACTCTTGTTTTACTCAACAGGGAAATCTGTACAATATATATGTTTTCATTATAAAAATGATTGCTTATATATTGGGATACAGCAGATTAAACCTGTTGTACAGAATCATCTCCCACTCTTGGTCTGTCTTTGCACGTGCACCTTTGTCAGTGGGAACTCCAGCTGATGGATACATTTACAGATTGTGTGAAATATATCCTCTGCAGATTAATACATTTCAGTCCAGTTTTTTTTCCAGTAATAATTGTGGAATTATTGACAAGTAAATAATTATAATCCCTTTTAATTGTATTTTCCCCCAACAGCAAAACAGAGACTTGGATATGTTCATTAACGCATCTAAAAACTTTAACCTCAACATAACCTGGGCAACGAGCTTTGGAGGTAACAACTTAAAATCCTTTTTCCTTCCTATTGAATGTATTGTTACATTTTTTTTAGAAATTAACCTCTTGGATGCTAGAGAGGTCTAGCAATGAGTTGGAGATCTCTCTTACAGCCAAAGAGTTAACCCAGTGAGTGCCAGATGGGTACACAATGCAGTGCAATGTGTTGTGTACCCATCTGGCACACAGAGGGTTAAATATACCATGGTATATACATCTTATAGTGTAATTCATAAAGAAACAGTGACAGAACCTAATACGCTCATATTTGTTTTAATCTGGGTAGAAAATCTTAATGGTCCCTATCAATCAGTTCTGCCTGATTAATCTTTAATATTGAATATCCTGTTCATGGAACAGACATGATTCTTAATCGATGGATTCCGTGACCTCAAACTCCTCCTACTGAAACTTCTCTTTCTAAGACCATAGTGGAAAGGGTCTGGGGGTCCTAAAAAAACAAGCATCGTGTCTGACTCCATGAGCGAGATATTCAATTTTATTAAAGGGATATCATAATAAAAGCAGCTCTAATTAATCTTCATAGTGTTTGGGTCGTGGAGAGTGTTATTTCAATACTGTCAGAGTTGTAATTCAATAGTAATTGAATGATAAAGTATCCCCCTCCCGCCGCTTTTACTGATGTAACGCTGCTCACCTCAGAGCAGCAAGACTGTCCGGATGGATCACAGAGAGGGACAATCTTCAGTGATCATTAGGAAAACCTTGACAAACCTGTCAAGGGGGGCAGGGTTTTCCTTATCACAGTAAGAAGATTGTCCCTTACTGTGATCTGTCCGGTCAAGTGACCAGATTCCACATCTGAGGGGAAGTTGCTAATCATTCAATTACTCTTGTACTACAACTCTGACAGTAATGATATAACACTCTCCACGGCCCAAATACTATAAAGATTAATTTGGGCTGCTGTTTTTGGGAAACATTACTATCCCTTTACGGACTTTACGGACTGGTTCCCCCCAATGAATCTATCGTTTGTATTAGATATCATGTCCCTGCTAGCAGACATGATGATTTTATTTTTCCCCTCAAGACCACAAACTCCTACACAAAGTCTTTTTTGATAAGGGCACTGGGGGCGGGGGAGTGGGGAGCAGTCTGGTGTCCTGGAGTCCAACAACATAAATGGAGAAATGAAAGCATGTTGTAGGACTTTAACTGCAGAGTAAAACCAGGGTACTTCCACTGGTGTAAGATGTATGTTTTCAGTGGAATTACAGTGTAAATCTTTAAAGGAGCAGTAAACTTTTTTTTTTTTTTTTTTTATGAATAAACCTATATTGTAGGGCATTTCCCGTTGAGTAAAATAAGGGTACTCCCGTCTGCTGAGAAATTCATATTTCCAAAGTTATTACAGTTTTAACCTGTGTTTATTCACATTAGCAGTGCCCTATAGTGGTCAAATTCGATGGATTTTCATGTTGCATTCTAATGGAGAGGAAAGTCAGTGACTTGGCAGTTTCAATCACATTCTAAGGAGAACTGAGTCACTTCCTGTCAGTTAGACTTATCAGGAAGTAAGCGCACAGTAAATTTGCTTCCTGATTATTCGAACTGTTGTAACTTCTGAATAAAACAACTGACAGCAGTGGGTTTTACTCAGCAGGAAAAGCTCTATAACATTCACATTTTCATTAGAAAAGTTTACTGCTCCTTTAATCAAAAAAACAGACAAGCAAAAAAAAAAACACCTGTGCCCTCTAGTGGTCTAATGTCAGTTCTCTCGCATTCTGTGGAACAGGTGAGTCTCTGACAAACAGTTCTCTTTAGAATGTAATAGAAACTTCTGAGTCACTTCCTGTATGGACTTTCAGGAACTAATGACACTTTTTTTACTCCGTTCCGGACAATTTGGACAGTTCTAACTTTTGAATAAAACCACTGAAAGCAGCGGCAGTGACCTTTGTTTTACTCCGCAGTAAAGCACTATGACATAGATTTTCATAAAAAAAGTTAACTGCTCCTTTAAAGTATTTTTTTTTTCCAGGTAAGATATTAACAGCATCTGCTTTCAATTTTAACTACATATTCCATCATGAGGAAGGAAATGAAGACGTGTTTTTATGCTTGCGACTGTACTGTATTGCTTGTGTTTTTTCTTTTCCCACTGTTAGCTGACTTTCATCTCTTTTTGTTCTTGGAAACTAGCAAATCAAAATAATTTTGTTGGAACAAGGGAGATACATGAACCTATGAGGGACTCCCAATTTCTGCCATTGTATAAAATTGGAAATATAATTTTAAAGGAGCAGTAAACTTTTTAATGAAAAAATATATATTGTAGGGATTTTCCTATTGAGTAAAATAAGGGTACTCCCACTGCCGAGAGATTTATATTTCCAGCGTTAATACACTTAAAACCCATGTTTTTTTACATTAGCAGTGCCGTCTAGTGGTCAAATTCTAATTAGATTTCCTGTTAGGAAAGTAAGAAAAGTCAGAGACATACAGTTCTCCATAGAATGTTATAGAAACTGCCTGTCACTTCCTGTCAGAACTATCAGGAAGTAAACACAGTAAATTCACTTCCTGTCAGAACTATCAGGAAGTAAACACAGTAAATTCACTTCCTGATTATTTAAACTGCTATAAATTTTGAATAAAACATCTGACAGTGATGGGAGTGACCTTGTTTTATTCAGCAGGAAATGCTCTATAAAATATGTTTTCATAAATAAGTTTATTGCTTACCTTTAAGGACCAGAGGTACAACACATTTCTAATACCTCCCACTGTAAAAGACCCCTAGACAGTAACAGAGTTAAATACACACTATCTGAAATATATAGTAATCGTTCTAAAGACAGTATGTGTGGGGAAAAATACACTTTTATAAAAGAAAAGTGAAACGTATATTTATAATTAAAGCGGAACTTTCACCTTTTATAAAGTCTTCCTCCAATAATTAGGTATATGGAGACTAACTTCATAATAGTTCTATTAGTTCTCAGAAGTACCAGATTTTGAAGTAATCCTTAGTCTTAGGTGACTGACGGCAAGGCTTCTTGCTTTACTGCAGTCTGCACACTTCCGGTCCCTTCTGCGCTGATGCCTGGCTTCCAGTCCCAGAAGTCAAAGTATTACTTAAAGGGATAGTAATACTTCGTTTTAACTTTTTTATTCTGTAGGCATTAAAAAAAACATGAAGAATGACATAAGTCTTATCTCTCAGTCCTTTATGGTTTGAGAGATATTCATAAGCAAAGTTTCCCCTCCCGCCCCTTTTACCTAGTGTAAGCCATCTCTTCTCAGATGTGGATCAGGTTGTATGACCAGACAGATAACAGCAGGGGACAATCTTCTTTGTATGAAAACAATGAAAGCCCTTCCCCCCCCCTTGACAAGTTTTTCAGCTTTTTCCCTTATCTTAATTGAAGATTGTCCCTCTCTGCAGTCTACCTGGGCACCTCCCTTCTGATCTGGTTGAACGGGGGGGGGAAACTTTGTTTGTGAATATCTCTTAAACCATAAAGGTTTGAGAGATAAGACTTAAGACTACAAAATAAAATAAAGTTACAACGAAGTATTACTATCCCTTTAAGAATCAGGTACTTCTGAGATCTAATAGAACTATTATGAAGCTAGTCGCCATATACCTTTTATAGAAGGTGAAAGTTCCACCTTAAATAATAGAGGATGCATAATATCATCCGGTTCATGTGTCTAGTGTGTGTGTGTGGGGGGGGCTCAGGGTGCTTCTGGCATTGTTTGGGGTACTTTTCTGGGAAAACTACATTTCCCATGAGAGCTTGCTTCGCGCGCTCATTTCTGATTGGCTCCCGCCACGATAGCCATTTTGTGATCTTTCCAGAACGTGTACCCTACACTGGGCTTAGACTCTCCTCCTCTCCTCTGCTGATTAACCCTTCGCCTGCCAGATAAGTCTATTTTATTGATTTCTGGGGTGAAACTTTAATCCTACACATTATAATTGGGTGATTTCTTATACAATAAGGTTATTGACACTGTGAGAATGTCTGTACCATTGGAGTTTGGAGCCAGACCTAAGACTAAGGATGCTGGGGTCTATATCTCCTATTGTGTATTGCTCTTCCAGCCATTCAGGTTTACCTAGAGAATTCTCAGGTCATTTATGCCCACTATGTTCTGATGTCCATGAGAGTCTCCCAGGAACCTCCAGCCATGCATTGGAGCCAGTTTTGGGTGGAAGAGTTCAAGGCTGCTACTAGGGACCTTAGGTCCACTTTGCAACTCTTTCCATCCCAGTTACAGGGGGTCTTTCATTCTTGGCAGACCCCCTCCTCCTTCAAGTCTTTCCTGCCAAAGCCTCAGGGTCTACCTGAAGTGTCAAATTCCTCAGAGAAGGAACTGTTGGTGGATTCAGATGTTGAGGAATGTTCTGCAGTGGGCTCCTCTCAGTTTTTTGGGGACCCTTTTGTGGCTGATCCTGAGCCCTCGGCTGAGGGCCTGATCAGGGCTGTTTTAAATACCCTAAACATTCCCTTAGTGCAGGAGGTTCCTTCTGACCCCTCTGGTGTCTTTCAGGAGCCTAAAAAGCCCTTTACTTTCATTCCACCTAACGCCACTCTTGACCACCCTGTGTCTGAAGAGTGGAAGTCTCCAGCCGGGAAACCTTCTGTCTCCAAGAAATTTGCTAAGCTTTATCCCTTTTCTGAGGCAGTGCTTGCTCAGTGGGTTCATCCTCCTAAAGTGGATGCTCCTATATCAGTTCTCAGCTCTTCCATTTGGTCTGGCGCCAGCTCCTCAGGTCTTCAACCGTATCCTGGAAGCCTTAGCGTCCGTCCTCCACCGAGATGGCATCAGAGTTTTTCCATACATGGACGACCTGCTTCTGTAAGACTCTTCTTCGGATTTTCTTCATCAGCAGGTTCAGCAATGCATTCATGCTCTCACCCATGAAGGGTGGATCATCTTGGACAAATCAGATCACATTCCAGCGTCTGGTCTTCCTGGGCCTCCTCTTTGATACCCAGAAGAACATGGTGTTTCTCATGGACGAGGTGGCTCACCGGATCGCCCACAGGGTTTCTGCGATACTGGCTCAAGATCCAGTTCCATTCAAGAAGCTGCCATCTGTCATGGGGAAATTCATTTCCACCATAGAGGCGGCACCATTTGCCATGGTACACACCAGGGAACTCCAGCGGTTTGTGATCCAGGTGTGCAGGGTTCAGCTGGACCTTCTAAGGACGTTGGTGTCACTTCCTCTTCAGGTGGAACTGAGTTTGTCCTTGTGGCTCGACCTCTCCAATCTGTTGAAGGGCAAGTCCTTCCTGGTTTCCTTCTGGACCACGGTGACAACAGATGCCATCCTCTCCGGATGGGGAGCGGTCTTGGGTCTCCTTTGTGTACAGGGTCGGTGGTCTCCGGAAGAATCTGTCCTTCCCATCAACATGTTGGAACTTCAGGCGATATTTCTTACCTTTCGTCATTGGACATCTCAGCTGGAAGATTGTCCAGTCCAGGTAGTGTCTGACAACGCCACGGCAGTGGCTTACATCAAAAAGCAGGGCTGAACAAGAAGACTCACTGCTTGGTTAGAGGTCAAGGCTATTTTGTCCTAGGCAGAAGAACACGTTCCTGCCATATCCGCAGTGCACATTCCTGGCATAGACAACGTCATGACGGACTTCCTCAGTCAACACACAGTGGATAGCAAGAGTGGGAGCTGCACCCAGAGGTGTTCAACCTCATTGTTCAGAAATTGGGTCTTCCTTACATCAACCTGATGGCGACAATACACAACAGGAAGATTCCGAGGTTCTGCTCTTGATGGAGGGACCATCTAGCTCTGGTGGTGGATGCAACGTCCATTCCTTGGTTATTCCCTCTGACCTAAATCTTTCCTTCCCTCTCCATGTTGCACAGGGTGTTACGGAAATTATGACTGGAGCATTGTCTAGTCATTCTAATTGCTCCGTACTGGCCTCGCTGGGCTTGGTTTTCGGAGCTTCTGGATCTGTCAGTGGTGGAGCCATTCCAGCTCCCTTGCCGTCCGTATCTTCTACAGGGTTACCTGTTGAAGGAGGATGTTCATCGTCTAGCCTTGACAGCTTGGAAATTGAATCCTAAATATTGAGGAAGAAAGGGTTTTCTTCTGGTGTGGTGGCTACTATGCTCAGTGCCCGCAAACCTGTTTCTTCCAAGATCTATCATTGTGTCTGGTCGACCTTTCTCTCTTGGTGTGCTGACAGGGACCGGCCTCAGGAATTTGATCTGCCTACGGGCCTGGCCTTTTTCCAGGACGATGTGGATAAGAGCCTCAGTTTGAGTTCCTTTAAGGTTCAGGCTTCTACTCTCTCTGTTTTCTTTCAGAGGCACATTGCCATTCTTCCTGATGTCAAGGTTTTCTTCCAGGGTGTTGCTCATACTCGTCCTGCCTTCAAGATTCCTGCTCCTCCGTGGGATCTTAACTTGGTTTTGGGCGTTCTTTAGTGCCCTCCATTTGAGTATTTGGCTACTATTCCTCTACGCCTGTTGACGTGGAAAATGGTCTTTCTCCTGGCAATTGTGTCTGTGCTTCGTGTCGCGGAGTTACATGCTCTGTCCTGTAACCATCCTATTTGGTGTTTCACAAGGACAAGTCTGTGCTTCACACCTCTCAGGAGTTTCTTCCGAAGGTGGTTTCGGTGTTCCACATCAATCAGGAGATTGTGGTGCTCTCTTTCTGCCCTGACCCTACCTCTGACAAGGAGAGGGGTCTCCACTTGTTAGACATGGTGCGTTGTCTCAAGTTTTATGTACATCGCACTGAGTCTGTCACGCAATCAGATGCCTTGTTTGTCATTCCTGAGGATCCTAGGGCAGGAAGACCTGCATCCAAGGTGACTATTGCCTCTTGGATCAAGTCTACTATTCATAAGGCTTATGAGCAGAGGAAGAAGCCTGTCCCTTTCAGGGTCACGTCTCATTTTACTCAATCTATTGAGGCCTTTAGGGCTTACAAGAATCAGGCCTCTGCTGATCATTTGTGCAAGGCTACCACCTGGTCGTCTGTGCACACCTTTTCGTAGCATTACCGTGTTGATGTACTGGCATCGGCTGATGCCAGTTTTGGGAGGAAAATCCTGGAGGCAGTCTTGCCTGTCTCGGATTTTCTTCGTTCTTGGAGCTTCCTTCACTTTTGAGCCCTGTTGGCTCTAGTTCAGTGTGCTGTGTAACTGTTTGAGGTGTTGTTACCCCTATTTAGTGTCCGTTGTTCATTAGTTGTTGGGCTGTCTTTCATCTAATGGTTCATATCTGCTCTGGTGACTTTGGGGGCCTTGCGCCTGGTCCTTGCCTTACTTTCCGCCTCTGGGAAACTCAATGGTTGGACATCCCAGAGTTATCAGTAATCTGTGTTGTACGACAGAGAAAAGAGGATTCTAGTCTTGCATGTTAAATCCTTTTCTCTTAGTCCATACAGGTCACTAGTCTCCCACCCTGTCAAGGGACCATGCTTGGCTCTCCTATGGCAGACTGTAGGGGTCCTTCGGGTTCATGCGCACAGGAGTCCTCTTTCCTTCCACTATCTAGTCAATAGTTAGTGTGTCAAATCTTTCTGGAGCTGGTTGGCTAGCTGCAGCCAAGGCTAGCTGCATACAATTCTAGAATTGTTCCTGCCTACTTAAAGGGGTGGATCGCCTACCCAGTGTTGCCAGTAACCTGTACGGACGAAGAGAAAAGGATTTAACAGGTAAGACTAAAATCCTTTTTTTCTTCCCACACACAGCACATGAATCACGATGGTCTTCATTTTTCCAGTGTTGTTCCAGTATGTACTTTTGTGTATAAATTAGAATGAGGAATTTGTTGGTGTTTTTATTATATTATAACAATGAGTGTATACTGGACACTTTGAGTGCCATAAGGGTATACAACGCATCACTTCTGAATGCACTGCGAGCCACTCTGGCACTCAGAGGGTTGAAAGAGAACCTACTTGCCCCCCTTTCGTTACTGTAGCCAGCAAAATCTGATGCCCCCTCTGAATTTTGCCTATGCTCCTTTTGTCAAAACATAACCTGTTCAGTCAGTCCTGGATGTCAGTACCAAAAAAAAGCAGCATGCATGAGCCTCTTTAACCCTTTAAAGTGGAACTCCCAACCCAAGTAAAGTTAAACCGCAAAAATTACCCGTCTGGCGACTAGCTGAACAATAGTGCTAGTCGCCAGAATTTTTACCTCCTTATGGATAAATGCTACTGCTCTCGAGACTGACAGCCAGGAAACAACGCAGACATCTTTGTATAGTGACATCTGTATGTTTGCACTGTCAGTCCCAGTCCGCTCTAGGAGACATCGTTAGGTACCGGAAGGGACTGGCGGCGAAGATTCTTTTAAAGCGCTGTTGTCTGGCCATCAGTCTCGGGAGCAGTAGATTTTATCCATAAGGAGGTAATTATTCTGGCGACTAGTACGATTGTTCATCTAGTTGCCCGATGGGTAATAGTTGGGGTTTAACTTTACTAGGGTTGTTAGTTCCACTTTAAGGACCAAATGGATGCACAATAATCTTGGGATTGCCATGTGCAGTAAGCAGAATTTGGTGTCCTGTGGTCCTGCCATCAGCTGTCATGTCTGCCTCCATGGGCATGGCATGCTGGACTGATTGAAGATGCTATCTATTGATTGAAGATGCAAGGGAGAAATTGGTAGGTGCCATTAGGATTTGCTGGCCATAGTAAGGTAAGATAGGGGTTATAGGATGGTGGTCATGCTCCTTTAAAGGGATAGTAATACTTCGTTTTATCTTTATTTTATTTTGTAGGCATTAAAAAAACATGAAGAACGATATAAGTCTTATCTCTCAAACCTTTATGGTTTAAGAGATATTCACAAGCAAAGTACCCACCCCCTGTTCAGCCAGGTAAGAAGGGAGGTGCCCAGGTAGACTGCAGAGAGGGACAATCTTCAGTTAAGATAAGGGAAAAACCTGAAAAACTTGTCAAGGGGGACAGGGCTTTCATTCTTTTCATACAAAGAAGATTGTCCCCTGCTGTTATCTGTCCTGTCATACAACCAGACTCACATCTGAGAAGAGATGACTTACACTAGGTAAAAGGGGCGGGAGGGGAAACTTTGCTTGTGAATATCTCTTAAGCCATAAAGGTTTGAGACATAAGACATATCATTCTTCATGTTTTTTTTAATGCCTACAAAATAAAAATAAAGATAAAACGAAGTATTACTATCCCTTAAAGTGCTACTGGGTCTCCATGTGAGTGCAATCTCACCCATACGGTCATGACTTCAGAGCCTGCATAACTATGTCCTATTACTCTAAAATGTGTCGTTAACCCTTTGAGTGCCAGTGGGGTATGCAACACATTGCTCTGCAATGCGTAACATACCCCTCTAGCACCCAAAAAGTTAAAGCGTTTTTGTCACATTACACATTTTATGTTCTCTTTCTGTCACTACAGCGGGCACGCAAACAGGAGAGGAAATTCCCATCATCTCGAAGACCAACATAAAGGAATACAAGGACAGCTTCTCCAATGAGAAATTCGACTTTCACAATAATCCAAACATTACTTTCTTTGTGTACGTCAGCAACTTCACCTGGCCAATAAAAATACAGGTAATGATGTCTGTAATGAATTGCATAACCCCTTAACGACCAGCCGCACAGGCACGCGGAGGTCACTAAAGGACCATGGAGCATTTGTTTTTATTTGCCGATCCGACTCAGGGCTCCCCGAACGGCGTGCAGCCACACAGGGAGCCCTGAAATCCATGACGGTCTTGGTACATCATGAGTCATTCAGTCACTTTTTACCAGGACCTTCAAGGGTCGTTAAGGGGTTAAAAAGTAAAAAGCCTTTACGTAAAGGTAGGACATTTTTGGCCCTCTAGCTACTGGAGATGAGCTCAGTGGAATGAGGCTGAGGAATTTAAAAAAAAAAAAAAAAAAAAGACATGTCCACTACGGTCAGCCCATGCCAAGTCACCCATTGATCCAGAGGAAGGCGAAAAAAATCCATACTTAAGCCATTTCCAATTAAGGGTAAAAAAAAATGCTTCCTGACTCCAAACAGCAGTCAGATATTTCTCTGGATCATGAAAACATGGTTTCCTGAGTAAAAACTGGGGAGGGTGCTTTCATGTGTGAAGCTGTGGAATCAACTCCATGTTCAGCTTAACCCCTTAAGGACCAACGGTCCTGGGGTGTGTGGTCCTTTAAGGGCCAGATAGGGAAGTTCGATGTGCCAACCCACGTGACTGATCACATGTGCCGGGACGCCGAACGAGGGACTGAAAGAGATCGCTCCGGTCTTGGAGCGATCAATTTCAGTCTCCGGTATTTGAACGGTTAGTAAAAGTACGGGACGTACCAGGACATTCACTGGTTCTTAAGTGTCGTACCATCGTGATGGTCCGGGTACGTCAATGGTCCTTAAGGGGTTAAAGGGATAGTATTAGTTGTTTTTAACAAAGTTTAATGTTGTAGATAGTAAAAATTTTAATGCAATGAGGTACGTTCCATCTCTCAAACATACACAGTTTGAAAGATATAAGCATCTAAACTTCTCCCCTCCTGCCCCTTCAGTGCTGTACCTGACTGAAGGAGATCCACATCCCAGGACCGCCCGTCGGCTCTTCAGCAGAGCTGAAATAGCACTATATAGAAATAAATATTTCATTGGAATGGTCTACAAAGTGTGCCTAGTTTGCATGCACACTCTGTTGACCGTTCCAGTGAAGTCTTTATTTCTATATAGTGCTATTTTAGCTCTGCTGAAGAGCTGCCAACCATTCCCAGGACTAGGATCTCCTTCTGTCAGCTACAGCGCTGACGTCTGTGAAAGGGGCAGGAGGGGGGAACTTTAGATGCTAATATTTCTCAAACTCTACATGTTTGAGAGATGAGAGATACCTCATTGCATTAATATTTCTCTGTCGTCCAATGCAGGTTACTTGTAACTTTGGGCAGGCCATCCGCCCCTTTAATTGTAGGCAGGAACAATTCTAGAAATGACTGCAGGGGGTGGAGCCTACCTTCCCTCCTTGGCTGCAGCTAGCCAACCAGCTGCAGAAAGGTTTGTTCTTTGGTGAAGACACAGGCAAGAGAACAGTCCTGCTATAGTTTGACATTTTTTTATTTTTCTGTTAGAAATAGAATACCACCATTAGGCAGATTACCATAACTGACAATGCCCTTACATGTGGCTAGCGCAGTAACCAGGTGCATTTTGTGGACCTTAAAGGGATAGTAATACTTCATTTTAACTTTATTTTATTTTGTAGGCATTAAAAAAACATGAAGAATGATATAAGTCTTATCTCTGAAACCTTTATGGTTTAAGAGATATTCACAAACAAAGTATCCCCCCCCCCCTCTTCAACCAGATCAGAAGGGAGATGCCCAGGTAGACTGCAGAGAGGGACAATCTTCAATTAAGATAATGGAAAAAGCTGAAAAACTTGTCAAGGGGGGAAGGGCTTTCATTGTTTTCATACAAAGAAAATTGTCCCCTTCTGTTATCTGTCTGGTCTATGGACTGGATTCCACATCTGAGAAGAGATGGCTTACACTAGGTAAAAGGGGCGGGAGGGGAACTTTGCTTGTGAATATCTCATAAACCATAAAGGTTTGAGAGATAAGACTTATATCATTCTTCATGTTTTTTTAATGCCTACAAAATAAAATAAAGTTAAAACGAAGTATTACTATCACTTTAAGCCCTGGGGGGAAATCTTGGGTACAAGTTCTTTCCTCAGGAGTCGCCCACTGAGGCTTTTTTTTAATACAGAGTAATCTGAAGACAGAAGATCTGCAGGAAAGGTGAGCAACCTTTTGAGTGCTGCAGGTCCACGTGTCCCACAGTGCCCCTCCGCACAGGGGTTTTTCCTTTGGAGTTCCTATTGCACACTCCTGCACTCAGTGGGTCTATCTGTATGTCTCTTGGTGTTTTGGAGCAGGGTTATGTTGTACTTTAACCCTTTAGCTGCTGGTTTTGCATCTTTTGGGGGGTTTTCTGACACTTTTCCTACTAGTTCAGTGTTTTTTTGGGTATCCTAACATGTTTTAGTGATGTTTCATGCATTTTTATTTTACTGTTTCAATTTTGTAAAATTTGAGGCTTTACCGCATAGGTGCCATTGCTCCATTCACTCCTATGGGACTGTACAGTTTGGGACGTATCTCTGCCACCGCTCCACCTAGCGACTTCAGAGATGGCTTATTTTTATTGTCTGCCTTGCTCTATCATCCGGTTCATGTTTTATGTGTGTTGTGGGGCTCAGGGGGCTTCGAGCACTGTTGGGGTACTTTTTCTGGGAAAACTACATTTCACTGTCGTCCAATACAGGTCACTGGTACTCTGGGAGGTGATTCGCCCCTTTAATAGGCAGGAACAATTATGCAAATGATTGCAGGGGACGGAGCATCCCCTCCTACTTAAGCCACCTTCAGGCCAGAGCCACTAGATTGATTTGTTCCTGGGTGCTGTGCACACCAGGTAGAGAACATCTATGCATTCAACTTAGTATTTTGTTATTTTTTTATTCAAATATGGAATACCACCATTAGGAGGGTGACCATGGCTGTGAATTGCCCTCTTTAAAGTGGCTGGTGCAGCTTCCAGGGATTTTCTGTGGACCTTATGCCCTGAAGAGGGAACAGCTTGGGTTAAGCAGCTTCCCTACTGGGGAATTTACCTCTGGTTTATTACTTCTTCATCATGGTCACCTGAAGACTGAAGTCCTGCAGGAAAGGTGAGCCACCCATTGAGTGCTGAAGGTCCACTTGTTCCCACAGTGTCCCTTTGCTGGGCTTGTATTTGGGAGTTTATTTTGCACTCCAGCACTCATAGGGTGTTTTTATTTGCATTTCTATGTTTAATGCAGTTTCTGTGGTATTCTCTGGGTTTTGGAGCCTTGACTAGTGTTTATTTATGTGTTTTATACATGTTTGGGCACTTTTTAATATTTTGTTAAACTTTATTAAAATTGGTGTTCTTTTCCCGCTCAGACGCTATGGCTCCTTTACTCTCTATGGGATTTCACAGTGTGGGACATATCTCTGGAACCGCTTGTCACAGCAACTTCAGAGAGGGCTCATTTTAATGCTTGGCTCCTGCTCTATCATCCGGTGTATGTTTTATAAGTGTGGGGTGTTCAGGGGGGCTTCGGGCACTGTTTGGGGTACTTGTATGGGGAAAACTACATTTCCCATGAGCGCCCGGTTCGCGCTCGTTTCTGATTGGCTGTCCTGACGGCCGCCATTTTGTGCTGCTCTTCCTCAACGAGTACACTACGCAGGGACCGAGCCTTCTCTCCCCTCAACAGATTAACCCTTCGCTGGCCAGATAAGTCCAAAATTAGGCATTTCTGGGGTGAAACTTTAATCTTCCACACTTTTACTGGGTGATAGAGTTTAAAGTGGGGTATATTGACGCTGTGAGCATGTCTACTTCACTGGAGCTAGGGGCTAGACCCAAGTCAAAGGAGGATGGGGGGGTCTGCTCCCCCCATTACGTTTTGCTCCTCTTGTCACACTGGGCTATCTAGTGATAATGTGGGGGATCTGTGCCCTAACTGCACTGGTCAAGATAGCAACCCTGGGCTTCCCAGCCATGCTATTGAGCCATCTTGGGTGAGGGAGTTTAAAGCTGCCACTAGGGATCTCAGATCCGCTCTTCAACTCTTTCCCTCTCAGGTACAGGGGGCTCTCCAGGTCTGGCAGACCCCCTCTACCATCAGGACCTCCCTGCCTAAGCCACAGGGGGCTCCTGATGTGACTGATTCTTCTGAGGAAGAACTCTTGCAGGATTCTGATGCTGAGGAACGGACTGTTATTGAATCTACCAGGTCCATTGGGGACCCCTATGAATGTGACCCTGAAGTTTCGGCTGAGGGTCTGATTAGAGCTGTTCTGAATACGCTCAACCTTCCTCTGACTCAGGAATCCACTTATGATCCTACTGATGTTTTTCAGAAGAAGCCATCTAAGCCTGTTGTTTGTTTTCCAACTAATCCTACTCTTGCCCGTCTAGTCTCTGAGGCATGGAAGAATCCTGATAGATCATCCTCTGTCTCTAAAAAGTTTGCTAAGCTGTACCCTTTTCCTGAGACTGAGCTGGCTAAATGGGTGCATCCTCCCAAGGTGGATGCCCCTGTTTCCAGGCTATCCAAGTCTACCGCTTTGGCTGTATCTGATGCCTCTGCCCTGCAGGATTGGACGGATAAGAAGCTAGAACTTTCTCTTAAGTCTATTTTTGCCTCCATTGGCACTGCCATGCGTCCAACCTTTGCAGTGGCGTGGGTTAATAGAGCTATTGCGGCCTGGACTGAACGACTGACTGAAGCAGTTCGCCAGGATGCACCAGTATCTAAACAGTTGCAGCTTCTTGCTAATATCACTGAAGCTCAGAACTATGTTGCTGACGCTGCCTTTGATGCTGTGCGCATGATGGCGAGGGCCTCCACTGCTTCTGTGGTGGCTAGACGCGCCCTTTGGCTGAAAATTTGGTCTGCTGATACAGCCTCTAAGAAAGCCTTGCTTTCCTTGCCCTTTCAGGGGAACTTGCTATTTGGGTCTGAACTCAAAGAAATGATCAGTGAGGCTACTGGCGGTAAAAGTACTCTTCTACCCTCAGTCTTTAAGAAAAAGTTTCCAGCCAAACGCAATCGGTCCTTTCGTTCCTTTCAGACTGAGACACGCTCCGCGGCCCAGACGGGTCCTCCCACTACGCGCTCCTCCTCCAAGCCCAAACAGTCCTGGAGGCCCAAAGTGGCCCCCAAGGCCAAGACCTCCAAGACTGCTTCGGCATGACTCGCCGAACCCGGGTCCGCATCCGGCTGTAGGTGGACGTCTCCGCATCTTTCGCCGGACTTG
This sequence comes from Rhinophrynus dorsalis, assembly GCA_037306005.1. NCBI lineage: Eukaryota > Metazoa > Chordata > Amphibia > Anura > Rhinophrynidae > Rhinophrynus > Rhinophrynus dorsalis. Next base: position 20,724,873 of record CM074718.1, read on the forward strand.
GGAGGAGTCAGTGGCGGACCCATGGGTCATTCAGGTGGTGTCAGAGGGATACAGGATCCCTTTCTCCTCCCTTCCTCCTTTTCGGTTCCATTTTACTCGTCCTTCTCAGGAACCCACAAAAAGACGTCTGTTCGACGACGCTATTCAGGATCTCTTGGACAAAGAGGTCCTGGAAGTGGTTCCTCCGGAGGACACAGGTTCAGGATTTTATTCCAACCTGTTTATGGTGGCCAAAAAGGACGGAGGGGCTCGTCCTATTTTGGATCTCAATGCCTATGTGGTGACTTCCCACTTCCGCCAGGAGTCCCTGCGTTCTGTGATTGCCGCTATGTCTCCAGGGGAATTTCTGGCCTCCCTGGACCTTCAGGATGCATATCTTCACATCCCTATCCATCCAGAGAGCAGGCGGTATCTCCGGATTGCCTGCCACAGGGGACACTTTCAGTTTTCAGCTCTTCCCTTTGGGCTGACTTCCGCTCCTCAGGTCTTCCAGAGGGTGTTGGGTTCCTTGATAGCTGTGCTTCATCAGGACGGGGTCAGGGTGACCCCATACATGGACGATCTCCTCCTCAAAGCTTCCTCGGCGGAGCTTCTCCACCAGCAACTGCGGAGGTGTATACACACTCTGACCCGTCATGGCTGGTTCCTGAATCTGGACAAGTCGGACTTGGTCCCATCTCAGAGGCTTCTGTTTCTGGGGCTCCTGTTCGATATTCGCCAATGCATGGTGTTTCTGCCGGAGGATGTGGCTCATCAGATAGCCATCCGAGTAGCTGGGATCCTGGAGCTGGACAGAGTTCCAGTACCGAAGTTGACGTCTCTGGTGGGGAAGTTCATTTCCACGATCGAAGCGGTACCATTTGCCATGGCCCACTCCAGGGAACTTCAGAGATTTGTGATCCAGACGTGCAAGAATCATCCAGATCATCAGCATCTGTCAGTCTCTCTGCCTCCTCATGTGGAATCGAGTCTGCACTGGTGGTTGGATCTCTCCCATCTCCTGAAAGGAAGATCCTTTCAAGTTCCTCGTTGGACCACGATCACAACGGATGCCAGCCTTCGGGGCTGGGGTGCTGTGTTGGGTCGTTTCAGTGCTCAGGGGAAATGGGGTCTGGAGGAATCTCTTCTCTCCATCAATGTTCTGGAACTGCGTGCATTCCGACTTGCCCTGAGACACTGGGAATCTCAACTGAACGGTCGTCCGATCAGAGTGGAGTCCGACAACGCCACTGCGGTGGCTTACATCAACAGGCAAGGCGGCACAAGAAGCGGCACCGCCTGGTTGGAGGTCAAGGATATTTTGTCTTGGGCAGAAGATCACGTGCCTGTCATCTCTGCAGTTCACATTCCAGGCGTGGACAACGTCATGGCGGACTTTCTCAGTCTTCATACCGTCGACAGCGGAGAATGGGCTCTTCATCCAGAGGTGTTTCACTTGCTCACCCAGAGGTGGGGGATGCCAGTGGTGGACCTGATGGCTTCCAGACACAACAGGAAGGTTCCGGTGTTTTGCTCCCGGCAGAGGGACTCCCTTGCTCTAGCAGTGGATGCCTTGTCGATCCCTTGGGATTTTTCTCTGGCTTACATCTTTCCTCCTCTTCCTCTATTGATCAGAGTCATCCAGAAGTTGAAGCTGGAGCGCTGTCCTGTCATCCTGATCGCTCCAAACTGGCCTCACCAGTCCTGGTATCCGGAGTTGATGGCCATGTCAGTGGCGGATCCATTTCCACTTCCTGCCCATCCGGACCTACTTCTTCAGGGTTATCTGTGGAAGGAGGATGTTCACTCTCTCCATTTGATGGCATGGCGGTTGAATCCTCGATTCTAGCAAAGAAAGGATTTTCTCCTTCTGTGGTGTCGACTATGCTCAGTGCTCGTAAGCCTGTGTCCAAGATCTATCATCGCATATGGTCCACCTTCGTTGCATGGTGCTCTGATAAGAAGTTATCCCTTGAATTTCATCTTCCCACTGTCCTGGCCTTCTTGCAGGACGGTGTTGATAAGGGGCTCAGTCTGAGTTCCCTCAAAGTTCAGACCTCTGCCTTGTCTGTGCTTTTCCAGGAAAGGATTGCTATCCTTCCTGACGTGAAAGTTTTCTTCCAAGGTGTGACTCATGTTCGACCTGCCTTCAAGAGTCCTGCTCCCCAGTGGGACCTCAATTTGTTGCTGGGAGTTCTCCAGCAACCCCCGTTTGAATCCTTGGCTTCCATTCCTTTACGTCTCTTGACTTGGAAGATGGCCTTCCTTTTGGCTATTGTTTCAGTTCGCCGAGTAGCAGAGTTACAAGCTCTGTCCTGTAAACCTCCTTACCTGGTGTTCCACAAGGATAAGGCTGTGCTTCGCACTACCAAGGAATTCTTACCAAAGGTTGTGTCCGAGTTTCACATCAATCAGGAGATTGTGGTTCCCTCTTTCTGCCGTAATCCTTCATCTGACAAGGAAAGAGATCTCCATTTGTTGGATGTGGTGCGTTGCCTCAAGTTTTATGTTCATCGCACCGAGTCTGTCAGGAAGTCTGAAGCTCTATTCGTCATTCCTGAGGGGCCTAGGGCAGGGAGACCGGCTTCCGAAGTTACTATTGCCTCTTGGATTAAGGCTACCATCCGTGAAGCCTATAAGTTGCGGAATAAGCATGTTCCCTTCCGGGTGACTACCCATTCCACCAGATCTATTGGGGCCTCTTGGGCCTACAAGAATCAGGCATCTGCTGATCAACTGTGCAGAGCGGCCACTTGGTCCTCTGTGCACACTTTTTCTAAGCACTATCGAGTTGATGTACTGGCTTCGGCTGATGCCAGTTTTGGAAGGAAGGTCCTGGAGGCAGTTTTGCCTGTGTAGGTCTTCCGCTCTGTGATCCTTAGTGCTTCCTTACTGTTGAGCCCAGTTGGCTCTAGTTCCGTGTGCTGTGTTCGTTCAAGGGTTTTTCCCTTGGTTGGTGTCCGTTGACACTTACAGTTTGGGCTATGTAATTAACTGGTTCATAGCAGTTTAGTGACTTGGGCCTCGCGCCTGGTCCTTGCCTTACTTCCCGCCTCTGGATCAGCTCAATGTTTGTACATCCCAGAGTACCAGTGACCTGTATTGGACGACAGTGAAAATAGGATTTTAGTCTTACCTGGTAAATCCTTTTCACTTAGTCCATACAGGTCACTGGTCTCCCACCCTGTCAAGGGACCAGACCTGGCTCTCCTGTGGCATTCATTGGGAGACCTTGGGGCATGCTCACAGGAGTCTTTCTTCTTGCTTACCTGGGGTCAGTTTTAGTGTTTCAAATCAATCTAGTGGCTCTGGCCTGAAGGTGGCTTAAGTAGGGGGGGAGGCTCCGCCCCCTGCAATCATTTGCATAATTGTTCCTGCCTATTAAAGGGGCGAATCGCCTCCCAGAGTACCAGTGACCTGTATGGACTAAGTGAAAAGGATTTGCACGCTCGTTTCTGATTGGCTCCCGCCGCAGCAGCCATTTTGTGCCATTTCCAGAACGAGTATCCTACTCAGGGCTTGGAATCTCCTTCTCTCCTATGCTGATTAACCCTTCACCTGCCAGATAAGTCTGTTTAGACAATTTCTTTTGTGAAACTTTAATCCTACACACTGTAATTGGGTGATTTCTTATACAATAAGGTTATTGACACTGTGAGATTGTTTATACCATTGGAGCTTGGGGCCAGACCTAAGACTAAGGATGCTGGGGTCTCTGTATCCCCCATTGCGCATTGCTCTTCCTGTCATTTAGGGTTACCTAGAGAATTCTCAGGTCATTTATGCCCAGCATGGTCTGATGTCCCTGAGGGTCTTCCAGGGACCTCCAGCCAGTCTGGGTGCAAGAGTTCAAGGCTGCTACTAGGGACCTTAGGTCTACATTGCAACTCTTTCCATCCCAGTTACAGGGGGTCTTCCATTCTTGGCAGACCCCCTCTTCCGTCAAGTCTTCCCTGCTAAAACCACAGGGAGTACCTGACGTATCAGATCCTTCTAAGGAGGAACTAACTGCTGGTGGATTCAGATGTTGAGGAATGTTCAGCTGGTCTTCCTGGGCCTTCTTTTCGACACTCAGGAGAGCATGGTGTTTCTCATGGACGAGGTAGCTCACCAGATTGCCCACAGGGTTTCTGCGGTTCTGGCTCAAGATCCAGTTCCAGCCAAGAAGCTGTCCTCTCTAGTGGGGAAATTCATCTCTGCCATAGAAGCGCTCCGGTTTGCCATGGCACACACCAGGGAAATCCAGAGGTTTGTGATCCAGGTGTGCAAGGGTCAGCCGGACCTTCTTAAGATGTCAGTGTCCATCCCTCTTCATGTGGAACTGAGTTTGTCATGGTGGCTCGACCTCTCCAATCTGCTGAAGGGCAAGTTCTTCCTGGCATCCTTCTGGACCACGGTGACGATGGACACCAGCCTCTCTGGCCAGGGAGCGGTCCTGGGTCGCCTGAGTGCTCAGGATTGGTGGTCTCCGGAGGAATCTCTCCTTCCCATCAACGTGTTGGAGCTTCAGGCGATATTTCATGCCCTTCATCATTGGACATCTCAGCTGGAAGACTGTCCAGTCTGGGTACAGTTAGACAATGCCACGAACGTGGCTTAAATCAACAAGCAGGGTGGAACAAGAAGTCTCACTGCTTGGTTAGAGTTGAAGGCTATTTTGTCTTGGGCAGAAGAACACGTTCCTGCCATATCCGCAGTGCACATTCCTGGCATAGACAACGTCATGGCAGACTTCATCAGTCGACAGTGGAGAGTGGGAACTGCACCCAAAAGTTTTCACCCTCATTGTTCAGTAGTGGGGTCTTCTTTATATCGACCTTACGGTGACAAGACACAACAGGAAGGTTCCGAGGTTCTGCTCTCGGTGCATGGACCCTCTAGTTCTGGCAGTGGATGCAATGTCCATTCCTTGTTTGTTTCCTCTTGCCTACATCTTTCCTCCCCTCCCAATGTTGCACAGGGTGTTAAGGAAATTGAGACTGGAACGCTGTCCAGTCATTCTGATTGCTCCGTGCTGGCCTTGCCAAGCTTGGTTTCCAGAGTTGCTGGATCTGTCAGTGGCAGAGCCATTCCAGCTCCCTCGCCGTCCAGATTTTTTTCTACAGGGTTACTTGTGGACAGAGGATGTTCATCCGCTAGCTTTGACGGCTTGGGAATTGAATCCTCAATATTGAAGAAGAGGTTTTTCTTCTGAGGTGGTGGCTACTATGCTTAGTGCCCACAAACCTGTTTCTTCTAAGATCTACCATCGTGTCTGGTTGACTTTTCTATCTTGGTGTGCTGACAAGGACCTGTCTCAGGAATTTCATCTGCCTATGGTCCTTGCCTTTTTGCCGGACGGTGTGGATAAGGGCCTCAGTTTGAGTTCCCTTAAGGTTCAGACTTCTGCTCTCTCTGTTTTCTTTTAGAGGTGTATTGCCATCCTTCCTGATGTGAGGGTTTTCCTCCAGGGTGTTGCTCATACTTGTCCTGCCTTCAAGAATCCCATTCCTCCGTGGGATCTTAACTTGGTTTTGGGCATCCTTCAGCGCCCTCCCTATGAGTCCTTGGCTGCTATTCCTCTACGCCTGCTGACGTGGAAAATGGCCTTTTTTTCCTGTCGATCGTGTCAGTTCGCCGTGTCACGGAGTTACATGCTCTGTCCTGTAAACCACCTATTTGGTGTTTCACAAGGACAAGGCGGTGCTTCGCACTTTTCAGGGATTTCTTCCGAAGGTGGTTTTGGAGTTCCACATCAATCAGGAGATTGTGGTGCCTTCTTTCTGCCCTGACCCCACCTCTGAATAAGAGAGGGATCTCCAGTTGTTGATGTTGGTGCATTGTCTCAAGTTTTATGTACATCGCACTGTTCGTAAGGCTTATGAGCTGAGGAAAAAGCCTGTCCCCTTCAGGATCACAGGTCATTCTACAAAATCTATTGGGGCTTCTTGGGCTTACAAGAATCAGGCCTCTGCTGATCAGTTGTGCAAGGCTGCCACTTGGTCGTCTGTGTACACCTTTTCGAAGCACTGTCTAGGATCTTCTTCGGTCCTTTTGTGCTTCCTTCACTTTTGAGCCCCGTTGGCTCTAGTTCAGTGTGCTGTGTAACAGTTCTTGGGGTGTTGTTACTCCTGTTCAGTGTCCGTTGACACGTCATTGTTTTGTTGGGCTATCTCTGATCTGATCATATCTTATCTGGTGACTTTGGGGGCCTTGCTTGTGGTCCTTGTCTTCCTTCCCGCGTCTGGGAAACTCAATGGTTGGACATCCTAAAGTTACCAGTAACCTGTATTAGATGACAGAGAAAAGAGCATTTTAGTCTTACCTGTTAAATCCTTTTCTCTTAGTCCATACAGGTTACTGGTCTCCCACCCTGTCAAGAGACCATGCTTGGCTCTCCTGTGGCAGACTGTGGGGGTCCTTTGGGGTCATGCTTACTGGAGTCTTCTTTCCCTTTCACTATCTAGTTAATAGTTAGTGTCTCAAATCTTTCTGGAGCTGGTTGGCTAGCTGAAGCCAAGGAGGGAAGGTAGGCTCCACCCCCTGCATACAATTCTAGAATTGTTCCTGCCTACAATTGAAGGTGTGGATTGCCTACCCAGAGTTACCAGTAACCTGTATGGACTAAGAGAACAGGATTTAACAGGTAAGACTAAAATACAGGTGCTACGGGCAGTTCTTTCAAATCCACCTGTTTGTTAAAAAGTAACAACTCCAAGTTAATTCATTCTTTTTCTATTTTTCATCCAAATAACGTTCCACCTGCCATTCAGGCACTAACATTCCACACTGCTCTCCCTCCCACCTGCCATTCAGATACTAACATTCCACACTGCTCACCCTCCTACCTGTCATTCAGATACTAACATTCCACACTGCTCTCCCTCAAACCTGTCATTCAGATACTAGCATTCCACACTGCTCTCCCTCCCACCTGCCATTCAGGTACTAACGTTCCACACTGCTCACCCTCCCACCCCCCACCCAGATACTAACATTCCACACTGCTCTCCCTCCCACATGCCATTCAGATACGAACATTCCACACTGCTCACCCTCCTACCTGCCATTCAGATACTAACATTCCACACTGCTCTCCCTCCCACCCAAATACTAACATTCCACACTGCTCACCCTCCTACCTGCCATTCAGATACTAGCATTCCACACTGCTCACCCTCCCACCCAGATACTAACATTCCACACTGCTCACCCTCCCACCTGCCATTCAGATACTAACATTCCACACTGCTCCCCCCCCCACCCAGATACTAACATTCCACACTGCTCTCCCTCCCACCCAGATACTAACATTCCACACTGCTCGCCTTCCCACCCAGATACTAACATTCCACACTGCTCTCCCTCCCACATGCCATTCAGATACTAACATTCCACACTGCTCACCCTCCTACCTGCCATTCAGATACTAACATTCCACACTGCTCTCCCTCCCACCCAAATACTAACATTCCACACTGCTCACCCTCCTACCTGCCATTCAGATACTAGCATTCCACACTGCTCACCCTCCCACCCAGATACTAACATTCCACACTGCTCACCCTCCCACCTGCCATTCAGATACTAACATTCCACACTGCTCTCCCTCCCACCCAGATACTAACATTCCACACTGCTCTCCCTCCCACCCAGATACTAACATTCCACACTGCTCGCCTTCCCACCCAGATACTAACATTCCACACTGCTCACCCTCCCCCCTGCCATTCAGGTACTAACGTTCCACACTGCTCACCCTTCCACCCACCCCCCACCCAGATACTAACATTCCACACTGCTCTCCCTCCCACATGTCATTCAGATACGAACATTCCACACTGCTCACCCTCCTACCTGCCATTCAGATACTAACATTCCACACTGCTCTCCCTCCCACCCAAATACTAACATTCCACACTGCTCACCCTCCTACCTGCCATTCAGATACTAGCATTCCACACTGCTCACCGTCCCACCCAGATACTAACATTCCACACTGCTCACCCTCCCACCTGCCATTCAGATACTAACATTCCACACTGCCCCCCCCCACCCAGATACTAACATTCCACACTGCTCTCCCTCCCACCCAAATACTAACATTCCACACTGCTCACCCTCCTACCTGCCATTCAGATACTAGCATTCCACACTGCTCACCCTCCCACCCAGATACTAACATTCCACACTGCTCACCCTCCCACCTGCCATTCAGATACTAACATTCCACACTGCTCCCCCCCCCACCCAGATACTAACATTCCACACTGCTCTCCCTCCCACCCAGATACTAACATTCCACACTGCTCACCTTCCCACCCAGATACTAACATTCCACACTGCTCTCCCTCCCACATGCCATTCAGATACTAACATTCCACACTGCTCACCCTCCTACCTGCCATTCAGATACTAACATTCCACACTGCTCTCCCTCCCACCCAAATACTAACATTCCACACTGCTCACCCTCCTACCTGCCATTCAGATACTAGCATTCCACACTGCTCACCCTCCCACCCAGATACTAACATTCCACACTGCTCACCCTCCCACCTGCCATTCAGATACTAACATTCCACACTGCTCTCCCTCCCACCCAGATACTAACATTCCACACTGCTCGCCTTCCCACCCAGATACTAACATTCCACACTGCTCTCCCTCCCCCCTGCCATTCAGATAGTAACATTCCACACTGCTCTCCCTCCCTCTGCCATTCAGATACTAACATTCCACACTGCTCTTCTGCCCACACTGCAGTCAGGTCTAGCTCACTTGAATAAGCTGACAAATAAAGAGAAATATCTCATATTATTGTTTGAAATAAAATTAAAAAAAGGGTAACATAAATGTAAGTGATGTTGACAACGCTTTCAAAATCAATTATTTGTTACAAAACTTTAGTTTGAAAACACACACCACACACAGTGTTATTTATAACATTACATACTGTATATATTTCTATTAAGAGGCCATATTCTAAAACTAGAAGGACAGAGGTTTAGAGGTAATGCAAGAACATTTTACGTCACTGAGAAGGTGGTAGATAAGTGGAATAGCCTACCAGCAGAAGTGGTAGAAGTTAATGCTTTGACTGAATTTATCACCTAAAGTACTGATGTGCCAGGGCCTTCGATTCTTAATGACCGCCCCTTGACAGATCGGGCGGTCATTAAGGGGTTAAACATACATGGGATAGCCATAAGACTGTCATGAACACAAGCTCAAGGACCAAATAAGGTTTGAGGTTTTTACTGTAGGAAAATGGGCGACTAGATGGGCCGAATGGTTCTTATCTGCCGTCAGATTCTATGTTTATTTTAGGGCTCAGAAAACAGAGAATTTTTATTGAAGTACAGGGGACTTGACCCTTAAGTATCAAAGTGTACACCTCTGGCACTAAGGGGTTAAAAGTGTATAACAACTCAATAAATTTTAAGTGTTAATGTCCCTTTAATGTTAGAATAAGGTTTCAAATTTATTTCATTTTTGAAACTTCAAATGGGGAGTGATCAGCCGGCGGTTCTTCAGCTGGCAGATAACAACACTGTCTAGCGGAGTATCAGGGGAGAGGTAATCCAACAGCTGAAGAACCACGTGTCTACACCTGGTTTAAAGAGAATAACGCCTAGCAAATCTGGGGTAATATATACATTTAACCATTTGAGTGCCAGGCAGGTATCAAACACATTCTGTTATATACCTCTCAGGCACTCTCCCCCCCCCCCCCCAGAGGACGTCAAAAAATAAGCTAATGGCGCAAACCCCATCTCTCAAACCGCTATGGTTTGACAGATAGAATCATTGAAAGTTCTGCCCCCCCTCCCCTTCTCCTGACGTCGGCGTCTATCTGACAGCAGGAGATCCCGGTCCTGGGACCAGCCGGCGGCTCTGCAGCAGAGATGAAATCGTGTTATTGCAAAAAAATTACTTCCCTGGAAAGGTCTACAAAGTGTGCCTGGATTGCAAGCACACTTTATAGACCTTTCCAATGAAGTAATTCTTTTGCAATAACACAATGTTTGCTCTGCTGAAGAGCCTTCTCGGGTCCGCTGTTATGGATCTCCTGCTGTCATCTTTACAGCTGACATTAGGAAAAGGGGACGGAGGGGGGAACTTTCAATGCCTATATCTCTCAAACCAAAGCCATTAAGCTTATTTTTTCATCCTCTACAAAACTATAACAAGTTTTTATGGGACATTACTGTCCCTTTAAATCTGTTTCTCACAAGTGTTTGCTTTAATGTTCCCCCGTCTTAGAACACTTGTGCTTCCGAGGCGCGCTCTGTCCGCTCACACAGGTCTGCATTCTGCTGCTGTGCAGAGTGTTTTGTGTTTACAGTTGACAGATCATTAATCTCCTCTTGAGAGAGGACGTATCAATGGGCTTCTTGTGTGTGAGACCGTTGCCATGCCAAGGGAGACTTTTCTGCCTTTTTATGCACATTTCTGCACCTCCTATAAATATCGCTGAAGTGGTTTGAGGCAGGCAACTGGTTTAGGATGTTTTTCCGCGGCTTCCACAAGCTTCTTACTTTCAACCGGCGCACACAGGCCGGACTGTGAGATGATGAATACAGTGTTTGTGTCGGCCTCATACGTCGGAGTTTACTGGGTGATAATATAGAATAAATACCTTGTTTTTCTTAAGAGGAAAATAACCTTGGCCTTTTACATTTTGGGCTGTGTGCAGCAAGAAAAAGTTAAGCAAGCACATTGCATCTTAACCCCTTGAGTGCCAGGAGAGGTATCCAACGCCTCTGGAACTCAAAGGTTAGGGACATAAATATTTAAAGGAACGCACACCTAGAGATGAAATTGGGTTAAAGAAATGTACATTCCATGTATTTCCAGTTATCTGTAAACCAAACGCTGTTTTATGTTAAATCCCTATAACTTCATTTTAAACTTGCTTTATAACCCATTAAATGCCACAGGATTCTGCAACTCGTGTCAGAGCAATGTTTTGCGCATCCATATGGCACTCAAGTGGTTAATGCATTTGTAGGCGAACTCAGGGCTGTCCAAGTTCAGGTCTCGAGGGCCACCAACAGGCCAGGATGTGAGGATTTCCCTGATCAACCACAGGTGAGTCAATCACAATGAATGATCCACTGACTAACTCACCTCTGCTTAACCCCTTAAGGACGGCTGATCAGGCATGCGGCCATCACTTAACCCCTTAAGGACCGTCTGTGCACTTAAGGACCACTGAGCTTTTTTTTTGCTAATCCGATTCCAGACTCCCCGAACAGTGTGCAGCCGCGTGTGGAGCCCTGGAATTCCATGACGGTCCTGGTACATCATCGGTCCTTAAAGCAAATCCAGCCATGACGTACCAGGACCATCAAGGGTTGTTAAGGGGTTAAGCAGGGAAATCTTTAAATCTTGGCCTGTTGGTGGCCCTTGAGGACTGAACTTGGACAGCCCCGGGCTAACTTATATTGTATTGTGTGATGAGAACTTGTTCATTGAGATAAATACCATCTGAGCCCATTAACAGACAATAGAGTGCAAGCACTTTATATATACACAGACACGTTCTTTCTTTCTCAATCTCTCTCTCTCTCTCAATCTCTCTCTCTCAATCTCTCTCTCTCAATCTCTCTCTCTCTATCTCTCTCTCTCTCTCTCTCTCTCTCTCTCTCTCTCTCTCTAATCAGGGGCATCCCTCTACAGTGTGCTGTAGTTTGTATGCAATTCCATGGAGCTGCTGCATAACGATTTACAATCAATATGCCTACAGTTAAGCATTTTAGTGCTCAAAAGGGGTCCAGCTTATTACATTTGCTATGCATTTGACACCTCTCTAGTCTTCATGGGGTTAATGTAGAAAAGGGAGTGGCCATGTGTGATGATGTTGATGGCCAATAAATAAAATATTAATCTGGTCTGATTGTAGGGGTGACAGGCTAGTGCGGATGAGATGGGCCCCATAACAGCTGTAGTTACGCCCCTGCATTCAGCCCAAGGACTGTTGTGCTTATAATCTGCCGTGTGTGTGTGTGAGGGGTACTCAAAGGTTTACTTTTTTGACCACTAGAGGGGTATTCTCTGCATTGCTCTACAATGCATTGGACACCCCATCTGAGGCTGAAAACGGTTATATTAGAAAATAAAGTAAAAAAAAATAATAGTAAAAATAAAGTTAAAAAAAAATAATAAAAAACTGTGCTTAAGAGCCACAGCATTCTTATACAAAAGGGAACTGATGTGCAATAAGGAATGAAGAGATTCTCCACAATCCCCAAATTATAGACAAACTGTCCTGCATTACTTCGTATGAACTAATATCAAGGGATAGTAATATTTCACAATAAAAGCAGCTCTGATTAATCTTCATAGTATTTGTGCCATGGAGAGTGTTATTTCAATACTGTCAGAGTTGTAGTACAAGAGTAATTGAATGATAAAGTTTCCCCCTCCCATCCCTTTTACTGATGTAACACTACTCACCTCCGAGCAGCAAGACTGTCCGGATGGATCACAGAGAGGGACAATCTTCAGTGATCATAAGGAAAAACCTGAAAAACCTGTCAAGGGGGCAGTGTTTTCCTTATGATCACAGTAAGAAGGTTGTCCCTTGCTGTCAGCTGTCCAGTCTAGAGATCCGGTTCCACATCTGAGGGGAGGTGGCTTCCACTAGGTTAAAGGGGCGGGAGTGGAATACTTTATCATTCAGTTACTCTTGAACTCCAGTATTTAAATAACACTCTCCATGGCCCAAATACTATGAAGATTAATTGAAGCGCCTTTTTTTTGTGAATCATTCATGTAAACCCTCTGTGTAGCATCCATCACTACCCCTTATCAACTTGGTTATTTCAGGAGCACGTTTTGTTATCGTTTGGTAGCACTGTATTTCTCTTTCAGAGTTATCTGATGCATTGCTTTGACATTTTCTAGTACACGGGGTTAACCTTTTGAGTGCCAGAGGAATATACAATACATTGCAAAGTGCAATCCTTTCTTGCTGTCAATGGCTTGCCTGCCTTGCCAGGGAGTGTTGCATTCATGATTTAGCTACTTACCTTGTATGCATATTTAAAATTTTGAGCACCAGGAGCGTGTTCGACATATTGGTCTGCAGCACTCTGTGCACGCCTCCGATACAAAAAGGGTTAACCTTTTCAGTGCCAGAGGGTTACCCCTCTGGCACTGGAAGGGTTAAACTAGGGCTTACTCACTCATAAAGGCCTATTTATGCCTTTTGTTGGTGTCGTAGGCAGGAGTTTGCGACAGTGAACGGGAGAATAGCTGGAATGCAAATGAATTTGTTTTCAATCAGTTAAGTTTATTAGTGTAAATAATTGCTCCCAGATTCCTGCAATTACACTGCGCTTTCGAGGGCTGGCAGACTAACATGTATACCTCCTTGCTGGATATGAGGAGGGAGGAGGGAGGCCGCAAATCTGAAACACAACGCCCAAGTGATACTTTCAAACATGAAACAGATGCGTCTCTTTCCTAGCTTATTCCTGCCTTATTTTTGGCAGAGTTAAGTGAAATTTTTTTTTTGCCCTTTTTAGAAGTGTTCCCTGCATGCTTATTGTAGCATATTTTGGAAAGCTCCGTTCTGAATGTCTCAAACTAAGGGCTTTTTGTTTCTCCGAAGACAGAGTTTTCGCAGAAGCGACGGCAGAGTGACTTTTGACCGGAGGTAATATCAGCTCATGTAGTCGATGTGATTAGCTGATCTCAGGAAGGGGAGTTTGATTGGCCTCGGGCACTGTGTCCTCCGATTTACAGTCTGTAGACTAAGGGTCTCTGCTGTCGACATGTCTTCTGTAGTTATTTTTGTTTTCTATCCGTTTGGTAAAACAGCACATGGATAGAAAAGGGTAACCACTCAGTATCTGGAATATCATCTTAAAAGGGATTTCTTACTGCAGAGCTGACGATCAGGTTTGTATTCTTATTACTTTAAGAACTTTTAAGTTGTACTCAGTATTGTAAAAAGGGGAACAATTTTAGAGCAAAATGAAATTCATCATGCGGAACAAATAAACCTTTCCTAAATATGCATTGATGTAAATGTGTGTTGGTTTTTTAACTGTTTATGTGCTAGAGAGGTCTCTTGGAGACCTCATAGCCTTCAGTGGGTTAAAAGTCCCATTTAAATAATTGGAAATGCTCATTTTACCCCTGTGTACCAGCTGGTTGCTCCAGAATTGCGCTTCTGATTACCAGCGGTGTGTGCCGCACATCGCTGCTCTGGCATTTAATGGATTAAAAAAAAAAATGTAACTGCATATGAAAGTGGACCTGTCACCTTAAGAACAGTTTTTGCTTCATGGAGTATTAACCCGTTGAGTGCCAGAGGCGTACTCAACGCATTGCTTTGCAATGCGTTGCTTACTCCTCTGGCACTCAAATGTTTAAGTTCTGTATATATGTTTTACTAACTTTTTTTGTTAAAAAAAAAAAAACCCAAAAAAACATTTTTGCTAAATTAACCTTTGTTTTTTTTTTGTTTGTTTTTTTTTGCGGCACTTTATGATAATTTCAGGCACAGCATGCTAATTAGTTTGTATGACTTTTTACGCTATTAGAAATGTCACCAGTTTGGGCTGTGCCTAGATTCATTCATGGTACAGAATCATCATCATCATCATCATCCTATATAATAATTTGCTAAAACGTGTGTAACGCCGCAGTCATGCGCAGTAGAGACTGCCCGCGCCGCAGCTGATACAGAGCTGGATGCGGTGCGGCCAGTCTCTACTGCGCATGACTGCCCGGCGACCGGCTGGCAGTGACACTGTGGCTCGTGTAACGAGCTCTTCTCCTAGTAGGATAATAACCGCTCAGCACAAATAATATATTAGTATAAAGTGCCAGTCTGTGTCACAAACATGTAAGAGTTACTTGTTCAAAAATGATTTCTTTTATGTCCAATATGGAACACAAGAACCATGATGTTGAACCCCATGGTTCCTGTGTTCCATATGGGTGTAAGAGAAAAGGATTTAACGGTATGGCTGACGCAACATATAGGCAGGTTTTGCTTTGCTTTAAAGTTACTTGAACTTATTGACAGGCCCACTTTGAAGTGGGGTACATGTGATTGTGACACACTGGCATGCAGTGTATCCGTTTGGCACAGAACATGTTTTACAGATCACTCTTACCCGTGTGCATGTAATGGTGCATTCTTAATCACGATATTGTCTCTAGCCACCGCCCTCTTAATTCTTCTAATAGCTTTGAAACCCAATGTCACTGGTTGTTGAAGCTAAACATTGTGACTTTGTGCGTGTGATGTTTCAGTTATCTGCCAACAGCAACATTTGATTTTCGTTTTTTTTTTTTTTATTTCATTGTCCAAGATTCCTGTGATTTACAGTCTGATCTGATCTGTTGGTCACTCCTGAAGTCCATTAATTAGTGGAAATCCATGGGCCTATGATGGTCAGTGGTAAAAGGCAGTAAAACAATTGCATTGTGTGATTTGGGATAAACTCCCCTTCTTTTTTGGGTACTAAAAGGTTAAACTGTGTCCTTTACGACACTGGTGGTCTTTTAGTAAGTCTATGGGACCTGTGTTACAAAGAAAAGTGGCACAGTTCTGAGGCAAACGTTCCCAAAATTCACATCAACATAAAGTGGACCTGTTCCCTACACAGATTTCAGTGCCATTAAATGTATCCGTTCACACTGCATATAACTTGTGCTTTCTGATTAAATGTAACACTGTAGACACTAAAAAAATAAATGAATTGAGCCCTGTCCGTTCTCTCAAACCTATGGTTTGAGAGATATAAGATTGCAAAGTTCTCCCTTCCCTCCCCTTGCACTGACGTCAGTTTTCTGTCTTAGAGAAGGAGATCCTGGTCCGCAGACCGTCCTGCGGCTCTTCAGCAGAGCCGAAATAACCCTATTTAGAAATAAATACTTTGTTTAAAGGGATAGTAATGTTTCACAAAAACGGCAGCCCCAATTAATCTTCATAGTATTTGGACCATGGAGAGTGTTATTTCAATATTGTGAGAGTTGTAGTTCAAGAGTAATTGAATGATAAAGTTTCCCCTCCCGCCCCTTTTACCTAGTGTAAGCCACCTCCCCTCAGATGTGGAATGCAGTCCATAGACCAAACAGATAACAGCAGGGGACAATCTTCTTCCTATGAGAACAATGAAAGCCCTGCCCCCCTTGACAAGTTTTTCAGGTTTTCCCCTTATCTTAATTGAAGATTGTCCCTCTCTGCAATCTACCTGGGCACCTCCCTTCTGATCTGGCTGAGCAGTGTTACATCAATAAAAGGACCGGGAGGGGGATACTTTGTCATTGAATTACTCTTGAACTACAACTCTGACAGAATTGAAATAACACTCTCCAAAGTCCAAATACTATGATGATTAATTAGAGCTGCTTTTATTATGAAACATTACTATCACTTTAAAAGGTTTACAACATGTGCTTGCAAATGGGTGATCTGTGTACTTAACGTATGTATACAGCATGAGTCAGTTTGTATATATGCAAAGATATCTGTATACAGTGCTTATTCTGTATGATTCCTTGTTTGTAGACTTGACAGGGGCAATATTGTTTTGACAGTACTGTCTACTTGTTTAAAGGGATAGTAATGCTTAATATGTAAAAAAATAATGTAGGTTTTATCCTCCTGAGTAAAAAAAAAAAGGGTTCACCCGCTGCTGAGAGAAGTTTTATACAAAAGTTATTTCAGCTCAAACTTGAATTTTTTGGTGCAGTATCTCAGTGTCCTGAAATTGTACAGTGGTGCTGCTGTTACACTGTGCTATGGACAGCTCTGGTCATGTGACCATAAACCTCCATAAGATGGTTTAGCAACAGCGCCACTGTACAGTTTCAGGCAAATGAGATACTACACCTAAACATTCAAGTTTGAGCTGCAGTAACTTTTGGATAAAACACCTCTCAGCAGTGGGAATATCCTTGTTTTACTCAGGGGGATGAAATGTACAATGTATATACTTTTACATATTAAAGGGATAGTAATACTTCATTTTAACTTTATTTTATTTTGTAGGCATTAAAAAAACATGAAGAATGATATAAGTCTTATCTCTGAAACCTTTATGGTTTAAGAGATATTCACAAACAAAGTATCCCCCCCCCTGTTCAACCAGATCAGAAGGGAGATGCCCAGGTAGACTGCAGAGAGGGACAATCTTCAATTAAGATAATGGAAAAAGCTGAAAAACTTGTCAAGGGGGGAAGGGCTTTCATTGTTTTCATACAAAGAAAATTGTCCCCTTCTGTTATCTGTACTGTCATACAACCAGACTCACATCTGAGAAGAGATGGCTTACACTAGGTAAAAGGGGCGGGGAGGGGAACTTTGCTTGTGAATATCTCATAAACCATAAAGGTTTGAGAGATAAGACTTATATCATTCTTCATGTTTTTTTAATGCCTACAAAATAAAATAAAGTTAAAACGAAGTGTTACTATCCCTTTAAGCCTTACTGTCTTTTTAAAAAATTTAGTACAAATGGGTGTCCAACACATTTTTCTTTATTTATATAGAGCCAATTAATTCCACAGCGCTGTACATTGCAGGTCAAAAGGGGTAACGCCATCAACCCAGATATGAATACATTTGTCTGTGTAGGATTGGGCTTCCAGTGTCTCTCCAGACGATGTCAGACTGCTACTGTCAGACACAGCTGGCTGGGAATTATGGAGTTTGTCAGCCAAAAACATTTGGAGAGCCACGGGTTGCTTGCTGCTAGTTTAGGGGGGTTGCAAACATGGGAATAATCGAGTAACCATCAATAGCTTGCCAACCAGTTTATACCGATTTAAGTGGAGCTTCACTCAGAAGGACTCAGGGATCAGTATAATGACTTGCTCTGTATCACATGACTCAGAATGACATGGGGATCTGTATAATGTGAAATAATGACTTGTTCTGAATCACGGTACACAGAAGGACTCGGGGATCAGTATAATGTGATATGACTTGTTCTGTATCACATGACTCAGATGGACTCGGGGATCAGTATAATGTGATATAATTACTTGTTCTGAATCACGTGACTCAGATGGATTCGGGGATCGGTATAATGTGATATAATGACTTGTTCTGTATCACGTGACTCAGATGGACTTTGGGATCGGTATAATGTGATATAATGACTTGTTCTGTATCACATGACTCAGAAGGACTCTGGGAACTAAAACATAGTAACATAGTAGATAAAGCTGAAAAAAGCCCCCTGGAGCCATTTCCAATCTAGTCCCAAATGTGTGGGGGGAATTATTCCTTCCTGACTCTAATTGGTAGTCACATAGTTCCCCGGATCAATATCCTATTTGCTTTGAAGCCATCTGTCATAATTGTCAATATTGTTCTGTGCTAGATAGGCATCCATTGCATTTTCGAATGCAGTTGCATTATCTGCAAGCACAACATCCCGAAGCAAAGAATTCCATAGCCTTACCGCCCTTACTGTAAAGAATCCCTGCCTTTGTTTTAGTCGAAAGCGCCTTTCCTCTAGTCTTAATGGATGACCTCTTGTTTTTAGCTCAGCTCTTTGCATAAATAATTCATTGGATAGTTCTTTGTATTGACCTTGAATATATATGTAAATGGTAATCACATCACCCCTTAGATGTCTCTTCTCTAATGTAAACAAACCCAGTTTGGCTAGTCTCTCTTTGTAACTTAGATCCTCCAATCCCTTTGACTTGTTCTGTATCACATGACTCAGATGGACTCGGGGATCAGTATAATTTGATATGACTTGTTCTGTATCACATGACTCAGATGGACTTGGGCCTTGGGGATCTGTATAATGTGATATGACTTGCTCTGTATCACATGACTCAGAAGGACTCTGGGATCGGTATAATGTGATGTAATGACTTGCTCTGTATCACATGACTCAGATGGACTCAGGAATCAGTATCGTGTGATATAATGACTTGCTGTGTGTCACGTGACTCAGAAGGACTTGGGGATCAGTATAAAGTGATATAATGACTTGCTCTGTATCACATGACTCAGATGGACTTGGGCCTTGGGGATCTGTATAATGTGATATGACTTGCTCTGTATCACATGACTCAGAAGGACTCTGGGATCAGTATAATGTGATGTAATGACTTGCTCTGTATCACATGACTCAGATGGACTCAGGAATCAGTATCGTGTGATATAATGACTTGCTGTGTGTCACGTGACTCAGAAGGACTTGGGGATCAGTATAATGTGATATAATGGCTTGCAAACCCGGCACACGTCGTAGCCCATGCAAGTTAAGTATTTCTCTCTATATAGCGTGATTTTGGCTCTGCTGAAGAGCCGCAGGACAGTCTGCGGACCGAGATCTCCTTCTGTAAGCTAGACAGTGATGTCCGTGCAAGGGGAGGGAAGGGGGGACTTTGTAAGCTGAAATCTCTCAAACCATAAAGGTTTGAGAGATCGGACTGGGTGCAATTAATTTCTTTTTTTACTATGTACGGTATTAAATGCCATTAAATCAATCTATTACTATCCTTTTAAAAGAGATTTCATTGATCTTGTCCTGTGCTGGACATGGAGAGATCAGTCAGTCCATTATTTTTTGTTTGGGTTTAGCTTCTCATTTCTCTGGCACTCAGTGTTAGACACTCTAGTGATGAAATACACATTCTCATATGAAAGAACATTTTGTAACGATCACAGATCTATCTAAATGTAAACACGTCTTGGACAGGACTTAAAGGAAAACTGATCTTGGGAACCTCAATCTACTTCTACGGGAGCAGGGAAAGAGGTGGAGGCTGAGCGATGCAGATCAGAAACTACTACGGCCAGCCATCAGGGGCCCAGGCCGCACATGCAAGATCTCTGTGTCTCATTTAGAAAGAAAAGTGGTACAATTTTTGGAGCAAACCAACTGCACCATAAGGGACAAATAAACTGCCACTGATTTATATGGGACTTTTAAAGTTGACCTTTCTCCTTAATTGTCATTTGATTATTGCAGTCACTCAGCTGCTGCAAGAGCCAATAGGGTGCTATCCTGCGTTAAAAAGAGGTCTAGATGCATAGGATGCTAATATTGTACCTCTATATAAATAATTGGTAGGGCCGCATCTACAATATGGAGTACAGTTTTGGGCTCCAGTTCTTAAAAAAAACTCGAAAAAGTGCAGAGACGTGCAACAAAACTGATAAAGGGACTGGAGGATTTGAGTTATAAAGAGAAACTAGTCAAACTAGGTTTCTTTACATTAGAGAAGAGACGCCTAATGGGTGAATATGATTATATTCGCACATATATTAAAGGTCAGTACAAAGACCTATCCAATGAATTATTTACGCAAAGAGCTGAGCTAAGAACGAGGGGTCATCCATTAAGATTAGAGGAAAGGTTCATTCGACTAAAATAAAGGCAGGGATTGTTTTACAAGAAGGGCAGTAAAGTTATGAAATTCTTTGCCTTGGTATACTGCTGTAGCAGATACTATAACTGCATTCAAAAAATAATGGATATTTATCTAGCACAGAACAATACTGAGAATTATGACCATTGTTTTCAAAGATGAAACGATGTTGTTCCAAGAAAATATCCGATGGCCATTTGGAGTCAGGAAAGATTTTTTTACCCACTTGGGGTAAATGTTTTTTTTTTTTGCCTTCCTCTGGATGAACGGGGTGATTTGGCATGGGCTGGACTTGATGGACATGTGTCTCTTTTCAGCCTCAGCAATTATTGATTTACAGAGAAGTAAAATATGCCTATAAATTGTAATAGCCATCTTACTGTTAAAAAAAAAAAAAAAAAAAAAATGGTTTTGAGAAATGAACCTTTATGTTTTGGTAACAGTGTGGCACTTTATGCTAATCCCAGGCACAGTATGCTTATTAGTAATGTTCCAGGCCAAACTTACCCAGTGTAGTCACACCCTAAATCCGTCCATAGCGCAGTATATGGTAAAGTAACCTTGAGCAGACACTAATTAGTATAAAGATACAGTCTTTGCCCAAAACGATCAGTATTAAAATCCCAGTGTTTAGTACAATATATAGGATGTTTTTACTTCTCTTTAGAATAAACTAAACTCATCTCTGGACAACAGGTCCACTTTAGCTGCTTAACCCCTTAAGGACCATTGCCGTGCCAGGACCGTCACGTCGGTCCGGCACTTAAGGACCAATGACGGTCCTGGCACGGCATGGCGTTCGGGGCTCCTGTCGCGGCTGCACGACGCTCCAGGAGTCCTTAACCGGAAGCACTAAAAAAAAAAAAAAAAAAAAAAAGCCCAGTGGTCCGCAAGTGCCTGCCGCGCGTGCGCGCGCCGGCCCTTAAGGGGTTAAATACTAGAGGTTTCCCATGCATTGCAAAACAATGCCTTGGAGACCTTTAGTATTCAAGGTGTTAAAAGTCCCATTTAAATCAATGGGAAATTGGGAAATTTATTTGTCCACTATAGTGCAATTGCTCCATTTTACTCTGTACATCAGCCTCTGTGAATTAAGCTACTGGCTTCACTTGCTGTGCTGCCGCTCCTCGGAGGCAAGAGGTGCCGCACCTGCAGTGTATGTATGAACTCGGGCACATCCAATCTCATTTTAGGTCCATTTAAATATTCTGACCCCATACTTGTTGTCGGGGTGATCAGTGGGTTCTTTACTAGTTTATCAGACCTGTGGAGAGAGGTACTTTGGACATATTCTGTATATGTGTTTGACCTCATTACATAATGCAACACTGTTGCATTCCATCTGATAGTCCAGCTACTGAAGGGTGTCACTTGAAAATATATGCAGAGCAGCGCCTCAAAACTGGATAGGTCCCGAATGCTATGGTTATGTGACCTATTTAATGTCCGCAATTCCTTAACAAATGTCCTTCTGTAAGTATGGGATGACAAAGGTTAGGTGACCTTAGGCCCTCCGGGTTTTGGAGACTACAATCGCATAATCCCAAAAGATGGAGGCCCAACCACGAACCTACCCCTGCTAACCCTCATGTTTTCATTGCTGAAGAGGAATGGGGCTTTGTCATCCCATACTTACAGACGGACATTTGTTAAGGAATTGCTGACATTAAATGAGTCACATAACCATAGCATTTGGGACCTATCCAGTTTTGTGGAGCTGCTCTGCATATATTTTCAAGTGACACCCTTCAGTAGCTGGACAATCAGAATGAGGGTCACGCAGTCATATATGATTGATTATAGTTTGAATGCAGCAGCATTGCTGCCATTTGTCACTCCTCTCAAGCGATGAAATTGGCAGGGCAATGCAGGACACTGCAGGTAATTAAGTGAATGGCTTCAACAGAGTTAAATCACAGATCCATTCAAGTATCCTGTGTGAACCCAGCCTTACAGTAATGCACAAGTCAGGTTTTTCAAACTATCTACTTTAACCAAATAATGTTATTGCTGTCATGATCTGATTGTTCTTCTTCAGCAAATACGCTCTCGGGTACAAACATGCTGAAATAGTACTGCTTGCGCTGTGCTGCTATTCAGTTGGACACCTAATTTGTTTGCTGAGGAATTCAACGGATTGTGAAGCAAAGAGTTAAACTCCTAGACTTGAAGTAGTGTGCAACTTTGCACAGCAGTGGAGAAAGTATGGATTCAGCAGTTGCTGCCTATAGGGGATGAAAGTACAGCAAGTGAAGTTTCTTCCTCCACAGTGATGGGGGCCAGTTTTCGAACACTTCAATCAGCGATGAGCAACATGATGCCCTCCATCTACTGACAGACTACAGCTCTCACTCTCTGCTCTGCCAGAAGCTACAGGGCCTCAACCCTGTCCTAAACAGGCTCACATAAGTCATTTGGGGGGCTACATGGTGCAGGCAGGTACAGACTTGAGAACTTCATAGTCATTTGGGAACTCTTAGTGCACCTGTCATTTGAAGGTAAATTTAGATTGTAAAGATCATTCAAAACTACCTATATCTTGTAGTAGCCAATCTCTCTCTCTATTATATATAAAGCAAAGTGGGCACTCCATAACAGTCTAAATCATATGAACAATTAATGTGCCCGGTGCTGCGTACAGAATTTGTATAGCAATATATAGATGAGAAATCCCATCAAATAGTAAGCGCACTACTGGGTCTGTAATCAATAAATCATTTATTAAATAGAAGGATCAACGTTTCAACCCCCTTGGGGGCTTTTATCAAGTCTTGATAAAATATATAGTTGAGAAAAGAGCCTTGAATTGTTGCTGAGACTTTATGCCATTTTCTTTTCTGTGCTGGGTCAGTATTACCACCCACTGAGCTATGAATTCATCTAAAGAGAACCCACACCTTGGGGGCATTTCAATTCTCCCAACAAGAGGCACGTTTAGCCTGAACCCTTTGAGTGCCAGCGGAGTACGCAACGCATTGTGTTGCGTTACCCCTCTGGCAATCAAAGGGATTAATATATACAATTTGCATATTGTACAGTAAATTGGCCAAGAGTGCAACCAAAGCATGATGGTTAATTTGTAAAAAAAAAAAAAAAAAAAACCATAATCTTACAACACATAAGTAGGTTTTAATTCTCCTTAAAACAGACTAAACTTTTCTTAGGATGACAGCTTCCAAATCTAATCCATCGTTATGTAATCTTTTGCACTCAAAGGGTTAACCCGTTGAGTGCCAGAGGTGTAGGCAACGCGTTGCTTTGCAATACGTTGCGTATCCCTCTGGCACTCAAAGGGTTAAAATCCACTTTTGTATCTCCGTGTGTAGAGCTGATGTGCATGCTCATTGGCAGCCCTGCATCGTCGTGCAGCGTTGGCACACACTATAAGTGCCATCTGTAATTTGTATGCCATCCTACCCCACTCTCTCCTCCCTAAGGAGCACAAAACCATCTTTGTGATTCTTGCTGAGCTCTGAACCGTTTCTGATTTAGGGATTAGCGATCACCTAGCAACTGAATCTTCGGTCACCTTCCTAGTGGCTCTCCGTGCGCTTGGGAATTTTATGGTTTGACGTGGTTTTAGATCAAATTATGGGTCATATTCATGAGAGGAGCAATTGTGGAACAAACTAACTGCATCATAGGAGGCAAATGGAAGATCCCACTGAATTAAATGGCACATTTAAACCCTTGAATGCAAGTGATCTTTCTAGCAGTCAGTGGTTTAAAATTACCATTTAAAGGACTCACAGTTTCTATCACATTCTACGGAGAACTGTATGTCTCTGACTTTTCTGACATTCCTCTCCATTAGAATCTAACAGGAAATCTAATTAGAATTTGACCACTAAAGGGCACTGCTAATGTAAAAAACATGGCTTTAAACTGCAATAACTCTGGAAATATAAATCTCTCGGCAGTGGGAGTACCCTTATTTTACTCAGTAGGAAAATCCCTACGTTATATATCTTTTCATAAAAAAAAGTTTACTGCTCCTTTAAAGCAGTTGCAAATCTTTATTATGGGGTAAAATCTACTGCAGGGCAAGGGTATTACAGTATTTATAATTTCACCTGTTGGTGTCTAGAACTTGTCATCCCCATCCAGCCCAGACAGGATGAGTGACAATTTGCCCACACCTTTTGTACTAGTTTTCCTGCGGAGTAACAAACAGGCGGTCATTGCTAGGAGAGTGATCGTTTCTGACTTGTTACAGCACAAACTGTGCACGACTGGTGAGTTGAATGCCTTTGGAAGGCGCTGGAAGGGACTGACGGCACAGAGATCGCCTACAGCAAGATCCCATCCGGTGTCTACCTAAAATGTTCTATGGTTCTCTAATGCAGCAATTATTCTTGAAAATACAACTACGTCTATGCATATCGTTAATGTAATTATGATTTGTGGCTCTATATTAATCTGATGAAAGTCCCAATTTAAAGGGACAGTAATACTTTATTATTACTATCCCCCTTATTGTACATATTTGCAAAATAATTTAATAGACCCCAGGTTCATCTCTCAGACCTTTATGGTTTGAGAGATAACCGAAGGCAAAGTTCCCCCCTCCCTCCCCCTTCCCTGAAGTCAGAGTTGTACTGACTGCAGGGATATCCGGTCTGACATTCATCATGCGGCTCTGCAGCAGAGTCGAGATCGCGTTAGTGACAAAGAATTATTTCACTGAAACGGTCTTCTACATGTGCTTGCAAACCAATGACAAACCAAGCACATGTAGAAGACCGTTTCAGTGAAATAATTATTTTTCACTAATGGGATCTCGGCTCTGCTGCAGAGCCGCAAGCCTGTCATACGACAGACTTCCCCTGCAGTCAGCACAACGCTGACTTCAGGGAGGGGGGAACTTTGCCTTCAGTTATCTCTCAAACCATAAAGGTCTGAGAGATGAACCTGGGGGCTATTAACTTATTTTACAAATATCTACAATATGGGGGATAGTAATAATAAAGTATTATTATGCCTTTAAATGGTGTTAAATACTGTACTTTATGTTTACAAGAAAAGTGGAACAATTTTGGGGCAAATCATAGGGGAACAAAGAAGTTCAAAAATTCCTGTGCCTTTAAGTGGATCTATTTGATCCCTTTTATGTAGAAGACCTCTACAATGTGTTGGTTCACAATGTTTCAGAGAGCTCGTTGGCATTCAAAGGGTTAAAAGCCCCATTTAAATCAGTGGAAATGTTTTTTTTTTTCTGTATTCCATTTGGTTTGCCCCAGAATTTCTCCACTACGTGTTTACACACAAAGCCATTTTTCATTTCCCTTAAAGGGATAGTAATGTTTCACATTAACAGCAGCTCCAATTAATCTTCATAGTATTTGGGCCATAGAGAGTGTCATATCAGTACTGTCAGAGTTGTAGTAAAAGAGCAATTGAATGATAAAGTATCCCCCTCCTGCCCCTTTTACCTAGTGTAAGCCACCTCCACCCAGATGTGGAATCTGGTCCTGGGACCGGACAGCTCACAGCAAGGGACAATCTTCTTACTGCGAGAACAATGAAAAGCCTGCACCCTTGACAGGTTTTTCTTTATGATCACTGAAGATTGTTCCTCTCTGTGATCCATCCGGACAGTCTTGCTGCTCTGAGGTGAGCAGTGTTACATCAGTAAAAGGGGAGGGAGTGGGATACTTTATCATTCTAACACTGCTCACCTCAGAGCAGCAAGACTGTCCAGATGGATCACACAGAGGGACAATCTTCAGTGATCATGAGGAAAAACCTGAAAAACCAGTGAAGGGGGGGCAAGGTTTTCATTGCGCTCACAGTAAAAAGATTATCCCTTGCTGTGAGCTGTCCATTCAAGAGACCAGATTCCACATCTGTGGGGAGGAGGCTTACACTAGGTAAAAAGGGCAGGAGGGGGATATTTTATAATTCAATTACTCTTGAACTACAACTCTGACAGTATTGAAATAACACTTCCCATGGCCCAAATACTATGAAAATTAACTGGACTATCACTGTAAAACATTAGATCCTACCACCTCTACTGGGAGGCTGTTGTCAGTCAGTCACCCTTTCTGTAAAATAATACGTACACACATTTACGTATGATTTTTCCACGCTTTGACATTAACCCTTTGAGTGCCATAGAGCTGTTGCATTGGATGCCCCTCTGTCACTCAAAGGGTTAAATCATGACATCTTGTTCTACCTTCCTTCTTTAACTAAAATTGCTTCCCTCCTACACTATATTTTTAGAAACATAGTGGACCTGTCGCCTTAAAAATGTGAACTTGTTATGCAGACAATTAAAATTTGCCTATATGTTGTACTGAGCTTTTTTTTTTTCCCCTGGAAGATAAATACTGTTTGAAAAATTAACCTGTATGTAGTGGTAGTTCATTATGGCACTTTATGCAAATTCCCAGCAACAGTATGCTAATTATTTATGTTCTAGATCTCCCCAGTGCTTTTAGGCATCCACCCAGTGTGGGGATTCTGCCTAGATGCACTCATAACACAGTGTGTGGTCGTATTGGCTCAGGACAGACACCAATTGGCATAATATACCAGACTGGGCCTCCAACAAAAAAAAGGTTAATTTCTCAAACATGAGTTTTATATTACAAACACAGAATATAAGAAGTTTTAATTCCCAATTTTTTGGTCTTCAAGGGGTTAATATAACCTTATCTTCGAGTGACAGGTCCACGTAAACTCTTTAAAAGTCTCAATAAGATGCAGATTTCTTGTGATGTCTGAATGTAGAAATTCGCTAGAACTCAAATAGTGAACTATTTCCACGATTCCTGTAAAATGCACCTAATCAGTAGTTCATGGAAACATTAGTTCCATAAGAAAATGCAGCATCTGTTTTATATCCAGAGAAGTTTAAAGAAATGCTGACTGCACAAAACCTGAATATCCAGGGTAGAAAGCAAAAGGGTTGTTGACTTTCAATGTCAGCACAAGTTTTTTTTAAAAAAATCTGTTTCCATTAAATTTACTTTTTAAAGGGGAAACACTGTATACCCTAAAAACAGTAAAGCTAAATATATCTCCTACAATTGTGTGAAATAAAACATATCTAATGTAAATAAAGGCAATTTTCAGTATCGCCTGTTAGTTTACAAAGTATTGTTCCGCTTTAACAGAATGAGTAGGTAAGAGTGCTTTGCAAATGTTACCACGTCGGTTGTTTCTCCACCCCTCTCGCTCTTGATTGGGAGATTCTCCTTTAAGAACTTCCACTTTCTGGCTTTCCACGCCCGTTTTTTTTTTGTGTGTGTGTGTGTGTGTGTGTGTGTGTGTGTGTGTGTGTGTGTGTGTGTGTGTGTGTGTGTGTGTGTGTGTGTGTGTGTGTGTGGCGCTGTGTGTGTGGCGCTGTGTGTGTGGCGCTGTGTGTGTGGCGCTGTGTGTGTGGCGCTGTGTGTGTGGTGCTGTGTGAGTGGGGCGCGTGTGTGTGTGTGTGTGTGAGTGGGGCGCGTGTGTGTGGTGCTGTGTGAGTGGGGCGCGTGTGTGTTTGACTGTAGTGTAGGAGCAAGTGGCATCCATTTTGTTTTTTTTCTGACTTTGATAGTGGTGGGCAGGCTGCATAGTGGGGGCGTGCCAACTCCCTGCATGATTTTCACACCAATAGCAGCGGTCTTTGGCCACTGCAACTGGTGTGAAAATCACACCCCCATTGAATAACCCAATGGGAGCAGTAACTCCTCCTTCCTGCCTCCCCTGGGTGTGTTTTGGCAGGCACAAAGTCTTCTTATATATATATATAGAGAGAGAGAGAGAGAGAGCATCACAAGTTGGCAGTGGCACTCTTATCGTATTATTGTTTAAAGAACATTAGAAAAATGGTGCACATCCCATATAGTATGCATAAAAGTATACTCGGCCTAAGCTGGATCAGATGAGACAGCAATTGGAAGATGAAGAATGAAGATTTTTATTCCATGCCGGTTTCTAATTCACCAAACGTGCTCGGTCCATAAGAGGACCTTCATCAGGGTACCCTATGGGGCTGCATTATTATTGTGTCCCCTCTGGGACGCGGTCTGTACAGAGGCTTGTGGGGCTGTTTTATTATTGTGTTCACTCAGGAACACAGTAAAGTTACAGTAAGGTCTGTACAGAGGCCTGTGGGGCTGGATTATTACTGTATTCCCTCAGGAACACAGTAAAGTTACAGTCCGATCTGTACAGAGGCCTATGGGGCTGTATTATTACTGTATTCCCTCAGGAACGCAGTAAAGTTACAGTAAGGTCTGTACAGAGGTCTATGGGGCTGTATTATTACTGTATTCCCTCAGGAACACAGTAAAGTTACAGTAAGGTCTGTACAGAGGCCTATGGGGCTGTATTATTACTGTATTCCCTTGGGAACACAGTAAAGTTACAGTAAGGAAGGTCTGTACAGAGGTCTGTGGAGCTGTATTATTACTGTATTCCCTCAGGAACACAGTAAAGTTACAGTAAGGTCTGTACAGATGTCTATGGGGCTGTATTATTACTGTATTCCCTCAGGAACACTGTAAAGTTACAGTAAGGTCTGTACAGAGGCCTATGGGGCTGTATTATTACTGTATTCCCTCAGGAACGCAGTAAAGTTACAGTAAAGAAGGTTTGTACAGAGGCCTATGGGGCTGTGTTATTACTGTATTCCCTCAGGAACACAGTAAAGTTACAGTAAGGCCTGTACAGAGGCCTATGGGGCTGGATTATTACTGTATTTCCTCAGGAACACAGTAAAGTTACAGTAAGGCCTGTACAGAGATCTATGGGGCTGTATTATTACTGTATTCCCTCAGGAACACTGTAAAGTTACAGTAATGTCTGTACAGAGGCCTATGGGGCTGTATTATTACTGTATTCCCTCAGGAACACAGTAAAGTTACAGTAACGTCTGTACAGAGGCCTATGTGGCTGTATTATTACTGTATTCCCTTGGGAACACAGTAAAGTTACAGTAAGGAAGGTCTGTACAGAGGTCTGTGGAGCTGTATTATTACTGTATTCCCTCAGGAACACAGTAAAGTTACAGTAAGGTCTGTACAGAGGCCTATGGGGCTGTATTATTACTGTATTCCCTTAGGAACGCAGTAAAGTTACAGTAAAGAAGGTTTGTACAGAGGCCTATGGGGCTGTGTTATTACTGTATTCCCTCAGGAACACAGTAAAGTTACAGTAAGGCCTGTATAGAGATCTATGGGGCTGTATTATTACTGTATTCCCTCAGGAACACTGTAAAGTTACAGTAAAGTCTGTACAGAGGCCTATGGGGCTGTATTATTACTGTATTCCCTCAGGAACACAGTAAAGTTGCAGTAAAGTCTGTACAGAGGCCTATGTGGCTGTATTATTACTGTATTCCCTTGGGAACACAGTAAAGTTACAGTAAGGAAGGTCTGTACAGAGGTCTATGGAGCTGTATTATTACTGTATTCCCTCAGGAACACAGTAAAGTTACAGTAAGGTCTGTACAGAGGCATATGGGGCTTTATTATTACTGTATTCCCTCAGGAACACAGTAAAGTTACAGTAAGGCCTGTACAGAGGCCTATGGGGCTGGATTACTGTATTCCCTCGGGAACACAGTAAAGTTACAGTAAGATCTGTACAGAGGCCTATGGGGCTGTATTACTGTATTCCCTCGGGAACACAGTAAAGTTACAGTAAGATCTGTACAGAGGCCTATGGGGCTGTATTATTACTATATTCCCTCAGGAACACAGTAAAGTTACAGTAAGATCTGTACAGAGGCCTATGGGGCTGGATTACTGTATTCCCTCAGGAACACAGTAAAGTTACAGTAAGGTCTGTACAGAGGCCTATGGGGCTTTATTATTACTGTATTCCCACAGGAACACAGTAAAGTTACAGTAAGATCTGTACAGAGGCCTATGGGGCTGTATTACTGTATTCCCTCAGGAACACAGTAAAGTTACAGTAAGGTCTGTACAGAGGCCTATGGGGCTGTGTTATTACTGTATTCCCTCAGGAACACAGTAAAGTTACAGTAAGGTCTGTACAGAGGCCTATGGGGCTGTATTATTACTGTATTCCCACAGGAACACAGTAAAGTTACAGTAAGATCTGTACAGAGGCCTATGGGGCTGTATTATTACTGTATTCCCTCAGGAACACAGTAAAGTTACAGTAAGGTCTGTACAGAGGCCTATGGGGCTTTATTATTACTGTATTCCCACAGGAACACAGTAAAGTTGCAGTAAGGTCTGTACAGAGGCATATGGGGCTTTATTATTACTGTATTCCCTCAGGAACACAGTAAAGTTACAGTAAGGTCTGTACAGAGGCCTATGGGGCTGTATTACTGTATTCCCTCAGGAACACAGTAAAGTTACAGTAAGGTCTGTACAGAGGCATATGGGGCTTTATTATTACTGTATTCCCTCAGGAACACAGTAAAGTTACAGTAAGGTCTGTACAGAGGCCTATGGGGCTGTATTACTGTATTCCCTCAGGAACACAGTAAAGTTACAGTAAGGTCTGTACAGAGGCCTATGGGGCTTTATTATTACTGTATTCCCACAGGAACACAGTAAAGTTGCAGTAAGGTCTGTACAGAGGCCTATGGGGCTTTATTATTACTGTATTCCCTCAGGGACACAGTAAAGTTACAGTAAGGTCTGTATAGAGATCTATGGGGCTGTATTATTACTGTATTCCCTCAGGAACGCAGTAAAGTTACAGTAAGATCTGTACAGAGGCCTATGGGGCTGGATTACTGTATTCCCTCAGGAACACAGTAAAGTTACAGTAAGGTCTGTACAGAGGCCTATGGGGCTGTATTACTGTATTCCCTCAGGAACACAGTAAAGTTACAGTAAGATCTGTACAGAGGCCTATGGGACTGTATTATTACTGTATTCCCTCAGGAACACAGTAAAGTTACAGTAAGGTCTGTATAAGGGCCTATGGGGCTGTATTATTACTGTATTCCCTCAGGAACACAGTAAAGTTGCAGTAAGGTCTGTATAAGGGCCGTATTAGGAATGTAGTAAAGTTACAGTAAGGAAGATCTGTGCAAAGGCCTATGAGGCCTCTAGCAGGCTTTCACACAAGAAACTGATAGCAGATGCAATGCTCATGTCAATCTTCAGTTAGTGTATTGACCCCTTAAGGGCCAAGGTCCTGGGAAGTAACCTTCCCATAAAGACCACTTTGAACTCTTCCAACTTGTCAGTACACATGATCTGTTACACATATCTGCTCCCTGCATTGGGGTCTGAGAGAGACCGATCCCAGAGGAGCGATGTAAGTAAAATGTACGTGATGTGCTATGGCCATCACCAGTACTTATGGCAAAAACCGCATGACGGCCATATTACATCACTTGGTCCTTAACCCCTTCAGTGCCAGAGTGGTACAGAAAGCAATGCATTCCGTACCACTCTGGCACTCAAAGGGTTAAGGTGTTAACGACCCATGATGTGCCAGGACCCGTGACAGTCTTGGCACATCATGGAATTCCAGGGTCACCACACAGGGACCCCAGAATCGAATGCACACAAAAAAAACAACCCCTGTGGTCCTTAACTGCCAGCCTCGCGCTGCCGCTGCTGCTCATTAAGGGGTTAAGAATCCTTATCATAGTGAATCGCTTTTTGTATTGCTATTTCCCTCTCCTTGTCCCCTAAATTGAAATCAGAAATTGTTCCTTAACACTTTGTGTGCCAGATGGGCAGGACCACATTTACATCTTAAGTGCCCCTAGGCAAGGCACTCTAGGCTCCCTCAGCACTGCCCATGGCCACACCCTCATTCCTCACACGACCCCACCCACAGTCACATCTGCCATTCCCTTGCACAGAAACTACACTTGGCCTGTAACCAGCAAGAACAAAAATGGGTCTAACCATTGGTTGCTGGTGAGATTTCCATAACATTGCTCAACAATGCGTTGTAAAGCGCTCTCTAGCAACCAAGAGGTGAAATAGTAGCTCGTGTGGGGAAGTAGAGATTGCTCTAGTCCCACCCACAATTTAGAATGGGGGTGTGGCCAACACAGCTGAGGCACCGCCCCTCAAAACTTGGAGCTTTAGCTAGTTGTCTACTCTGACTGTTGGGAAGCCCGGCCTGGCAGGAGAGGTGTACAGTACACTGCTCTGCAATGCTTTGCTCACCCTTCTGGTACCCAGAGTTTTTTTTAATTTTCAACGAATATAAACTTTCTGCATGCTGTTATCACTCGAAGTACGGTTTCACATTTTTTGTGCCGCATAACACCATAGCAGCCGCCTGATGCGGCGGAGTGTGGCAGTTAACCCTTTGATTGCCAGAGGGGTACGGAACGCATTGCTATGCAATACATTCTGTACTCCTCTGACACTCAAAGGGTTGAGAACCACAGCACTTTTTGTCCCCATCGCGTTGTATTTGGGGATGTCAGAGAGGAATGCAGATTCTCTGCCATACCAGAATGTCATAACGTTGCAGAACCGTCACTGGTCCTTAACCCCTTAAGAACGGCACTTGAGGACCACGGGGTTTTTTTTTTTTTTTTTTTTTTTTTTTTTCCCTCACTTCCAATTCAGGGCTTCCGGAGTGGCGTGCAGCCGCGCCGGGAGCCCTGAACTCCATGCCGTGCAAGGACTGTCACTTGTCCTTAAGTGCCGGACCGCTGTGACGGTCCTGGCACAGCAATGGTCCTTAAGGTGTTAACATTGAACCGGCGTGACTGTCCTGGCACATCACTGGACCAGGAACGTCACGCCGGTTCATCTTTAAGGACCATTGACCAGTGTTAATGAAGCTGAACACACACTGTGCCTTCCTCTGCATCAACAGGGGTGATCTGGCAGGGGCTGGACATGATGGTCACCACCTCCTTTTTTTTTTTTTTTTCTTTCAGCCTCGTCAACTGTCACTGTATTAGAAAAAATAAATAAATAATTTGTTTTCTGTGTTTCAGATTGCCTTTTCTCAACACAGCAACTTTATGGACTTGGTGCAGTTCTTTGTGACGTTTTTCAGGTACGTTCCACGCAAAATTGTTTGTGGAAAATTTCGGACGACCCTCCTCTATTGGGCAAAGAGAATGTTACTTTGTATATACATTGTGTTAGAGATCTGAATAGCTGGTGTACTCAGAAGTAGAGTGATTGTATCACAAACCAAGTGCAACATATTGCCGCCATTATTATTATTATTTTTTTTTAACCCCTAGTGAAGTCTCAGCGTATTTCTATACAATGCATTCAGGGTGTTAAAAGTCACATTTAAGTCAGTGGGGATTGTTATACGTTCACTGGTAGTGCATTTGGTTTGCCTCTGAATCACACTGCTCTTTGCTAATGTGGCCTTTAAAACTGTGTAGGAACAAGGGCTACAAAGCATCTGTGTATATAACTACAGAGGGAGATCTGTAAATCCCCAGAGATGGAGCCTGCGTCCCATGACTGTGGGAAAACAACAAAATGTTTAACCCCTTAAAGGGGTAGTAGTACTTAAGTATTACTAATCCCTATATTAAAGTCCTATTAAAAATAAATGTAATGCCCCCAGTGTCATCTCTCAAACCTTTATGGTTTGAGAGATAATCGCTCCTAAAGTTGCCCTCTCCCTCCCCCTTCCCAGAAGTCCGAGTTGTAGCTGACTGAAGGGAAATCTGGTCAAAGATCATCAGGCAGCTCTGCAGCAGAGCCGCGATCGCGTTAATAATAATAATAAAAAAAAAATTCACTAAAACGGTCTTCTTCGTGTGCTTGCAAACCAAACACAAACCAAGCACACGTAGAAAACCATTTCAGTGAAAGATTTCTTTTTTATTAACGCGATTGCGGCTCTGCTGCAGAGCCGCCTGAAAGTTGTACGACTGGCTTCCCTGCAGTCAGCTACAACGCTGACTATGGGGAAGGGTGAGGGAGAGGGCAACTTTAGGAGTGATTATCTCTCAAACCATAAAGGTTTGAGAGATGACACTGGGGGCAATACATTTATTTTTAATAGGATTTTAATATAGGGATTAGTAATACTTAAGTATTACTATCCCTTCAAGGAGCAGTAATCCTGGGGTTGGATTACCCTTAAGGACCACATTGATGTCGTTCGGCACACATGACCATGCATGCTGGCGTGCCAAACGGGGATCTGATAGTGACCACTCTGGTCCTGCAGGAGCGCTGTGAGCACAAAATATGTGACTCACCAGGAATGTCAGGGTCCATTAGGCAAGGACACCGGTGACGGTCCTGGGGTTAAAGACTTGATTCATGGAAGTTCAGCTGTAACTCTTTGATTGGCAGAAGAGGTTATCCAGCACCTGGGTGGCACGGAAATGCACTAAGGCGCGATAAGGAGGTGATAAAGTGGAGATAACTTCTCCAGTGATATCACTTCTCCAGTTCCTGTGATATTCTATGGAAACTATGCACTAAGAATTCTCAAGTGGGACAAATCTTAGTATATAGTCTCCATAGACTAACATAGGAACTGGAGGAGTCATATCACTGGAGAAGTCATCTCTGCTTTATCACCTCTTTATCACTCCTTAGTGCATATCCCCCTTTGTCTTGCAAAGCTTGGGATACCCCACTGGCACTGAAAGAGTTAACCCACTGGCATTCAGAGTGTTTCAGTGGATCTGTCACCCACATTTAAGATTAGCTAATTTAATAAAAATTGCCCATGTTTAAAACTATATGTTTAAAATTTGAGCTTAGCCTGCGTCTAGTAAATGAATAGAAAAAAGAAATTGAACGTTATTATTAACTCCAGATATTTGCACTGACGCATCTCCCCTTCAACAGATACACTTTACATTGACGTATCGTGAAAGACTGCATTCTGCTTGGTGGAATAATCTGTGCATTGATTCAGAAGAGGAAAAAAAAAAAAGTTTTTATATGAACCTATCAGTTTAGCTAATTTTAACCCTTTAAGTGCCAGAGGGGTACACAACGCATTGCAAAGCAATGCGTTGCACACACCTCTGGCACTCAAAGGGTTAAGTATAATTAAAGTTAGCCTATAGAAAGATATTAACACAAAATAGGTTGTCTGTAATGTGTAAAAGTACTATTGTGTATTTCAAAGATTGGTAGGTAGTTTTTTTTTGTCATTTAGTGTGTATTTGCTGCCACCTTGTGGTGTCATGTGATTATGACAGCATTGTTTGTTTTTAATCATTAAAGGAACACCTAAAAATAGGATATAACTTTGTCATGTACTTACAGGTAAAACTGTGTAAACATTATTATTGACATGTTACACCCCTAAAATATAACACTAAACTTGCTTTTTAACATTTGTATTACACATCCCACTGGTCCTTAAAGGGTTAAGATTACGATGGTACTTGGATCCTATAAAAAGGCGGGAATATCTGTTCCTTCAGATCATATATAAGACTAGATTTGGGGACTCAGAAGAAGTTTTATAGATGCTGCATGAAGCACAGGGTATTTAAGTGTGTATAACCCCAGATAATTTTGGGTGTTACTGCTAATTTAGCTTTTAGTTAAATCCCTTGATTCACTAAAATTAAGGAGTGGGCTTTTTTTTTTTTTTTTTAATTATTATTTTTTAACAATTGTTTAATTATTATTGGTAAAATGTCCTTTTATATTGAACTAGTTTTAAAGCCCCTGTACGCTGGGCCAACACTGGCGGCGCTGCTTTCATGCACAGTTTTGACTGCCCTCGCCGCGGCTGATACGGAGCGGAGCACTCTGTGCGCAGAGAGGACTACGGTCTGAATTTGGAGCTCCCAGCTCCATATTAGCAGTGGCGCAGGCAGTCTGTACTGCGTGTGATTGCAGAGCGCGCAGCCATCTCTACTGTGCATGACGGCTTCTGACAAACATCCTTAGCGAATTATAATATAGGATTGGTAAAATCAAACTGTGTGGTGACATTTTCAACATAGAATGGAACTGATCCGAGAAAATGTGTCTATGACAACTGATTGGCTGCACAGAGCAGAATTTGGCCACAAACCAATGCTTATCCCCCTGCAGCACTCCCGTTTAACCTCTTGAATACTATCGCGGTCTCCAACACATTGCTTTGCAATGTGTTGTAAGACCCCCTGTCATTCAGGGAGTTAAATTAAAGGTCAGGAAAAACAATGATAAGTTGCTGCACATCTTTTTTTACTCTATAAAAGTTACAGGTCCCTGTGCACTGAAAAGCAATTCACTGAATGTCTGTTTTCCGGTTGATTTTTTTTCGCTTTGGGTGTCAGAGAATACCAGGTATCCATCTGGCACTCAAAGGGTTTAAAAAGTGGTTTTCTTTTTATCATAAAATATCAAACCAAACACATTTGAGCGGGGGGGGAAACAATTAACATTCACGATTTAATTGTTACTTTTAACACCTTAAATGCTAGAGATGGCTTTCTTACTTTAAACCCCTTAAGGACCCGTGATGTGCCAGGACCATCATGGGTAAACTTGCCATAAGGACGCGTGATGTGCCAGGGCCATCATGGGTAAACTTGCCATAAGGACGCGTGATGTGCCAGGACCATCATGGGTAAACTTGCCATAAGGACGCGTGATGTGCCAGGACCATCATGGGTAAACTTGCCATAAGGACCCGTGATGTGCCAGGGCCATCATGGGTAAACTTGCCATAAGGACGCGTGATGTGCCAGGACCATCATGGGTAAACTTGCCATAAGGACCCGTGATGTGCCAGGACCATCATGGGTAAACTTGCCATAAGGACGCGTGATGTGCCAGGACCATCATGGGTGAACTTGCCATAAGGACCCGTGATGTGCCAGGACCATCATGGGTAAACTTGCCATAAGGACCCGTGACGTGCCAGGACCATCATGGGTAAACTTGTCATAAGGACGCGTGATGTGCCAGGACCATCATGGGTAAACTTGCCATAAGGACGCGTGATGTGCCAGGACCATCATGGGTAAACTTGCCATAAGGACGCGTGATGTGCCAGGACCATCATGGGTAAACTTGCCATAAGGACGCGTGATGTGCCAGGGCTATCATGGGTAAACTTGCCATAAGGACGCGTGATGTGCCAGGACCATCATGGGTAAACTTGCCATAAGGACCCGTGATGTGCCAGGACCATCATGGGTAAACTTGCCATAAGGACCCGTGATGTGCCAGGACCATCATGGGTAAACTTGTCATAAGGACCCGTGATGTGCCAGGACCATCATGGGTAAACTTGTCATAAGGACGCGTGATGTGCCAGGACCATCATGGGTAAACTTGCCATAAGGACCCGTGATGTGCCAGGACCATCATGGGTAAACTTGCCATAAGGACGCGTGATGTGCCAGGACCATCATGGGTAAACTTGCCATAAGGACGCGTGATGTGCCAGGACCATCATGGGTAAACTTGCCATAAGGACCCGTGATGTGCCAGGACCATCATGGGTAAACTTGCCATAAGGACGCGTGATGTGCCAGGACCATCATGGGTAAACTTGCCATAAGGACCCGTGATGTGCCAGGACCATCATGGGTAAACTTGCCATAAGGACCCGTGATGTGCCAGGACCATCATGGGTAAACTTGCCATAAGGACCCGTGATGTGCCAGGGCTATCATGGGTAAACTTGCCATAAGGACGCGTGATGTGCCAGGACCATCATGGGTAAACTTGCCATAAGGACGCGTGATGTGCCAGGACCATCATGGGTAAACTTGCCATAAGGACGCGTGATGTGCCAGGACCATCATGGGTAAACTTGCCATAAGGACCCGTGATGTGCCAGGACCATCATGGGTAAACTTGCCATAAGGACGCGTGATGTGCCAGGACCATCATGGGTAAACTTGCCATAAGGACGCGTGATGTGCCAGGACCATCATGGGTAAACTTGCCATAAGGACGCGTGATGTGCCAGGACCATCATGGGTAAACTTGCCATAAGGACGCGTGATGTGCCAGGACCATCATGGGTAAACTTGCCATAAGGACGCGTGATGTGCCAGGACCATCATGGGTAAACTTGCCATAAGGACGCGTGATGTGCCAGGACCATCATGGGTAAACTTGCCATAAGGACGCGTGATGTGCCAGGGCCATCATGGGTAAACTTGCCATAAGGACCCGTGATGTGCCAGGACCATCATGGGTAAACTTGTCATAAGGACCCGTGATGTGCCAGGACCATCATGGGTAAACTTGCCATAAGGACGCGTGATGTGCCAGGACCATCATGGGTAAACTTGCCATAAGGACCCGTGATGTGCCAGGACCATCATGGGTAAACTTGCCATAAGGACCCGTGATGTGCCAGGACCATCATGGGTAAACTTGCCATAAGGACGCGTGATGTGCCAGGACCATCATGGGTAAACTTGCCATAAGGACGCGTGATGTGCCAGGTCTATCATGGGTAAACTTGCCATAAGGACCCATGACGTGCCAGGACCGTCATGGGTAAACTTGCCATAAGGACCTGTGACGTGCCAGGGCCATCATGGGTAAACTTGTCATAAGGACGCGTGATGTGCCAGGGCTATCATGGGTAAACTTGCCATAAGGACGCGTGATGTGCCAGGGCTATCATGGGTAAACTTGCCATAAGGACCCGTGATGTGCCAGGACCATCATGGGTAAACTTGCCATAAGGACCCGTGATGTGCCAGGGCCATCATGGGTAAACTTACCATAAGGACCCGTGATGTGCCAGGGCCATCATGGGTAAACTTGCCATAAGGACCTGTGATGTGCCAGGACCATCATGGGTAAACTTGCCATAAGGACCCATGACGTGCCAGGACCATCATGGGTAAACTTGCCATAAGGACCCATGACGTGCCAGGACCATCATGGGTAAACTTGCCATAAGGACGCGTGATGTGCCAGGACCATCATGGGTAAACTTGCCATAAGGACCCGTGATGTGCCAGGACCATCATGGATAAACTTGCCATAAGGACGCGTGATGTGCCAGGACCATCATGGGTAAACTTGCCATAAGGACGCGTGACGTGCCAGGACCATCATGGGTAAACTTGCCATAAGGACCCGTGATGTGCCAGGACCATCATGGGTAAACTTGCCATAAGGACCCGTGATGTGCCAGGACCATCATGGGTAAACTTGCCATAAGGACGCGTGATGTGCCAGGACCATCATGGGTAAACTTGCCATAAGGACGCGTGACGTGCCAGGACCATCATGGGTAAACTTGTCATAAGGACGCGTGACGTGCCAGGACCATCATGGGTAAACTTGCCATAAGGACCCGTGATGTGCCAGGACCATCATGGGTAAACTTGCCATAAGGACGCGTGATGTGCCAGGACCATCATGGGTAAACTTGTCATAAGGACGCGTGATGTGCCAGGACCATCATGGGTAAACTTGTCATAAGGACCCGTGATGTGCCAGGACCATCATGGGTAAACTTGCCATAAGGACCCGTGATGTGCCAGGACCATCATGGGTAAACTTGCCATAAGGACCCGTGATGTGCCAGGACCATCATGGGTAAACTTGCCATAAGGACGCGTGATGTGCCAGGACCATCATGGGTAAACTTGCCATAAGGACGCGTGACGTGCCAGGACCATCATGGGTAAACTTGCCATAAGGACCCGTGACGTGCCAGGACCATCATGGGTAAACTTGCCATAAGGACGCGTGATGTGCCAGGACCATCATGGGTAAACTTGCCATAAGGACGCGTGATGTGCCAGGACCATCATGGGTAAACTTGCCATAAGGACGCGTGATGTGCCAGGGCTATCATGGGTAAACTTGCCATAAGGACGCGTGATGTGCCAGGGCTATCATGGGTAAACTTGCCATAAGGACGCGTGATGTGCCAGGACCATCATGGGTAAACTTGCCATAAGGACCCGTGATGTGCCAGGACCATCATGGGTAAACTTGCCATAAGGACCCGTGATGTGCCAGGACCATCATAGGTAAACTTGCCATAAGGACGCGTGATGTGCCAGGACCATCATGGGTAAACTTGCCATAAGGACGCGTGATGTGCCAGGACCATCATGGGTAAACTTGCCATAAGGACGCGTGATGTGCCAGGACCATCATGGGTAAACTTGCCATAAGGACGCGTGATGTGCCAGGACCATCATGGGTAAACTTGCCATAAGGACGCGTGATGTGCCAGGACCATCATGGGTAAACTTGCCATAAGGACGCGTGATGTGCCAGGGCCATCATGGGTAAACTTGCCATAAGGACGCGTGATGTGCCAGGACCATCATGGGTAAACTTGCCATAAGGACGCGTGATGTGCCAGGACCATCATGGGTAAACTTGCCATAAGGACCCGTGATGTGCCAGGACCATCATGGGTAAACTTGCCATAAGGACGCGTGATGTGCCAGGACCATCATGGGTAAACTTGCCATAAGGACCCGTGATGTGCCAGGACCATCATGGGTAAACTTGCCATAAGGACCCGTGATGTGCCAGGACCATCATGGGTAAACTTGCCATAAGGACGCGTGATGTGCCAGGACCATCATGGGTAAACTTGCCATAAGTACGCGTGATGTGCCAGGGCTATCATGGGTAAACTTGCCATAAGGACCCATGACGTGCCAGGACCGTCATGGGTAAACTTGCCATAAGGACCTGTGACGTGCCAGGGCCATCATGGGTAAACTTGTCATAAGGACGCGTGATGTGCCAGGGCTATCATGGGTATAAACTTGCCATAAGGACCCGTGATGTGCCAGGGCTATCATGGGTAAACTTGCCATAAGGACGCGTGATGTGCCAGGACCATCATGGGTAAACTTGCCATAAGGACGCGTGATGTGCCAGGACCATCATGGGTAAACTTGCCATAAGGACGCGTGATGTGCCAGGACCATCATGGGTAAACTTGCCATAAGGACCCGTGATGTGCCAGGGCTATCATGGGTAAACTTGCCATAAGGACGCGTGATGTGCCAGGACCATCATGGGTAAACTTGCCATAAGGACGCGTGATGTGCCAGGACCATCATGGGTAAACTTGCCATAAGGACCCGTAATGTGCCAGGACCATCATGGGTAAACTTGCCATAAGGACGCGTGATGTGCCAGGACCATCATGGGTAAACTTGTCATAAGGACGCGTGATGTGCCAGGACCATCATGGGTAAACTTGCCATAAGGACGCGTGATGTGCCAGGACCATCATGGGTAAACTTGCCATAAGGACGCGTGATGTGCCAGGACCATCATGGGTAAACTTGCCATAAGGACGCGTGATGTGCCAGGACCATCATGGGTAAACTTGCCATAAGGACGCGTGATGTGCCAGGGCTATCATGGGTAAACTTGCCATAAGGACGCGTGATGTGCCAGGGCTATCATGGGTAAACTTGCCATAAGGACGCGTGATGTGCCAGGACCATCATGGGTAAACTTGCCATAAGGACCCGTGATGTGCCAGGGCTATCATGGGTAAACTTGCCATAAGGACGCGTGATGTGCCAGGACCATCATGGGTAAACTTGCCATAAGGACGCGTGATGTGCCAGGACCATCATGGGTAAACTTGCCATAAGGACGCGTGATGTGCCAGGACCATCATGGGTAAACTTGCCATAAGGACGCGTGATGTGCCAGGACCATCATGGGTAAACTTGCCATAAGGACGCGTGATGTGCCAGGACCATCATGGGTAAACTTGCCATAAGGACCCGTGATGTGCCAGGACCATCATGGGTAAACTTGCCATAAGGACCCATGACATTGCAGGGCTATCATGGGTAAACTTGCCATAAGGACGCGTGATGTGCCAGGACCATCATGGGTAAACTTGCCATAAGGACCCATGACATTGCAGGGCTATCATGGGTAAACTTGCCATAAGGACGCGTGATGTGCCAGGACCATCATGGGTAAACTTGCCATAAGGACCCGTGACGTGCCAGGGCTATCATGGGTAAACTTGCCATAAGGACCCATGACGTGCCAGGGCTATCATGGGTAAACTTGTCATAAGGACCCATGACGTGCCAGGACCATCATGGGTAAACTTGCCATAAGGACCCGTGATGTGCCAGGACCATCATGGGTAAACTTGTCATAAGGACGCGTGATGTGCCAGGACCATCATGGGTAAACTTGCCATAAGGACGCGTGATGTGCCAGGACCATCATGGGTAAACTTGCCATAAGGACGCGTGACGTGCCAGGGCTATCATGGGTAAACTTGTCATAAGGACCCATGACGTGCCAGGACCATCATGGGTAAACTTGCCATAAGGACGCGTGATGTGCCAGGACCATCATGGGTAAACTTGCCATAAGAACGCGTGATGTGCCAGGACCATCATGGGTAAACTTGCCATAAGGACCCATGACGTGCCAGGGCTATCATGGGTAAACTTGCCATAAGGACGCGTGATGTGCCAGGACCATCATGGGTAAACTTGCCATAAGGACGCGTGATGTGCCAGGACCATCATGGGTAAACTTGCCATAAGGACGCGTGATGTGCCAGGACCATCATGGGTAAACTTGCCATAAGGACGCGTGATGTGCCAGGACCATCATGGGTAAACTTGCCATAAGGACGCGTGATGTGCCAGGACCATCATGGGTAAACTTGCCATAAGGACCCGTGATGTGCCAGGACCATCATGGGTAAACTTGCCATAAGGACCCATGACATTGCAGGGCTATCATGGGTAAACTTGCCATAAGGACGCGTGATGTGCCAGGACCATCATGGGTAAACTTGCCATAAGGACCCATGACATTGCAGGGCTATCATGGGTAAACTTGCCATAAGGACGCGTGATGTGCCAGGACCATCATGGGTAAACTTGCCATAAGGACCCGTGACGTGCCAGGGCTATCATGGGTAAACTTGCCATAAGGACCCATGACGTGCCAGGGCTATCATGGGTAAACTTGTCATAAGGACGCATGACGTGCCAGGACCATCATGGGTAAACTTGCCATAAGGACCCGTGATGTGCCAGGACCATCATGGGTAAACTTGTCATAAGGACGCGTGATGTGCCAGGACCATCATGGGTAAACTTGCCATAAGGACGCGTGATGTGCCAGGACCATCATGGGTAAACTTGCCATAAGGACCCATGACGTGCCAGGGCTATCATGGGTAAACTTGTCATAAGGACCCATGACGTGCCAGGACCATCATGGGTAAACTTGCCATAAGGACGCGTGATGTGCCAGGACCATCATGGGTAAACTTGCCATAAGGACGCGTGATGTGCCAGGACCATCATGGGTAAACTTGCCATAAGGACCCATGACGTGCCAGGGCTATCATGGGTAAACTTGCCATAAGGACGCGTTATGTGCCAGGACCATCATGGGTAAACTTGCCATAAGGACCCGTGACGTGCCAGGGCCATCATGGGTAAACTTGCCATAAGGACCCATGACGTGCCAGGGCTATCATGGGTAAACTTGTCATAAGGACCCATGACGTGCCAGGACCATCATGGGTAAACTTGCCATAAGGACGCGTGATGTGCCAGGACCATCATGGGTAAACTTGCCATAAGGACGCGTGATGTGCCAGGACCATCATGGGTAAACTTGCCATAAGGACCCATGACGTGCCAGGGCTATCATGGGTAAACTTGCCATAAGGACGCGTGATGTGCCAGGACCATCATGGGTAAACTTGCCATAAGGACCCGTGACGTGCCAGGGCCATCATGGGTAAACTTGCCATAAGGACGCGTGATGTGCCAGGACCATCATGGGTAAACTTGCCATAAGGAACCATGACGTGCCAGGGCTATCATGGGTAAACTTGTCATAAGGACCCATGACGTGCCAGGACCATCATGGGTAAACTTGCCATAAGGACCCGTGATGTGCCAGGACCATCATGGGTAAACTTGCCATAAGGACCCGTGACGTGCCAGGACCATCATGGGTAAACTTGCCATAAGGACGCGTGATGTGCCAGGACCATCATGGGTAAACTTGCCATAAGGACGCGTGATGTGCCAGGACCATCATGGGTAAACTTGCCATAAGGACCCATGA
The DNA here is from genome assembly GCA_037306005.1 of Rhinophrynus dorsalis. NCBI lineage: Eukaryota > Metazoa > Chordata > Amphibia > Anura > Rhinophrynidae > Rhinophrynus > Rhinophrynus dorsalis. The sequence goes on from CM074718.1 coordinate 20,769,125, forward strand.
CATGCCAGGGCTATCATGGGTAAACTTGCCATAAGGACGCGTGATGTGCCAGGACCATCATGGGTAAACTTGCCATAAGGACCCGTGACGTGCCAGGGCTATCATGGGTAAACTTGCCATAAGGACCCATGACGTGCCAGGGCTATCATGGGTAAACTTGTCATAAGGACCCATGACGTGCCAGGACCATCATGGGTAAACTTGCCATAAGGACGCGTGATGTGCCAGGACCATCATGGGTAAACTTGTCATAAGGACGCGTGATGTGCCAGGACCATCATGGGTAAACTTGCCATAAGGACGCGTGATGTGCCAGGACCATCATGGGTAAACTTGCCATAAGGACGCGTGATGTGCCAGGACCATCATGGGTAAACTTGCCATAAGGACCCATGACGTGCCAGGGCTATCATGGGTAAACTTGCCATAAGGACGCGTGATGTGCCAGGACCATCATGGGTAAACTTGCCATAAGGACCCGTGACGTGCCAGGGCCATCATGGGTAAACTTGCCATAAGGACGCGTGATGTGCCAGGACCATCATGGGTAAACTTGCCATAAGGACCCATGACGTGCCAGGGCTATCATGGGTAAACTTGTCATAAGGACCCATGACGTGCCAGGACCATCATGGGTAAACTTGCCATAAGGACCCGTGATGTGCCAGGACCATCATGGGTAAACTTGCCATAAGGACCCGTGACGTGCCAGGACCATCATGGGTAAACTTGTCATAAGGACCCGTGATGTGCCAGGACCATCATGGGTAAACTTGTCATAAGGACCCGTGATGTGCCAGGACCATCATGGGTAAACTTGTCATAAGGACCCATGACGTGCCAGGACCATCATGGGTAAACTTGTCATAAGGACCCATGACGTGCCAGGGCTATCATGGGTAAACTTGTCATAAGGACCCATGACGTGCCAGGACCATCATGGGTAAACTTGCCATAAGGACCCGTGATGTGCCAGGACCATCATGGGTAAACTTTCCATAAGGACCCGTGATGTGCCAGGACCATCATGGGTAAACTTGTCATAAGGACGCGTGATGTGCCAGGGCTATCATGGGTAAACTTGCCATAAGGACGCGTGATGTGCCAGGGCTATCATGGGTAAACTTGCCATAAGGACGCGTGATGTGCCAGGACCATCATGGGTAAACTTGCCATAAGGACCCGTGATGTGCCAGGACCATCATGGGTAAACTTGCCATAAGGACCCGTGATGTGCCAGGGCCATCATGGGTAAACTTGCCATAAGGACCCGTGATGTGCCAGGGCTATCATGGGTAAACTTGCCATAAGGACGCGTGATGTGCCAGGACCATCATGGGTAAACTTGCCATAAGGACCCATGACGTGCCAGGGCTATCATGGGTAAACTTGCCATAAGGACGCGTGATATGCCAGGACCATCATGGGTAAACTTGCCATAAGGACGCGTGATGTGCCAGGACCATCATGGGTAAACTTGCCATAAGGACCCATGACGTGCCAGGACCATCATGGGTAAACTTGCCATAAGGACCCGTGATGTGCCAGGACCATCATGGGTAAACTTGCCATAAGGACGCGTGATGTGCCAGGGCTATCATGGGTAAACTTGCCATAAGGACACGTGATGTGCCAGGACCATCATGGGTAAACTTGCCATAAGGACCCATGACGTGCCAGGACCATCATGGGTAAACTTGCCATAAGGACGCGTGATGTGCCAGGACCATCATGGGTAAACTTGCCATAAGGACGCGTGATGTGCCAGGGCTATCATGGGTAAACTTGCCATAAGGACACGTGATGTGCCAGGGCCATCATGGGTAAACTTGCCATAAGGACGCGTGATGTGCCAGGGCTATCATGGGTAAACTTGCCATAAGGACACGTGATGTGCCAGGGCCATCATGGGTAAACTTGCCATAAGGACGCGTGATGTGCCAGGACCATCATGGGTAAACTTGCCATAAGGACGCGTGATGTGCCAGGACCATCATGGGTAAACTTGCCATAAGGACCCGTGATGTGCCAGGACCATCATGGGTAAACTTGCCATAAGGACGCGTGATGTGCCAGGACCATCATGGATAAACTTGCCATAAGGACGCGTGATGTGCCAGGACCATCATGGGTAAACTTGCCATAAGGACGCGTGATGTGCCAGGACCATCATGGGTAAACTTGCCATAAGGACCCGTGATGTGCCAGGACCATCATGGCTACACTTGCCATAAGGACCCGTGATGTGCCAGGGCTATCATGGGTAAACTTGCCATAAGGACGCGTGATGTGCCAGGACCATCATGGGTAAACTTGCCATAAGGACCCATGACGTGCCAGGACCATCATGGGTAAACTTGCCATAGGGACCCGTGATGTGCCAGGACCATCATGGGTAAACTTGCCATAAGGACGCGTGATGTGCCAGGACCATCATGGGTAAACTTGCCATAAGGACGCGTGACGTGCCAGGACCATCATGGGTAAACTTGCCATAAGGACCCGTGATGTGCCAGGACCATCATGGGTAAACTTGCCATAAGGACGCGTGATGTGCCAGGACCATCATGGGTAAACTTGCCATAAGGATGCGTGATGTGCCAGGGCTATCATGGGTAAACTTGCCATAAGGACGCGTGATGTGCCAGGACCATCATGGGTAAACTTGCCATAAGGACGCGTGATGTGCCAGGACCATCATGGGTAAACTTGCCATAAGGACCCGTGATGTGCCAGGACCATCATGGGTAAACTTGCCATAAGGACCCGTGATGTGCCAGGGCTATCATGGGTAAACTTGCCATAAGGACGCGTGATGTGCCAGGACCATCATGGGTAAACTTGCCATAAGGACGCGTGATGTGCCAGGACCATCATGGGTAAACTTGCCATAAGGACCCGTGATGTGCCAGGACCATCATGGGTAAACTTGTCATAAGGACGCGTGATGTGCCAGGACCATCATGGGTAAACTTGCCATAAGGACGCGTGATGTGCCAGGACCATCATGGGTAAACTTGCCATAAGGACGCGTGATGTGCCAGGACCATCATGGGTAAACTTGCCATAAGGACGCGTGATGTGCCAGGACCATCATGGGTAAACTTGCCATAAGGACGCGTGATGTGCCAGGACCATCATGGGTAAACTTGCCATAAGGACGCGTGATGTGCCAGGACCATCATGGGTAAACTTGCCATAAGGACCCATGACGTGCCAGGGCTATCATGGGTAAACTTGCCATAAGGACGCGTGATGTGCCAGGACCATCATGGGTAAACTTGCCATAAGGACCCGTGACGTGCCAGGGCCATCATGGGTAAACTTGCCATAAGGACGCGTGATGTGCCAGGACCATCATGGGTAAACTTGCCATAAGGACCCATGACGTGCCAGGGCTATCATGGGTAAACTTGTCATAAGGACCCATGACGTGCCAGGACCATCATGGGTAAACTTGCCATAAGGACCCGTGATGTGCCAGGACCATCATGGGTAAACTTGTCATAAGGACCCGTGATGTGCCAGGACCATCATGGGTAAACTTGCCATAAGGACCCGTGATGTGCCAGGGCTATCATGGGTAAACTTGCCATAAGGACGCGTGATGTGCCAGGACCATCATGGGTAAACTTGCCATAAGGACCCGTGATGTGCCAGGACCATCATGGGTAAACTTGCCATAAGGACGCGTGATGTGCCAGGACCATCATGGGTAAACTTGCCATAAGGACCCGTGATGTGCCAGGGCTATCATGGGTAAACTTGCCATAAGGACGCGTGATGTGCCAGGACCATCATGGGTAAACTTGCCATAAGGACGCGTGATGTGCCAGGGCTATCATGGGTAAACTTGCCATAAGGACGCGTGATGTGCCAGGGCTATCATGGGTAAACTTGCCATAAGGACGCGTGATGTGCCAGGACCATCATGGGTAAACTTGCCATAAGGACCCGTGATGTGCCAGGACCATCATGGGTAAACTTGCCATAAGGACCCGTGATGTGCCAGGACCATCATGGGTAAACTTGCCATAAGGACGCGTGATGTGCCAGGACCATCATGGGTAAACTTGCCATAAGGACGCGTGATGTGCCAGGACCATCATGGGTAAACTTGCCATAAGGACGCGTGATGTGCCAGGACCATCATGGGTAAACTTGCCATAAGGACGCGTGATGTGCCAGGACCATCATGGGTAAACTTGCCATAAGGACCCATGACGTGCCAGGACCATCATGGGTAAACTTGTCATAAGGACCCGTGATGTGCCAGGACCATCATGGGTAAACTTGCCATAAGGACCCGTGATGTGCCAGGACCATCATGGGTAAACTTGCCATAAGGACGCGTGATGTGCCAGGGCCATCATGGGTAAACTTGTCATAAGGACCCGTGATGTGCCAGGACCATCATGGGTAAACTTGTCATAAGGACGCGTGATGTGCCAGGACCATCATGGGTAAACTTGCCATAAGGACCCGTGATGTGCCAGGACCATCATGGGTAAACTTGCCATAAGGACCCGTGATGTGCCAGGGCTATCATGGGTAAACTTGCCATAAGGACTCGTGATGTGCCAGGACCATCATGGGTAAACTTGCCATAAGGACCCATGACGTGCCAGGGCTATCATGGGTAAACTTGCCATAAGGACCCGTGATGTGCCAGGACCATCATGGGTAAACTTGCCATAAGGACGCGTGATGTGCCAGGACCATCATGGGTAAACTTGCCATAAGGACGCGTGATGTGCCAGGACCATCATGGGTAAACTTGCCATAAGGACGCGTGATGTGCCAGGACCATCATGGGTAAACTTGCCATAAGGACGCGTGATGTGCCAGGACCATCATGGGTAAACTTGCCATAAGGACCCGTGATGTGCCAGGACCATCATGGGTAAACTTGCCATAAGGACGCGTGATGTGCCAGGACCATCATGGGTAAACTTGTCATAAGGACCCATGACGTGCCAGGACCATCATGGGTAAACTTGCCATAAGGACCCATGACGTGCCAGGACCATCATGGGTAAACTTGCCATAAGGACGCGTGATGTGCCAGGACCGTCATGGGTAAACTTGCCATAAGGACCCATGACGTGCCAGGACCATCATGGGTAAACTTGCCATAAGGACCCATGACGTGCCAGGACCATCATGGGTAAACTTGCCATAAGGACGCGTGATGTGCCAGGACCATCATGGGTAAACTTGCCATAAGGACCCATGACGTGCCAGGACCATCATGGGTAAACTTGCCATAAGGACCCGTGATGTGCCAGGACCATCATGGGTAAACTTGCCATAAGGACCCGTGATGTGCCAGGGCTATCATGGGTAAACTTGCCATAAGGACGCGTGATGTGCCAGGACCATCATGGGTAAACTTGCCATAAGGACCCGTGATGTGCCAGGACCATCATGGGTAAACTTGCCATAAGGACGCGTGATGTGCCAGGACCATCATGGGTAAACTTGCCATAAGGACGCGTGATGTGCCAGGACCATCATGGGTAAACTTGCCATAAGGACGCGTGATGTGCCAGGACCATCATGGGTAAACTTGCCATAAGGACCCGTGATGTGCCAGGACCATCATGGGTAAACTTGCCATAAGGACGCGTGATGTGCCAGGACCGTCATGGGTAAACTTGCCATAAGGACCTGTGACGTGCCAGGGCCATCATGGGTAAACTTGTCATAAGGACGCGTGATGTGCCAGGGCTATCATGGGTAAACTTGCCATAAGGACGCGTGATGTGCCAGGGCTATCATGGGTAAACTTGCCATAAGGACCCGTGATGTGCCAGGACCATCATGGGTAAACTTGTCATAAGGACGCGTGATGTGCCAGGACCATCATGGGTAAACTTGCCATAAGGACGCGTGATGTGCCAGAACCATCATGGGTAAACTTGCCATAAGGACGCGTGATGTGCCAGGACCATCATGGGTAAACTTGCCATAAGGACCCATGACATGCCAGGGCTATCATGGGTAAACTTGCCATAAGGACGCGTGATGTGCCAGGACCATCATGGGTAAACTTGCCATAAGGACCCGTGACGTGCCAGGGCTATCATGGGTAAACTTGCCATAAGGACCCATGACGTGCCAGGGCTATCATGGGTAAACTTGTCATAAGGACCCATGACGTGCCAGGACCATCATGGGTAAACTTGCCATAAGGACCCGTGATGTGCCAGGACCATCATGGGTAAACTTGTCATAAGGACGCGTGATGTGCCAGGACCATCATGGGTAAACTTGCCATAAGGACGCGTGATGTGCCAGGACCATCATGGGTAAACTTGCCATAAGGACGCGTGATGTGCCAGGACCATCATGGGTAAACTTGCCATAAGGACCCGTGATGTGCCAGGACCATCATGGATAAACTTGCCATAAGGACGCGTGATGTGCCAGGACCATCATGGGTAAACTTGCCATAAGGACGCGTGATGTGCCAGGACCATCATGGGTAAACTTGCCATAAGGACCCGTGATGTGCCAGGACCATCATGGGTAAACTTGCCATAAGGACGCGTGATGTGCCAGGACCATCATGGGTAAACTTGCCATAAGGACGCGTGATGTGCCAGGACCATCATGGGTAAACTTGTCATAAGGACCCGTGATGTGCCAGGACCATCATGGGTAAACTTGCCATAAGGACCCGTGATGTGCCAGGACCATCATGGCTACACTTGCCATAAGGACCCGTGATGTGCCAGGGCTATCATGGGTAAACTTGCCATAAGGACGCGTGATGTGCCAGGACCATCATGGGTAAACTTGCCATAAGGACGCGTGATGTGCCAGGACCATCATGGGTAAACTTGCCATAAGGACCCATGACGTGCCAGGACCATCATGGGTAAACTTGCCATAAGGACCCGTGATGTGCCAGGACCATCATGGGTAAACTTGCCATAAGGACCCGTGATGTGCCAGGACCATCATGGGTAAACTTGCCATAAGGACGCGTGATGTGCCAGGACCATCATGGGTAAACTTGCCATAAGGACGCGTGATGTGCCAGGACCATCATGGGTAAACTTGCCATAAGGACGCGTGACGTGCCAGGACCATCATGGGTAAACTTGCCATAAGGACCCGTGACGTGCCAGGACCATCATGGGTAAACTTGCCATAAGGACCCGTGATGTGCCAGGACCATCATGGCTACACTTGCCATAAGGACCCGTGATGTGCCAGGGCTATCATGGGTAAACTTGCCATAAGGACGCGTGATGTGCCAGGACCATCATGGGTAAACTTGCCATAAGGACGCGTGATGTGCCAGGACCATCATGGGTAAACTTGCCATAAGGACCCATGACGTGCCAGGACCATCATGGGTAAACTTGCCATAAGGACCCGTGATGTGCCAGGACCATCATGGGTAAACTTGCCATAAGGACGCGTGATGTGCCAGGACCATCATGGGTAAACTTGCCATAAGGACGCGTGATGTGCCAGGACCATCATGGGTAAACTTGCCATAAGGACGCGTGATGTGCCAGGACCATCATGGGTAAACTTGCCATAAGGACGCGTGACGTGCCAGGACCATCATGGGTAAACTTGCCATAAGGACCCGTGACGTGCCAGGACCATCATGGGTAAACTTGCCATAAGGACCCGTGATGTGCCAGGACCATCATGGGTAAACTTGCCATAAGGATGCGTGATGTGCCAGGGCTATCATGGGTAAACTTGCCATAAGGACGCGTGATGTGCCAGGACCATCATGGGTAAACTTGCCATAAGGACGCGTGATGTGCCAGGACCATCATGGGTAAACTTGCCATAAGGACGCGTGATGTGCCAGGACCATCATGGGTAAACTTGCCATAAGGACCCGTGATGTGCCAGGACCATCATGGGTAAACTTGCCATAAGGACCCGTGATGTGCCAGGGCTATCATGGGTAAACTTGCCATAAGGACGCGTGATGTGCCAGGACCATCATGGGTAAACTTGCCATAAGGACGCGTGATGTGCCAGGACCATCATGGGTAAACTTGCCATAAGGACCCGTGATGTGCCAGGACCATCATGGGTAAACTTGTCATAAGGACCCGTGATGTGCCAGGGCTATCATGGGTAAACTTGCCATAAGGACGCGTGATGTGCCAGGACCATCATGGGTAAACTTGCCATAAGGACGCGTGATGTGCCAGGGCTATCATGGGTAAACTTGCCATAAGGACCCGTGATGTGCCAGGACCATCATGGGTAAACTTGTCATAAGGACCCGTGATGTGCCAGGGCTATCATGGGTAAACTTGCCATAAGGACCCGTGATGTGCCAGGACCATCATGGGTAAACTTGCCATAAGGACGCGTGATGTGCCAGGACCATCATGGGTAAACTTGCCATAAGGACGCATGATGTGCCAGGACCATCATGGGTAAACTTGCCATAAGGACGCGTGATGTGCCAGGACCATCATGGGTAAACTTGCCATAAGGACGCGTGATGTGCCAGGACCATCATGGGTAAACTTGCCATAAGGACGCGTGATGTGCCAGGACCATCATGGGTAAACTTGCCATAAGGACGCGTGATGTGCCAGGACCATCATGGGTAAACTTGCCATAAGGACCCATGACGTGCCAGGGCTATCATGGGTAAACTTGCCATAAGGACGCGTGATGTGCCAGGACCATCATGGGTAAACTTGCCATAAGGACCCGTGACGTGCCAGGGCCATCATGGGTAAACTTGCCATAAGGACGCGTGATGTGCCAGGACCATCATGGGTAAACTTGCCATAAGGACCCATGACGTGCCAGGGCTATCATGGGTAAATTTATCATAAGGACCCATGACGTGCCAGGACCATCATGGGTAAACTTGCCATAAGGACGCGTGATGTGCCAGGGCCATCATGGGTAAACTTGCCATAAGGACGCGTGATGTGCCAGGGCTATCATGGGTAAACTTGCCATAAGGACGCGTGATGTGCCAGGGCTATCATGGGTAAACTTGCCATAAGGACGCGTGATGTGCCAGGACCATCATGGGTAAACTTGCCATAAGGACCCGTGATGTGCCAGGACCATCATGGGTAAACTTGCCATAAGGACCCGTGATGTGCCAGGACCATCATGGGTAAACTTGCCATAAGGACGCGTGATGTGCCAGGACCATCATGGGTAAACTTGCCATAAGGACGCGTGATGTGCCAGGACCATCATGGGTAAACTTGCCATAAGGACGCGTGATGTGCCAGGACCATCATGGGTAAACTTGCCATAAGGACGCGTGATGTGCCAGGACCATCATGGGTAAACTTGCCATAAGGACCCGTGATGTGCCAGGACCATCATGGGTAAACTTGCCATAAGGACGCGTGATGTGCCAGGACCATCATGGGTAAACTTGCCATAAGGACGCGTGATGTGCCAGGGCTATCATGGGTAAACTTGCCATAAGGACCCATGACGTGCCAGGACCATCATGGGTAAACTTGTCATAAGGACCCGTGATGTGCCAGGACCATCATGGGTAAACTTGCCATAAGGACCCGTGATGTGCCAGGACCATCATGGGTAAACTTGCCATAAGGACGCGTGATGTGCCAGGGCCATCATGGGTAAACTTGCCATAAGGACGCGTGATGTGCCAGGGCCATCATGGGTAAACTTGCCATAAGGACGCGTGATGTGCCAGGGCTATCATGGGTAAACTTGCCATAAGGACCCGTGATGTGCCAGGACCATCATGGGTAAACTTGTCATAAGGACGCGTGATGTGCCAGGACCATCATGGGTAAACTTGCCATAAGGACCCGTGATGTGCCAGGACCATCATGGGTAAACTTGCCATAAGGACCCGTGATGTGCCAGGGCTATCATGGGTAAACTTGCCATAAGGACGCGTGATGTGCCAGGACCATCATGGGTAAACTTGCCATAAGGACTCGTGATGTGCCAGGACCATCATGGGTAAACTTGCCATAAGGACGCGTGATGTGCCAGGACCATCATGGGTAAACTTGCCATAAGGACCCATGACGTGCCAGGGCTATCATGGGTAAACTTGCCATAAGGACCCGTGATGTGCCAGGACCATCATGGGTAAACTTGCCATAAGGACGCGTGATGTGCCAGGACCATCATGGGTAAACTTGCCATAAGGACCCGTGATGTGCCAGGACCATCATGGGTAAACTTGCCATAAGGACCCGTGATGTGCCAGGACCGTCATGGGTAAACTTGCCATAAGGACGCGTGATGTGCCAGGACCATCATGGGTAAACTTGCCATAAGGACGCGTGATGTGCCAGGACCATCATGGGTAAACTTGCCATAAGGACCCGTGATGTGCCAGGGCTATCATGGGTAAACTTGCCATAAGGACGCGTGATGTGCCAGGACCATCATGGGTAAACTTGCCATAAGGACCCGTGATGTGCCAGGACCATCATGGGTAAACTTGCCATAAGGACCCGTGATGTGCCAGTACCATCATGGGTAAACTTGCCATAAGGACGCGTGATGTGCCAGGACCATCATGGGTAAACTTGCCATAAGGACCCGTGATGTGCCAGGACCATCATGGGTAAACTTGCCATAAGGACGCGTGATGTGCCAGGACCATCATGGGTAAACTTGCCATAAGGACGCGTGATGTGCCAGGGCTATCATGGGTAAACTTGTCATAAGGACCCGTGATGTGCCAGGACCATCATGGGTAAACTTGCCATAAGGACCCATGACGTGCCAGGACCATCATGGGTAAACTTGTCATAAGGACCCGTGATGTGCCAGGACCATCATGGGTAAACTTGCCATAAGGACCCGTGATGTGCCAGGACCATCATGGGTAAACTTGCCATAAGGACGCGTGATGTGCCAGGGCCATCATGGGTAAACTTGCCATAAGGACCCGTGATGTGCCAGGGCTATCATGGGTAAACTTGCCATAAGGACGCGTGATGTGCCAGGGCTATCATGGGTAAACTTGCCATAAGGACCCGTGATGTGCCAGGACCATCATGGGTAAACTTGTCATAAGGACGCGTGATGTGCCAGGACCATCATGGGTAAACTTGCCATAAGGACGCGTGATGTGCCAGGACCATCATGGGTAAACTTGCCATAAGGACCCGTGATGTGCCAGGACCATCATGGGTAAACTTGCCATAAGGACGCATGATGTGCCAGGGCCATCATGGGTAAACTTGCCATAAGGACCCGTGATGTGCCAGGACCATCATGGGTAAACTTGCCATAAGGACCCGTGATGTGCCAGGGCTATCATGGGTAAACTTGCCATAAGGACGCGTGATGTGCCAGGACCATCATGGGTAAACTTGCCATAAGGACCCGTGATGTGCCAGGACCATCATGGGTAAACTTGCCATAAGGACGCGTGATGTGCCAGGACCATCATGGGTAAACTTGCCATAAGGACGCGTGATGTGCCAGGACCATCATGGGTAAACTTGCCATAAGGACCCATGACGTGCCAGGGCTATCATGGGTAAACTTGCCATAAGGACCCGTGATGTGCCAGGACCATCATGGGTAAACTTGCCATAAGGACGCGTGATGTGCCAGGACCATCATGGGTAAACTTGCCATAAGGACCCGTGATGTGCCAGGACCATCATGGGTAAACTTGCCATAAGGACCCGTGATGTGCCAGGACCGTCATGGGTAAACTTGCCATAAGGACGCGTGATGTGCCAGGACCATCATGGGTAAACTTGCCATAAGGACGCGTGATGTGCCAGGGCCATCATGGGTAAACTTGCCATAAGGACCCGTGATGTGCCAGGACCATCATGGGTAAACTTGCCATAAGGACGCGTGATGTGCCAGGACCATCATGGGTAAACTTGCCATAAGGACGCGTGATGTGCCAGGACCATCATGGGTAAACTTGCCATAAGGACCCGTGATGTGCCAGGGCTATCATGGGTAAACTTGCCATAAGGACGCGTGATGTGCCAGGACCATCATGGGTAAACTTGCCATAAGGACGCGTGATGTGCCAGGACCATCATGGGTAAACTTGCCATAAGGACGCGTGATGTGCCAGGACCATCATGGGTAAACTTGCCATAAGGACCCGTGATGTGCCAGGGCTATCATGGGTAAACTTGCCATAAGGACGCGTGATGTGCCAGGACCATCATGGGTAAACTTTCCATAAGGACCCGTGATGTGCCAGGACCATCATGGGTAAACTTGCCATAAGGACGCGTGATGTGCCAGGACCATCATGGGTAAACTTGCCATAAGGACGCGTGATGTGCCAGGGCCATCATGGGTAAACTTGCCATAAGGACGCGTGATGTGCCAGGACCATCATGGGTAAACTTGCCATAAGGACGCGTGATGTGCCAGGACCATCATGGGTAAACTTGCCATAAGGACGCGTGATGTGCCAGGACCATCATGGGTAAACTTGCCATAAGGACCCGTGATGTGCCAGGACCATCATGGGTAAACTTGCCATAAGGACGCGTGATGTGCCAGGACCATCATGGGTAAACTTGCCATAAGGACCCGTGATGTGCCAGGACCATCATGGGTAAACTTGCCATAAGGACGCGTGATGTGCCAGGACCATCATGGGTAAACTTGCCATAAGGACGCGTGATGTGCCAGGACCATCATGGGTAAACTTGCCATAAGGACGCGTGATGTGCCAGGGCTATCATGGGTAAACTTGCCATAAGGACGCGTGATGTGCCAGGACCATCATGGGTAAACTTGCCATAAGGACCCGTGATGTGCCAGGGCTATCATGGGTAAACTTGCCATAAGGACGCGTGATGTGCCAGGACCATCATGGGTAAACTTGCCATAAGGACCCGTGATGTGCCAGGACCATCATGGGTAAACTTGCCATAAGGACGCGTGATGTGCCAGGACCATCATGGGTAAACTTGCCATAAGGACGCGTGATGTGCCAGGACCATCATGGGTAAACTTGCCATAAGGACCCGTGATGTGCCAGGGCTATCATGGGTAAACTTGCCATAAGGACGCGTGATGTGCCAGGACCATCATGGGTAAACTTTCCATAAGGACCCGTGATGTGCCAGGACCATCATGGGTAAACTTGCCATAAGGACCCGTGATGTGCCAGGACTATCATGGGTAAACTTGCCATAAGGACGCGTGACGTGCCAGGACCATCATGGGTAAACTTGCCATAAGGACCCGTGATGTGCCAGGACCATCATGGGTAAACTTGCCATAAGGACGCGTGATGTGCCAGGACCATCATGGGTAAACTTGCCATAAGGACCCGTGATGTGCCAGGGCTATCATGGGTAAACTTGCCATAAGGACCCATGACGTGCCAGGACCATCATGGGTAAACTTGCCATAAGGACCCATAACAGTCCTGGCACGTCATGGAATTCAGGGCTCCTCATTGGCTGCACGCTGTTCGGCGACCCCTGAATCAGATGCACAAAAAAAGCCCCATGGTCCTTAAGTTCTGGCCGTAATTGTGCACAGCTGGTCCTTAAGGGGTTAAAGTGTATAAAAGACCCATTTAAATCACAGGGGAATTTAGGGTGCAGTTGGTTTGCCCAATAACTTCTTGTTGGTGTCCTGAATTTTGCTGTACGCTTATCTGGTGGATTATATGGTAATCTGCCTGCAACATACATACCTTATGTATCTTAAACTAACACTGGGATCTGGGGGGGTTAACGTGTGAGAGAGGTGATGAAGAGGAGATGATGTTTCTAGTTCCTATGGTATTCTATGGAGCCTAGGCACTAAGATCTCTCAGGCTGGAGAAATGTTGGGCATTGGCTGTTTAGTATTAAGTAGGATTTGGAGAGTTGATCACATGGAGGAGTGATCTCCACTTTATCACGTCTTTATCACATCTTAGTGCATCTCTCCTCTGGAGACGAGTGTGATTTTGTTTCACATCCCGTGTTATCCTTAACACCCTGTTTTGTTTGTTTTAGTTGTTTTCTCTCTCTTCTACTTGTGGCTGCCGTTGTTTGGAAAATTAAGCAAAGCTGTTGGGCTTCAAGGAGAAGAGAGGTAAGACCATTTTATAATTATGTAGTTTTGTATTGTAAAAACTGCAATTTCCTCTATTGTCATTGAGGGATGCAGGGACCATGCGGTTATATAGATAGTAATACTTGCAAATTACTAATCCCCATATTGTAGCTCTGTTAAAAAGAAACGTATTGCCCCCAGTGTCATCTCTCAGACCCTTATGGTTTGAGAGATGATAGCGCTCAAAGTTCCCCCCTCCCTCCCCCTTCCCTGACTGAACGCTGACTGCAGGTGAAGCTGTCGTACGACAGTCTTATGTGCATCAGGCGGCTCTGCAGCTGAACCGAGATCGTGTTTATATAAAAGAATTCTTTCACTGAAACTGTCTTCTACTGTGCTTGGTTTGTGCTTGGTTTGTGCTTGGTTTGCAAGCACACGTAGAAGACCGTTTTAGTGAAATATTTATTTTTTTATATAAACGCGATCTCTGCAATACTGCAGAGCCGCCTGATGCAAGTAATACCGGATATCCCTGCAGTCAGCGTTCAGTCAGGGAAGGGAGGAGGGAACTTTGAGCGCTATCAACTCTCAGACCATAAGAGTTTGAGAGAGGACACTGGGAGCAATAAGTTTCTTTTTAACAAAGCTACAATATGGGGATTAGTAATTTGCAAGTATTACTATCCCTTTAAGCAGCGTGCCTATAAGAAACAGGGCACTCAAAAAAAAAAAAAAAAAAAAAAAAAAAAAAAAAAAACTCCCCACCTGCCCTCCTTCATAGCTGCTCACCTCTCCCTCTGCCAATCCATAGACCAAAAGGAATTTGAATTAAAACATGACATTTTCTATCAAGTAACATATTTATGAGGTGTACCAGAAATAGACATGATGTTGGGAATTACAGACTAGGGTCTTCCCTCCATTAGGATTTCCAGAATACTTAGATAAATAATGAAAGAGACATTAAACTCCTTTCTCATAGGTCCATTATGTTTGTGGAGATCTTGCTTTCATCACCTGAGATATATGTCCTTGACAGAGCTGTGGCATCTTCCTCAGACTTAAAGGGATAGTAATACTTCATTTTATCTTTATTTTATTTTGTAGGCATTAAAAAAAGTGAAGAACGATATAAGTCTTATCTCTCAAACCTTTATGGTTTGAGAGATATTCACAAGTAAAGTTTCCCCTCCCGCCCCTTTTACCTAGTGTAAGCCATCTCTTCTCAGATGTGGAATGCAGTCCATAGACCAGGCAGATAACAGCAGGGGACAATCTTCTTCCTATGAGAACAATGAAGGCCCTGCCCCCTGACAAGCTTTTCAGGTTTTTCCCTTATCTTAATTGAAGATTGTCCCTCTCTGCAGTCTACCCGGGGCACCTCCCTTCTGATCTGGCTGAGCAGTGTTACATCAGTAAAAGGGACGGGAGGGGGATACTTTGTCATTGAATTACTCTTGTACTACAACTCTGACAGAATTGAAATAACACTCTCCAAAGTCCAAATACTATGAGGATTAATTACAGCTGCTTTTATTATGCAACATTACTATCCCTTTAAGCCCTTATATCTCAAGGACCAATCCACTACCACATTTTCTCAGTCTCACTTTAAAAGCACGGTACTCTCTACCAAAAGAACCAGGCATTCATTTCTCCGGTCATTCAAACCATGCTCAGGGTTTGTAAAAACGATGCCTGCAAAAAATATACCTTTTTGTATTTAGAGAATATAATTTTCTTTCTATACTATCAGATATGTACCCTTTTCTAGGCCTGCTTGCCAGAACTCTAAAAGGGATGGGAAATAGAGGATGGTTATAAGGTTTAGCTACATGAAAGTTCCTGTTTCAGTGGTGTCAGTTCTCCCCCACAGAAATATGTCTATCTGTGAAATTCAAACTTTTCTTCTGGGAGTCAGCAGTATAGTTCCTCCATACCTGTTCCACCTTGGTGCTTAAATTTGATACTAGAGGCTCTTTAAGTGTCTTCTTTGAGTCATTATCATCACCTCTTCAAAGATCTGTCCTTCAAAACAATGTTCTTCATGGCATTGTATCTACAAAAAGAGTTCCAGATCTCAGAGCACTATCTTGTGCTTCGCCACATTGTATCTTCATCAAGATAAAGTGGTTTTATGAACAGTTGCAGAATTTGAACCAAAAGCGATGTCCACTTTACACATTAATCAAGAAGTGATTCTACCTTTGTTTGTTCTGATCCAAATTAAACAAAAGAGAAACCTCTCCATACATTAGCTGTAGGGAGAGATTTAATACTAAGGGTCGTATGTTCAAAGAAGTAGCGAAATAGCTTTTGTCGTTTGTAACAACTTTTAAAGTACAATGTCGTTGGGCTCATTAATATTTTCAGAGAGTGTTGGTTGTGATCAGAAATATGTTGTATATCCTGACTGAAATTGTCGTATGTAAAGACAAAAAATGTTTTCTCTGTCATCCAATACAGGTTACTGGTAACTTTGGGTAGGCGATCCACCCCTTTAAGTAGGCAGGAACAATTCTAGAAATGACTGCAGGGGGTGGAGCCTACCTTCCCTCCTTGGCTGCAGCTAGCCAACCAGCTACAGAAAGATTTGTTCCTTGTTGAAGACACAGGCAAGAGAACAGTTCTGCTGTAGTTTTAGAAACTTTTTTATTTCTCTGTTAGATATGTAATACCACCATTAGGCAGATTACTATAACTGACAATGCCCTTAGATGTGGCTAGCTCAGTGACCAGGTGCTTTTTTGTGGACCTTAAGCCCTGAGGGGGGAAAATCTTAATTCCAAGTGCTTCCCCAGGATTTATCCACTGAGATTACTTCTGTCTTCAGATTACCATGTAGTAAGAAGATCTGCAGGAAAGGTGAGCAACCCTTTGAGTGCTGCAGGTCCACTTGACCCACAGTGCCCATCCGCACAGGGGTGTTTTCATTTGGAGTTCCTATTGCACACTCATGCACACATTGGGTTTATCTGTATATCTATTGGGTGTTTTTTTTTTTTTTTTGAGGGGTTTTCTAACAATTCCTGCTGGTTTAGTGTTTTTTGGGTGTCCTAACATGTTCTAGTGATGTTTTAGGCATTTTAGTTTTACACTTTCAATTTTGTAAAATTTGAGTTCCGCTTTACTGCATAGGCTCCATTGCTCCATTGCTCCATTCACTCCTATGGGACTGTACAGTTTGGGACATATCTCTGCAACCGTTTAACCTAGCGACTTCAGAGAGGGCTCATTTTACTTGTCTGGCCTTGCTCTATCATCTGGTTCATGTTTCTAGTGTGTTGGGGGGCTTCAGGCACTGTTTGGGGTACTTTTCTGGGAAAACTACATTTCCCATGACCGCTTGCTTTGCGAGCTCGTTTCTGATTGGCTCCCACCACGGCAGCCGTTTTCTGCCATTTCCAAGTATCCTTGCAGGGCTTGGACTCTCCTTCTCTCCTCTGCTTATAAACTTATCTGGCAGGCAAAGGGTTAATTTTAGTGATTTCTAGGGTGAAACTTTAATCCTACACACTATACTTGGGTACTTTCTTATACAGTAAGGTTATTTGACACTGTGAGAATGTCTATACCGCTGGAGCTTGGGGCCAGACCTAAGACTAAGGATGCTGGGATCTCTGTATCCTCCATTGCGTATTGCTCTTCCTGTCACTCAGGGTTGCCTAGAGAATTCTCAGTTTATTTATGCCCAGCATGTTCTGATGTCCCTGAAGGTATTCAGGGACCTCCAGCCATGCATTAGAGTCAGCTTGGTTGCAAGAGTTCAAGGCTGCTACTAGGGACCTTAGGTCCACATTGCAACTCTTTCCATCCCAGTTACAGGGGGTCTTCCATTCTTGGCAGGCCCCCTCCTCAGTCAAGTCTTCCCTGCCCAAACCTCAGGGAGTACCTTACATGTCAGATTCCTCTGAGGAGGAACTGCTGGTGGATTCATATGTTGAGGAATGTTCTACTGTGGGCTCCTCTCAGTTTTTTGGGGATCCTTTTGAGGCTGATCCTGAGCCCTCCGCTGAGGGCTTGATCAGAGCGGTCTTGACTACTCTTAACATTCCCTTCGTTCAGGAGGTTCCTTCTGACCCCTCTGATGTGTTCCAGTAGCCTAAAAAGCCCCTTACTTTCCACCTAACCCCACTCCTGACCGCCTTGTGTCTGAGGAGTGTAAATCCCCGGACAGGGAACCCTCTGTGTCCAAGAAATTTGCCAAGCTTTATCCCTTTTCTGAGGCCGCGCTTACTCAGTGGGTTCATCCTCCCAAAGTGGACGCTTCTATTTCCAGGCTATCTAAGTCTACTGCCTTACCAGTCTGCTCTGAAGGACTGGACTGACAACAAACTTGAGGTCTCCCTCAAGTCCATTTTTGCCACTGCTGGTTCTGCCATGCTTCCAGCATTCGTTGCTGCATGGGTGAACCGGGCCATCGAGGTCTGGACTGAAGAGCTCACCCGGGCTGTCCGTCAGAATGTTCCTACTTCGGATAAGTTGCGCCTTCTCGCCAGCATTTCTGAGACACGGCACTATGTTTCTGCTGCCTTATTTGATGCTGTCCGTTTGGTGTCTACTGTCTCCACCATGTCTGTGGTGGCCAGGCAAGCTCTTTGGCTCAAGATCTAGTCTGCTGACACTACTCATAAGAAAGCATTGCTCTCCCTACCCTTTCAGGGTACCTCCTTTTTTGGGCTAGATCTTAAGGATCTGATTAGTGAGGCCACAGGTGGTAAGTGTATTCTTCTACCCATGGTTCCCAGGAAGAAATTGCCGCTTAAGCGTAATCGGTATTTTCGTTCCTTTCAGAATGAGACATGTCCGGCGAACCAGACTGTTCCCTCAGCTCAGCGTACTTCCTTCAAGCCCAAACAACAATGGAAGCCCAAGGTCTCCTCCAAGCCCAAGGATTACAGGCCTTCTTCGGCATGACTCACCGAACCCGGGTCCACACTCTGCTGTGGGTGGCCGTCTGAGACACTATCACAGCATTTGGGAGAATTCAGTAACGGACCCGTGGGTTTTACAGGTGGTGACGGAAGGCTACAGGATCCCTTTTGTCTCTCTTCCTCCCTTTCGCTTTCTTCCTTCTCACATGCCGCAGGGCGTAGAGAAACTCTGTCTGTTCACCGGCACTGTTCAGGCTCTTCTGGACAAGGACATTCTAGAGCCGGTTCCAGTTCAGGACAGAGGTATGGGTTTTTAATCAAACCTCTTTGTGGTCGCCAAGAAGGATGGCGGTTGTCGTCCCATTTTGGACTTGAAGGATGTCAATTCCTTTGTGATCCGGACTCATTATCACCAGGAGTTTCTACGGATGGCGATTGCTGCCATGTCCTCGGGGGAATTCCTTGCTTCTCTGGATCTTCAGGACGCGTACTTACACATTGACATTCATCCAGAGATCTGGTTTGCCTGCGACTGGGGACATTTTCAGTTCTCAGCTCTTCCATTTGGTCTGACGACAGCTCCTCAGGTCTTCAACAATGTCATGGGAGCCTTAGTGTCCATCCTCCACAGGAACGGCATCAGAGTTACGACCTGCTTCTTAAAGCCCCTTCTGCGGAACTTCATCAGCAGGTTCAGCAATGCATTCATGCTCTCACCCTTCACGGGTGGATCATCAACTTGGACAAGTTAGATCTTATCCCATCCCCGCATCTGGTCTTCCTGGGCCTTCTCTTCGACACTCAGAAGAGCATGGTGTTCCTCACAGATGAGGTGGCTCACCAGATCACCCACAGGGTTTTGCGGTTCTGGCTCAAGATCCAGTTCCAGCCAAGAAGCTGTCCTCTCTAGTGGGAAATTTCATGACCACCATAGAAGCGGTCCCGTTTGCCATGGCGCACACCAAGGACCTCCAGAGGTTTGTGATCCTGGTGTGCAAGGGTCAACTGGACCTTCTGAAGAAGTCCGTGTCTCTTCCTCTTCAAGTGGAACTGAGTTTGTCATGGTGGCTCGACCTTTCCAACCTGCTGAAAGGCAAGTCCTTCCTGGTATCCTTCTGGACCACGGTGATGACAGATGCCAGCCTCTCTGGCTGGGGAGAGGTCCTGGGTCGCCTGAGCTCTCGGGGTCAGTGGTCTCCGGAGGAATCTTTCCTTCCGATCAACATATTGGAGCTTCAGGCGATATTTCATGCCCTTCGACATTGGACATCTCCGTTGGAAGATTGTCCGGTCCTAGTAGAGTCCGACAATGCCATGGCCGTGACTTACATCAACAAGAAGGGCGGAACAAGAAGTCTCGCCGCTTGGTTAGAGGTCAAGGCTGTTTTGTCCTGGGCAGAAGATCACGTTCCTGCCATATCTGCAGTGCACATTCCAGGCATAGACAACGTCATGGCGGACTTTTTCAGTCGACACACAGTGGACAGCGGAGAGTGGGAGCTGCACCCAGAGGTGTTCAACCTCATTGTTCAGAAATGGGGTCTTCCTTACATCGACCTGATGGCGACAAGACACTACAGGAAGGTACCGAGGTTCTGCTCTCGGTGGAGAGACCCTCTGGCTCAGGCGGTAGATGCGATATCCATTCCTTGGTTATTCCCTCTGGCCTACATCTTTCCTCCCCTCCCAATGTTGCACCAGGGTGTTACGGAAATTACAACTGGAGCGTTGTCCAGGTATTCTGATTGCTCTGTACTGGCCTTGTCAGTCTTGGTTTCTGGAGCTTCTGGATCTATCTGTGGCAGAGCCATTTCTGCTCCCTTGCCATCCAGATCTTCTTCTACAGGGTTACCTGTGGAAAGAGGATGTTCATCGGCTTGCTTTGTCGGCTTGGAAATTGAATCCTCAATATTGAAGAAGAAAGCGTTCTCTTCTGGCGTGGTGGCTATTATGCTCAGTGCCCACAAACCTGTTTCTTCCAAGATCTACCATCGTGTCTGGTCTACTTTTCTGTCTTGGTGTGCTGACAAGGACCTGTCTCAGGATTATGATCTGCCTATGGTCCTGGCCTTCTTACAGGATGGTGCAGATAAGGGCCTCAGTTTGAGTTCCCTTAAGGTTCAGACTTCTGCACTTTCTGTTTTCTTTCAGAGACGCATTGCCATCCTTCTTGATGTCAAGGTTTTCTTCCAGGGTGTTGCTCATGCTCGTCCTGCCTTTAATATTCCTGCTCTTCAGTGGGATCTTAACTTGGTTTTGGACGTTCTTCAGCACCCCCCATTTGAGTCTTGGCTACTATTACTCTACGCCTCTTGACGTGGAAAATGGTTCTTTCTCCTGGCGATTGTGTCTGTCAGCCGTGTCGCGGAGTTACATGCTCTGTCCTGTAAACCACCCTATTTGGTGTTTCACAAGGACAAGGCGGTGCTTCACACTTCTCAGGAGTTTCTCCCGAAGGTGGTCTCTGAGTTCCACATCAATCAGGAGATTGTGGTGCCCTCTTTCTGCCCGGACCCCACCTCTGACAAGGAAAGGGATCTCCACTTGTTAGACTTGGTGCGTTGTCTCAGGTTTTATGTACATCACACTGAGTCTATCAGGCAATCAGACGTGCTGTTCATCATTCCTGTGGGTCCTAGGGCAGGAAGACCTGCATCCAAGGTGACTTGCTTCTTGGATCAAGTCCACTATTCGTAAGGCTTATGAGCTGAGGAAGAAGCCTGTCACTTTCAGGGTCACGGCTCAATCTACTCGATCTATTGGGGCCTCTTGGGCTTAAAAGAATCAGTTCTCCGCTGATCAGTTGTGCAAGGCGGCCACTTGGTCGTCCGTGCACACCTTTTCAAAGCATTACCGTGTTAATGTGCTGGCATTGGCTGATGCCTGCTTTGGGAGGAAGATCCTGGAGGCAGTCTTGCCTGTCTATGATCATCTTTGGTGCTTCCTTCCCTTTTTGAGCCATGTTGGCTCTAGTTCAGTGTGCTGTGTAACAGTTGGGATGTTGTACCCCTGTTCAGTGTCCATTGACACTTCATTGTTTGTCGGGCTATCTCTGATCTGATGGTTCATATCTGCTCTGGTAGCTTTGGGGGCCTTGCGCCTGGTCCTTGCCTTACTTCCCACCTCTGGGAAACTCAATGGATGGACATCCCAAAGTTACCAGTGACCTGTATTGGATGACACACAGTGTGTGCGCCCCATAGCATATGTATGGCATTTGTTGTTCTGTTTTAACCCTTTCAGTGCCAGAGGGGTACACAACACATTGCAAAGCACTTTAAAGCCCACCTTAATAACCAGGATCCCCCCATGGAGGCAGCCATGAAAAGAGGAAAGGGGCAGCACTCTTGCATCCGCTCCTGGAACTCCCTGTCAGGACCTACCGTAGATTCAATGCGCAGGTCTTCTCCGATGCATTGCAAAGGAATGAGTTGAAAGCACCTCTAAAATTCAGGAGGTTAAAGCCCCCTTTTTACATCAGTGGGAATTTTACAAACATTAGCATTCTGTTTTTTAAGTTCCTGGTGCCCTATCACTTAACCCTTTGAGTGCTAGACTGGTAACCAATGTAATGCGTTGGATACCTGAAAGAGTTAAAGGTTCTTGAGAAGAACTGTCCTTTTTTCCTCCTCTGAGCACTTTAATAACTCAGCAATTTAATGATTGTGGATGTGACTTTACAGTCGGGCAGGGACGGTCTCTTGTAGCGCTTTAGTGCCATTCTGCTGTGTAACACTCTGATTAGATTCATCCACAACATTGTCAGCATACACTTTATACAGTATACTTATTTGCCTTTGTCTGCATTTCATTTAAATAAGTAGTAAACCCTTATTATGGAAAAAACTATCTTTTAGGACTTTTCCTGCTGACAGATGTTTAGTTCCAAAGTTATTAGAGTTTAAACCTTTTTTTCCTTTCCGACAATTCGCTTAAGTTCACCTAGTGCCCAGTATTCTGTTACATTCTGTAGGAGAGTGGAGTCACTGATTACTAAAATGATGGTAACAGCGCCACCCATTTAAAAGTTTGAACTGTTATAATTTTTCGATGGATCCTCTCCCACCAGCAGGAAAACCATTAATTATATACATCAGGAAAATCCCTTTAATTGATGATGACTTTGCTCTTTCTGTGCTGAGCGTTGTAGTCTCCAGCAGCTGTTGTGGCGACATGCGCGTACCACCACAGCAAGGTGAATTTCTCAAGAAGGATTTACAGAAAAATGGCTCATATATTATAGACTGTAATTCTCTGTAAAACAAAGTAAACGTGTCTGATGGCGACATGTCCACTTTAAATGTTCTCTTTTGTCGTTGAGCGCTTCTGGGGGGAGTGCATCCGATTATAGAGCAAATCATTACATGTTCCCCAAGCACTAAAACGGCTACAAATGGCATACGTTTTTGTAAATTAAAGAACCTGATTTTATTCAGCTATAGATTTTGTCCAGATTATTTCAGAAACATAAAAACTTGTTTTTTTTTTCTTTAACCCTTTAACAACCCATGATGGTTCAGGACCGTCATGGGTTGTTTTGCGTTAAAGGGATAGTAATGTTTCATAATAAAAGCAGCTCTAATTAATCTTCATAGTATTTGGACTTTGGAGAGTGTTATTTCAATACTATCAGAGTTGTAGTTCAAGAGTAATTGAATGATAAAGTATCCTCCTCCCCCTTTTACTGATGTAACACTGTTCAGCCAGATCAGAAGGGAGGTGCCCAGGTAGATTGCAGAGAGGGACAATCTTCAATTAAGATAAGGGAAAAAACTGAAAAACTTGTCAAGAGGGGCAGGGCTTTCATTGTTCTCATAGGAAGAAGATTGTCCCCTTCTGTTATCTGTCTGGTCTATGGACTGCATTCCACATCTGAGAAGAGATGGCTTACACTAGGTAAAAGGGGCGGGAGGGGAAACTTTGCTTGTGAATATCTCTCAAACCATAAAGGTTTGAAGATAAGACTTATATTGTTCTTCATGTTTTTTTAATGCCTACAAAATAAAATAAAGATAAAACGAAGTATTACTATCCCTTTAAGGACCCATGATGGTCCTGGCCCGTCATGGAATTCTGGGTTCCCCGCTCGGCTGCACGCTGTTCGGGGAGTCCGGAATTAAATGCAACGAAAAAAAAAAAAAGCTCCATGGTCCTTAAGTGAAGGCAGTGTGCGTGCGCAGCCGGTCCTTAAAGGGTTAATCTCCTCCTTGCTTTTGGTAAAAACGTAGAATTTGATGGCAGATGAGAATTATTTGGACCATCTAGTCTGCCCATTTTTCCTACTGCAAAAACCTCAAACCTTATTTGGTCCCTTGGCCTTGTCTTATGGTCAGCTTTATGCCTATCCCATGCATGCTTACATTCTCTCACTGTATTAACCTTTACCACTTCTGCTGGTTGGCTATTCCACTTATTTACTACCCTCTCTTAAATTACATTTAAATCTCTGTCCCTCTTGTTTTAGACTATGACCCATTGTCCTAACAGTTTTACTCCTTTGAAATATACTTTCCTCCTCCACTTTGTTGAATCCCTTCATGTATCTGAATGTTTCTATCATATCCCCTCTCTCTCTTCTCTCCTCCAAGCTATACATGTTCAGATCCTTTAGTCTCTCCTGATATTTCTTTTCCTGTAAATCAGTCACCATTTTAGTAGCCCTTCTCTGAATTCTCTCTAGAGTATCTATATCCTTCTGGAGATGGGGTCTCCTGTACTGTACACAGTACTCTATAGTATCTCTATCCTTCTGGAGATGGGGTCTCCAGTACTGTACACAATACTCTATAGTATCTCTATCCTTCTGGAGATGGGGTCTCCAGTACTGTACACAATACTCTATAGTATCTCTGTCCTTCTGGAGATGGGGTCTCCAGTACTGTACACAATACTCTAGGTGAGGTCTAACTAGAGATCTGTAGAGTGGCATGACCACTTCCCTATTTCTGCTACTAATGCCCCTAGCTATACAACCCAGTGCCCTGCTTGCATTCACCGCCACATTTCTTCCTCTTTAACCTCTTAAGGACCAGAGGGATGTGCAGTGCACAAGAGGTTACACTCCTCTTGCATTTTCACCTTTAAAGGGATAGTAATACTTAAAATGTAAAAAAAAAAAATATGTTGTAGGGTTTATCCCCCTGAGTAAAACAAGAGTACTCCCACTGCTGAAAGGTGTTTCATTCAAAAGTTATTCATTTTCAAAGTTGAATTTTTTAGGTGCAATATCACAGTGGCCTGAAATTGTACAGTGGCGCTGTTGCTACACGATCCTATGGACAGCTCTGGTCCCGGGACCATAAATCTCCATAGGATGGATACTATCCCTTTAAGTTTATTTTGGTTTTTTTTGTTGTTTTTTTTTTTTTTTTTTATCAAGTAACGTGCATTTCCTCTATCTTGTCTGTCTATTAGCAACTGATTCGTGAGATGCAGCAGATGGCCAGTCGACCTTTTGCCTCCGTAAATGTAGCCTTAGAAACAGACGAGGAGCCCCCTGATCTGATTGGTGGGAGTATAAAGGTGAGCGACCATTTATAACTGTGCATTTCATGGCATTGGAGTATTGGTAAGCCTCTTGTGTCACAAACACCGGCAGGGAATGTGCTGCCTTGTGCGTGTGTGTGTAGTGTAAAGTAGTGTTATAAGTTTGCATATATATATATATATATATATATATATATATATATATATATATATATATATATATATATATATATATATATACTGTTTTTTGGAATTTATACGGTCCTGCAGACCTGGGTTTAGGCTTTTTTTCTAAACATCTGAATTTATGAGATTTTCTTTCACACACAAATCAAAAGCAGGAGTAAGAAGGAACAAAGCAATTTCAGGACAAGTGATTAAGCAGCTATACAGATCACAGAACTTGGTTCTGATGAGGTTCCAGACTCACTAACTACTAAAACACAAAGCTTTAAAACCATTACACTAATTGAAAACCAAAATGCACAAAGTATATGTATTCTAGATGGATACATTTAATGAGTCTAAAAGCTGTTTAGGTGACAGATGCACTTTAACTTGCTTTCACTGTTTTCATAAATAAGTAAATCAAGCTATAGCCATAGATTATACGTGGCTGTGTTGTAAAAACAAATCTAAAATTAATTACCCAGAAACTTATCTGCGGTTATTGAAAATAAAGAGGAGAAAAATGCAGCCTCAAACAATCTAACACGCGTTTTATGTTTTCACTAGGTCATAAAACACTAATTTGCATGATGCTGAATGTTAAGTCATTAATAGAATTATGCTGTTGTAATAGGAGACATAAATAGTTCCGGGGTTAATTCATGGTTATGACATTCAGTTCTCCATTAAGCCTTTAAATAGTTTTATGCCCCAATTTGGTTCGTGCCCACACACACGGATATGTTGCAGTTTATTCTCTATTAATTTCAGAATGGGTGGGGAAAATGGCATTTACACAAAAAGACGCTATTAAATTGTTCTACTTAGAGAAACAGATGGTAGGTAATCATCGTATACGGTAATCAGGGTTCTTTCACTTCAGTAATGTAAGTTTCATGTACTTGTTTGGCTCAAGCTATTGTGAAATTAAAGCGGAACTATCAACCTCATAACATTGCCCCCCCCAATCCATTACCAATTTAGCGATAGGTAAAGACATACTTCTACTAGCCTTCTTCTGCTGGCGTCCAATGCACAGAGCTTACAAGAGAAACTCTGTGTACCTAAGCCATCAGGGACTTCTGTTACCTTAAAGGAGCAGTAAACTTTTTTTTATGAAAACACATATTTTACAGAGCATTTCCTGCTGAATAAAACAAGGTCACTCCCATCGCTGTTGGATGTTTTATTCAAACTTTATAGCAGTTTAAATAATCAGGAAGTGAATTTACTGTGTTTACTTCCTGATAGTTCTAACTGACAGGAAGTGACAGGCAGTTTCTATCACATTCTATGGAGAATTGTATGTCTCTGACTTTTCTGACTTTCCTCTCCATTAGAATCTAACAGGAAATCTAATTAGAATTTGACCACTAGAGGGCACTGCTAATGTAAAAAAACATGGGTTTAAACTGTAATAACTCTGGAAATATAATTCTCTCCGCAATGGGAGTACCCTTATTTTACTCAATAGGAAAATCCCTACAATATATATTTTTTCATAAAAAAAAGTTTACTGCTCCTTTAAGGTAACCAACGAAGGTCACCACGAATCCGGGCAGTGCTCGGGATAGCGTAGACTCAGAGGTTCATTTCCTCTAAGATGTCTGCGCTTTTGTCCCTGGTGGCTGCAAAAGAAGGTGATTTTCTTCAATACCACGGACTTACTGAGCATAATAGAAGTATGGCTTTACCTATCGCTATATTAGTAATGGATTGGGGGCAATGTTATGAAGTTGATAGTTCCGCTTTAAATGGACAGTGAATGACTATAATGTTATTGTATAGATGTAGAAAACCTTATTTTACCTTTTTTAACCAAATTTGCTCCTTTCTGCATGAACGCCAGTGTTGCTTTTTGTTCTTGTGAAAAAAAATATGTAGGTCCTGTTGAGTAAAATACGGTTTCTCCTGCAGCTGAAATGCATATTTCCAGCGTTATTAGTTTTAAATTTGTGTTTTTTTACATTAACAGTGCCCTCTAGTGGTCAGATTCCATTTAGTTATTCTGTTACATTCTATTTGAGAGAATGTCACTGACAAGCAGTTCTCCTAAGAATGTGATATAAACTGCTGAGTCACTTCCTGTCAATTAGAACTATCAGGAAGTAAACAGTTAATTCACTTCCTATCAGGAAGTAAACACAGTAAATTCACTTCCTGTCAGTTAGAACTATCAGGAAGTAAACACAGTAAATTCACTTCCTGTCAGTTAGAACTGTTATAACATTTGAATAAAACAACTGACCGCGGTAGGAGTAACCTTGTTTTATTCAGCAGGAAAAGAGCTATAACAAATGTGTATTCAGATAAAAATAAAAAAAGTTTACTTCTCCTTTAAAATGTTTTCCCAGGAAGAATTCACTGAGATCTCTATAATTTTCAAGTTTGTCCTATAGAAGTGTTTTCTGTCAAGAGTTGCCTATTTAGAAAAATATTTGACGTTTCAGGTCAACAGCAGTTTCTATGAGAAGTTTTATTTGTTGTTGTTCTTAAAACAGACAATAATGTTTCAAAATAAAAACAGCTCCAATTAATCATCATAGTATTTGGGCCATGGAGAGTGTTATTTCAATACTGTCAGAGTTGTAGTACAAGAGTAATTGAATGATAAAGTATATCCCTCCTGCCCCTTTTACTGATGTAACACTGCTCTCCTCAGAGCAGCAAGACTGTCCAGATGGATCACAGAGGGGCAATCTTCAGTGATCATAAGGGAAAAACCTGTCAAGGGGTGTAGGGTTTTCCTTAAGATGTGTTTCAGGGGCGAGTGTATGGGGGGGGGGCACGTGTGGGGGGGGGTGTAGGGTATGGGTGAGGGTAATTTTTCAGGATCTGTGCATTCTCCTTAAACTTTCCTGTATAAGGACTTTGGATTCTTTTTCTTTTAGTTACATTTTATATTTCTTTTTCTTAGACCGTTCCAAAACCTATAGCCTTGGAGCCCTGTTATGGTAACAAAGCAGCGGTCCTCTCCATATTTGTTCGGCTTCCCCGAGGTTTAGGTGGTATCCCACCACCGGGGCAATCTGGTAAGTAAAGGCCATGAGCGTGTGGCGAGAGAAAAAGAATAGTAATGGTTTATTATGAGGAATCTAGTTGAAAAGCCCATTTACACGGGCCACAGTGCCACTGCTGCTGTCATGCTCAATAGAGACTGGCCGCGCCGCAGCTGATACGGAGCAGGGTGCTCCGAATTCAGACCGGAGACCTGTCTGCGCACCTTCCTGGGACCGCATGGTCCTAGGAAGGTGCGCAGAGAGGACTCCGGTCTGAATTTGGAGCGCCCCACACCGTATCAGCCGCGGTGCGGGCAGTCTGTACTGTGCATGACTGCAGTTTGTACAGCCATCTCTTCTGTGCATGACGGCTTCTTACAAACATCCTTAGCGAATTATTATATGAGATATGCTGTAGAGCATTTCCTGCTGTGTAAAAGAGAGTCCAATTGTTGGGAGGCGCTTCATTCAAAAGTTAATATAGGGCCTTCTTTTTTTTTCTTTTCTTTATACTCGTACACAGTCCATTGCCCGAAATCTCTCCATACACAGCAATAACATCACAGTACAAAATTGCGTCCTTGAAGTTAAAAAAAAATAAAAAAAAAATAAAAAAAAGTTTCAGCTGTAATAACATTATACAAGTAACACTTTTTTTGTGGTGTTGCATAGTAAATTAGGTTAAACAAAAAGACAAGTGCATCTGCTTCAACCCTTGCCACAGTATAACCCAGAAAATGACAATTACATAATCCTTCCTGACTCCAAAATGGAAATTATTCTATTTACTAGAACTTCCTGTTTTACCTAATACATCGTAGAATCACGTCTTCCTTTCTGCTAGAAATGTATCTAACCTCTTAAATGCATCCATCTTATTATCTATTGCCACATCCCTAGTCAATGAATTCAACAGTTGAAGAGCCCTTACTACAAAGAACCCTTTCCTCTGCTGAAGTTGAAACCTCCTTCCCCCCTGAACGTTAAGACAGCCTGTAGTTAAATGTAGTTACTTGAAATGAAAAAGGAATGAACAAGTTCACTCAAAGATCCTTGTATTTTCCTTGTGTATACTTGGAGCTCACATTATTTGCAGAAAAAGCTTTTTAATATACTGTAACTGCTTTAGCACCAAAGTATAAAAATGCAGGTGTTTTTTTTTTTGTGTTTTTTTTTAATATATAAGCAATTTTACTGCTTCCCTTAAGGTTCTAATACCTCACATAGTTAAAAAGCAAAAATTCAGTTGATTACAATGTTTTTTTGTTTTTTTTTCTGTTTTATTTTGAAGCAGTAGTTGTTAGCACTTATGTGAGATTCTGTATTCATAATTTATTTCAGTAGTTTTTGTATTTTAACCCCTTAACGACCCTTGACAGCCATGGTACGTCATGGATAAAAAGTGCCTGAATGACCCATGACGTACTATGACCGTCATGGATTTCAGGGCTCCCCACGCGGCTGCACGCCGTTCGGGGAGCCCTGAGTCCGATCATTAAAAAAAAAAAAAAAATGTTCCGTGGTCCTTTAGTGGCCGCCACATGCTTGCGTGGCCGGTCGTTAAGGGGTTAATATAACATTTTATAGCCTTTTGCGTTATTTGACTTTTGCCAAAATTTGTAAATATAAATTGTAAAACTATAAGATAGAATGTCCACAAGAAATGTTGCATTCAAACTCAAAAATTCCAGTTTGCTCTGTAATGACTTTTGAATCAAACATCTCTCAGAGAATATCCATGTTTTGCAAAGCCTTAGAGATTATATATATATATATATATATATATATATATATATATAATTTATTTATTTTAACCCCTTAACGACCCTTGACGGTCATAGTACGTCAAGGGTCGATCTGAGTGAACGACCCATGATGTGCTATGACCGTCATCGAATTCCAGGCTCCCCCCGCGGCTGCACTCCATTCGGGGAGTCCGGAAGGAGCGGTAAAAAAAAAAAGAAAAAAAATACTCCGTGGTCCTTAACTGATCGGGCCGATCGGCCGGTGGTTAAGGTTGACGAAGTGAAAATGTTTTTTTGGAATAAATCTAAACAATTAAAAACTTGCTCATTTATATTTTTATACAGGCATGAAAGTTTTAATAGTCTGTGACTAGATTTAGAAAAAAAACACTACAGACAAGTAAAATTATGCTGAGTTCTCGGTATTTAACATTGTGTGGACTAGTAACTGTTGACATCCTGACTAATGGGCATCAGCAGTGTTTTTCAACCCTGCCTATACACCCTAATTCAACACTTTTTTTTTTTTTTTTTTTTTTTTTTTAATTATTATTTGCAGGTCTTGCAGTGGCCAGTGCTCTGGTAGACATTTCGCAACAAATGCCTTTAGCGTACAAAGAGAAATCAGGAGCAGTACGAAATCGGAAACACCAGCCCCCTGCACAACCTGGGACCTGTATTTGATGTAGGGCTTCCGAACTTTAGGGGTTTGAATATTATGGTGGAGGAATCAGGCCACATTGTGAAGAAAAGAGACTCCGTAGGGCGACAGACAACCACTGTCTTCTTCACCTAAACTCTTCTGACATCTGCATGGTTCTTTTCACATTATGTGAGAATCCTTTTTACGGACATATCAGCCGAGTTCTGTTTTGTTGAGTTATAATGTAAATTTCCCTTTACAAGGTCTAGAAAAATTTAACTTATTCTCCCTTCAACTGGACTGTACGTAGCCATAACCCAGTCTCAGGTTAAGGTTTGGAAATATCTTAAGCTGCTTCAGTTTTGTTTTTTTGTACCAACAAAACTCATGGACTCCTTGCGGGCAAGTACTAGGAGCTTTTGTTCCGATATAGTCGGAGCCCCACATGTATATTCCAGCTGGAGCCGTTTTAGAAACTTCCTGACTTAAAATGCTCTGCTTATATTTATGAACAGCAAATTCTAAACCGGTTTGTCTACTGACACCATACTAGCTCCCCACGGAGTCTCTGAATTCCTTTCCAGTCGTCCGCTGACTTAAACAATCGATCGAGAACAGCAACAGTCTATCGATCAAAGAGTTGAGCCTTTGGTTTCAGAGGTACTGTAAAGAACTGTTTCAGTTGTACTGCACAGTATAAGAATTGCTTCTGTTGAATTAAACTAGAGCAATGTAATGCATTGGAGATTTTTCTTATCGTTCAACGGTTTAAGTTTCCATGATCGCATTTTAACGAAGAGGATTCCTAAGGAAATTTCTTCACATGCAGGAAAACAAGAGACCTGACCGTCATCTTCCCAGACCTAATTGTGAAGTATCACCGTGATACTTAAAACCATACAAAGCCACCTAATTATATTTTACCATTAAGAGCACATTACTAAATCCAGTAAACAAATGTAAATTATTTTTATGTCGAAGCAGAGAATACTAAAAAAAAAAAAAAAAAAAAAAAAAAAGTTAAATCACTTTCACTTCCTGCTGACTTTTGTGGGCTTATTCATTGAAAAGGAGTATTGAGCAGGTTACGACTTGACTGGATGGGCCCTTGAGGATTTTCATTCACCGGTTGTGTATAAAGAACTGTAGAACCGAAAGATGTATTTATTAAAAAGATGTCTCTGTATGAAGCAAATTCTCCTTCCAGATGTACCAGGATATTAGGTAGCCTTACTCTCCACAGGCTTTACGCAGAAAGGAAAGCGTAGCAATTATGACTCAAACCAAGGATGCCATTATAAACCAATAAAAATATCCCTGAAATGGTGATTTATTAAAGTTTTGGGTGCCATAAGAGCATGTAGAATCCTGTAAAGCAATGTAGAAATCTGGCACTCAAAGGGCTAAATGCTACAGAGGTTTCCCAACTCAGTGCAACGCATCAGATGCCTCTGTATCATTCAAGTGGGGGAGATTCACTAAGCGGTCATAAAGTAGTGATGACGTCTCCAGTTTATCACGTCTCCAATTCCTAGGTTGTTTATGGAGCCTATGCACTAAGATTTCTTCATCCCTGGAGATCTTGGGGCTGTATGTTCAAAGGGATAACAACAAAAAACTGTCGTATGAAAGACAAAAATAAGTAATTGAATGCATGAACGACATATTTTCTATAGAGTATACAACAAAAAACTAGTAATGTCCGTTGTGTACGACACAACTCCTGAATTGACGGGCAAAGGGGCGTGGCTAAACTATTCTCCAGTGTCGTATAGAGGAAAAGAAAATTTGTCGTAACTAACGATGATAAAAAAAGTCTTTCAAAAGACAAAATTTGTACGTTAAGAAAAAAGTGGAGGGAATGTGTTCTGAATGTGAGAATTTTTGTCGTTAGTTAAGACATATTTTGTCGTTCCATACGACAATTTCAATCAGGACAAACGACATATTTCCAATCACAATCGACACTCTCTGAAAATATTAATGATCCCAACGACACTGTACTTTGAAAAGTTGTTACAAACGACAAAAGCTTTTTCGCTACTTCTTCGAACATACGGCCCTTAGTGCATAGGCTCTGTACAATAGCATAGGAATCAGAGAAGTCATCCCCAATTTATCACTGCTTACTGAATCTCCCCCAAGGAGTTTAACCCTTTGAGTGCCAGGGTGGTACGCAACGCATTGCTGCGCAATGCGTTGCGTACCACTCTGGCACTCAAGGGTTAAAGGCGCCATTTCAATCAGAGGGAAATGTTTTTGTCCTTAATGGAGCAGTAGGTTTGCCCCGAAATAAATCATTTTCCTTGTGCATATGGCACTGTGAGTTTGGCTCGAGTAGGACTATTCAGCAATTAGTCACAGAGGATAAAAAACTATACATAGGATATAGAGGACAAAGGTGCTAATTTAAATCATATTTTTGTTGTATACTGGTCCAAGCAATATGTACAAAGTTTAAAAAAAAAACAACAACCCTTTGAGTGCCAGAGGGTATCATACCCTATGGCATTCAAAGAGTTAAACAGTGAAGGGATAGTGCCACTTATTCTGAAAAAAAAAAATATATCAATGTTGCGTCAAGCTATCTCCTACTGGGAGATGATGCTCTTAAAAGCTATTACATCTCACCGTTGCCATTTTTGTGATGTTTTCACTAGAACATGTTTTTGTGGCTATTCTAATCTTATGAAGGCACTGTTTCTGTTTATGGGGAACTTATATAGCCTTAATAAATAAATATGTTTATAACAAGTGTTTACTATCCTTTGGAATGAATAGCGACACTTGCAATAAAAAAAAAAAATATATATATGTTGTAGATTTTTTCCACATGAGTAAAACAAAGGTTCTCTGGCTTCTGTGCAATGGCGCATGCAGATTTATCACAGCTCAGACCTGCATATAGTTGAGAGCATGAGCGCAGGATGTATTATGGCCTCTCGTTCCATTGTGACACTGTTCCTGACAAGGGAGCGATTAGATCACTGTACTGAATATTATTTTTCTCGATAAGTAGAACTATCCCTCAAGAGGTTTTAACAACGTCTTTTTGGCTGCTAGAAATGCTATTCTTTGTTGCCCAAATTTAAGTCCAAGTCATTAAAATTCATATTTTTTCGCATTTGTTTTGTTGTCTCTCATGGGAATCATTTACGCTTAACAGGTGACCACCGCTATCTTCACAGTTTAAGCCTTTGATTGCTAATGCGTTGCTTTTGCCACTCAGAGGTTTAAAGGGATAGTAATGTTTGAAATAAACTAGATCGCAGAGTCTTCTTTATAATAAAATAGTTGAAGAGCCCATGTACGCTTGCAACAATGCCGGCTGGTCGCGGTGCAGTCATGCACAGTAGAGACTGCCCGTGATGCGACTGATACAGAGCGGAGTACTCCGAATTCAGACTGCGGCCCCCTCTGCACACTGAAGGTTGCTCAGAGAGGGCCACGGTCTGGATTTGGAGCTCTCTCCGCTGCGTATCAGTCGTGTCACAGGGAGTCTCTACTGTGCATGACTGCGTTGTTACAAACTTTTAGCAAATTATTATATAGGATGTAACTCAATGTGCTAGTTTAACCAATTTTTCCGTAGTTCATAAGATATTAAAAGCATCCTCCTTCTGCCCGCCTCCCATTGAATCTGCCATCTGGTTGTGGGACCGGACAGATGCAGCGAGGGACAAACTTCATTAAAGGGATAGTAATGTTTCATAATAAAAGCAGCTCTAGTTATCATAGTATTTGGACTTTGGAGAGTGTTATTTCAATTCAGTTCAAGAGTAATTCAATGACAAAGTATCCCCCTCCCGCCCCTTTTACTGATGTAACACTGCTCAGCCAGATCAGAAGGGAGGTGCCCAGGTAGATTGCAGAGAGGGACAATCTTCAATTAAGTTAAGGGGAAAAACCTGAAAAACTTGTCAAGGGGGGGCAGGGCTTTCATTGTTCTCATAGGAAGAAGGTTGTCCTCATAGGAAGAAGGTTGTCCCCTTCTGTTATCTGTCTGGTCTATGGACTGCATTCCACATCTGAGAAGAGATGGCTTACACTAGGTAAAAGGGGCGGGAGGGGCAACTTTGCTTGTGAATATCTCTCAAACCTTTTATGGTTTGAGAGATAAGACTTATATCGTTCTTCATGTTTTTTTTAATGCCTACAAAATAAAATAAAGATAAAATGAACTATTACTATACCTTTAAGTAAATATAAGGAAAACCCTGCACCCTTTGACAAAGGAGGGCTGGATTTTCCTTTGCTTGCTGAAGTTTGGTCCTCACTCCATCCGTCTGTCCCTTTAAAGCAGTAAATAGAGAGCACTGAAGAAAGGTGTACTTATTAATTTATACTGTAAAGCAATCAGTGTGGTTTTAGTATCTAAAAAAAAAAAAGTATATTACAGAACTTTTCCTGATGCGAGCTGCTTTATTCACAAGTTATTATGCATCACACTATCAGAGTACTAGAGCTGTTACTATTAGTGAGTCAGTGGCTCGCCTCTCCCATAGAATGCAATAGAAGAACCATTTGGACACCAGGTGGCACTGCTAGTATACACAACAGTTTGAATTATAATAATTATACGTGTACGCCGGCAGGGGGAGTACCTTGTTTTATGTCATAAAAAGCCCTCTAACCGATGATTTTCATTAAAAAAATTTAACTATTTCTTTAACGGTCTAGCATAAATGTCAGTGTCTCAAATCAAGAATATTGTAGTATTAATTTGAAGGTGCCAAAGGGTAGGTTTGTGTTTCTCATCAAACACTATTACATTTCTTATTTAATTTAAAAAAAAAAAACACAAAAAAAAAACTTAACCCTTTGGATGCTAACGAATGCTCCAACACATTGCTCAGTAATGTGTTTGAGTCCTTTCTGGGACCAAGATAGGGTTGGACAACCCGAATCCCTCCAGCTGTTGAGGACTTTGATGGAAATTGTAGTCCTCAAAAGCTTAAGTATTTAACGTTGCCCAGTCCTGATTCAAGTCGAATTTAAATGTAGCCCTTTCTGGGATTCAAAAGGGTCCGTCATATGATGGAAAATCAGTGTATTTGTATGTGTAATGGTACACATTTCCCATCTTGTATCTGAAATCTTGAGAGAAGATCTATCCGGTAATAAGTCACACAAGACACTGTGCTTCTCTGGAACTTGGATTGTCCATGAGTATGTATGTATAAAATAATTTATATATATGTACAGACTAGTTAAAGAGCCCGTTACACGGGCCACAGTGCCACTGCCAGCCGTGGGGCAGTCATGCACAGTAGAGACTGCCCGCGCCGTGGCTGATACAGTGCCAGCCGGTCGAGGTGCAGTCATGCGCAGTAGAGACGGGCCACTCTGCGGCTGATCCAGAGCGGGAAGCTCATTCAGAGCGCCCACTCTGTGTCAGCCTCGTCACGGGCAGTTTCTACTGTGCATGACTGTGGCATTACACACATTTTAGTGCATTTTAGAAAATTGTTATATAGGAGATTTTATATATATATATATATATATATATATATATATATATATATATATATATATATATATAAAATCATTATAAAGAATTGCCTTTAAAAAATGCTTTTCACTGTAGAATGTGATATTTTCAGATTGTGCGTATACTTTGTTGATCAGTCGGGAGATCATTTTATCATTAATTTTTTTCCCCCTATAAAAAGGTGTTAAATTTAGACATTCCATGTGTGTCAAGGTGGTAGTTCTTTTGATGGAAAACCAAAATATTTTATATTTGCAATTATACATATTTCCCATCTTTTATTACCAATCTTGACATCTGTCCAGTAATAGTATGCACAAGGAGGCTGATAAATCCAAACAGCTGCACCATTGGTGACAAATTAATATGACCCCAAATCCACAGCGATGTAAACTAAGAATTTAACCCACTCGGAATGCCAAGCAATGCTATGCGTGTACCCCCTTTGAAACAGGATTTTTAACTGTTTGAGTGCCAATCACATTGGATTTGGGTGAATTTTAATGTGCCACCTATGGTGTAGTCATCTTGCCCCAGCATCGATCTAGTTTTACATTGTACGTCAACCTCTAGTGCTTCTACTTAACTTGAGTTGGTATATTCTATACGTACCTATCATTTAGCAAAAAAAGTCTTCATTGTGAAATAACATACTTTCAGTAAGTACCTACATGTTGTTCAGTGAAGAGATTGCTCCTCCCCCTATCCTGTCTAAGGTGACGGCAAAGACTGACCGAGTATCCCTGCAGACATTTTTTGGGGCAACAATTACCAATGGAAAAAAAAAATAGGAGGGGACCCAGTTCCCGATTCCCTACCTACTGAAATAGGACCATAAAAGGCTACAGTACCTAGGCTTTCTGGGCGTTCTATAGATAGAGAGTGAGGAAACAGGAAGCTGAGTTTTGTTGTGCCCTGCCACCAAGTGGTGGGAACTGATACTCCATGGTCTCTGTATCCCCAAATGACACATCACATACATTTATTTTTCCCCAGTATAACAAGAGGGAAAAATCAGCTACTGTGGATGTTTCAAGGTGGTAATCTTCATCCAAGGCCTTGTTAGTTTTTGGACCTCTGACTGTTGTGCAATACAGCTGGTTGGGAATTGCAGTCCACAGCAGCCAAAGGTTCAGCAACTGGCTACCCCTGGCCTGCATTGTAGTCTTGCCAAATTGGCACTTGTGCGCCTGCTCTGTCTGTCCCAGTCTCCTCTAGGACTGATGAGGAGGTGTTTATCATGCCTTAATTCATAACCCCCAATTTGTTAGCGAGTGAGCGACATCACTTACCCTATAAAAACTTGTGTTACAGTTTTAAAGGGGCAGTATACCATAATTATGTAAACCTATTATAGGGCTTTTCCCTGTAGCATAAAACATGGGTGTACTCTCACGGCTTGGAGATATTGGTTTCCCATAATGTCATTATTTTTCTGATAGTTTGAGTTCAAGGTGTTTTGTCCTCTAGGTGGTGCTGTTGCTATATTCATCTATCTGAAGCTATTGTCTGCGACATGATGTAAAACAATTACTAGTCTATATAGCTGAGAGAATTGTAAACAGAAGAGATAACAAACACATTTTTATTGTACACTACAGTGGTATGAGGATCACCAGCCAATAGAGAGAGGGGGGAAAAAATGTTTGTTTCCTTAAAGGAGAAGTAACACTTCCTATTAATAAACCCCACTTACCTATTATGGTAGAAAAACCTAGTGGCGCCTATTAATTGGAGCTGTTATCCCTTGTGCCTTTGTTGCAATGCTTTGGATACTTCCTTGGCACTCAAAGGGTTAATTGGTTCCTCTGGTCCTTAAAGTGTTAACTAGGCTCCTGCACACTCTCTACTTCAGTCTGAACAAGGATAAAATTAATCAGAGCTTTAGGATTTTCAGACCATAATAAGATAAGTAGGGGTTATTATTATTAGCCCCTTAACGATTGCCTAATCAAGCAAGGGGTGGCCGTTAAGGACCACGGCGCACTAATATTATTTTCACCACAATGGATTCTGTAATGGCAGAGTGGCGTGCAGCTGTGCTGGCATCCCAGAGTTCCATGACGTGTCAGAACAGACACCGGTCCTTAAAGGAATAGTAATGTTTCACAAAAACAGCAGCTCCAATTAATCTTCATAGTATTTGGGCCATGAAGAGTGTTATTTCAATACTGTCAGAGTTGTAGTTCAAGAGTAATTGAATGATAAAGTATCCCCCTCCCGCCCCTTTTACCTAATGTAAGCCGCCTCCCCTCAGATGTGGAATCTGGTCTCTTGACCGGACAGATCACAGCAAGGGACAATCTTCTTACTATGATCATAAGGAAATCCCTGCCCCCCTTGACAGGTTTTTCCTTAAAGGGATAGTAATACTTCGTTTTAACTTTATTTTATTTTGTAGGCATTAAAAAAACATGAAGAATGATATAAGTCTTATCTCTGAAACCTTTATGGTTTAAGAGATATTCACAAACAAAGTATCCCCCCCCGTTCAACCAGATCAGAAGGGAGGTGCCCAGGTAGACTGCAGAGAGGGACAATCTTCAATTAAGATAATGGAAAAAGCTGAAAAACTTGTCAAGGGGGGAAGGGCTTTCATTGTTTTCAAAAAAAAAAGAAAATTGTCCCCTTCTGTTATCTGTCCTGTCATACAACCAGACTCACATCTGAGAAGAGATGGCTTACACTAGGTAAAAAGGGGCGGGAGGGGAAACTTTGCTTGTGAATATCTCATAAACCATAAAGGTTTGAGAGATAAGACTTGTATCATTCTTCATGTTTTTTTAATGCCTACAAAATAAAATAAAGTTAAAACGAAGTATTACTATCCCTTTAAGATCACTGAAGATTGTCCCTCTCTGTGATCCATCCGGGCAGTGTTGCTGCTCTGAGGTGAGTAGTGTTACATCAGTAAAAGGGACGGGAGGGAGATAATTTATCATTCAATTACTCTTGAACTACAACTGTGACAGTATTGAAATAACACTCTCCATGGCCCAAATACTATGAAGATTAATTGGAGCTGCTTTTATTGTGAAACATTACTAACCCTTTAACGCAAATCCACCGGTGATGGTCCTCAAACATCCAGTCCTTAAGGTGTTAAATGTTACTTCTCCTTTTATTCTTGACTGTTCTGTTCTAACCTGCATTACATAGACCATGACTAATCAGACTTTGGTCTGTCAACTGTTAACCCTTTGAGTGCCAGAGATGTAGCCAACACATTGTGTTGGATATCTCTCTGGCACTCAAAGGGTTAAGAACTACTACTGGTTAGGCATGATGGAAATTGTAGTCCCAACAGCTGGAAAATACTAAGGTTCACTTCCCTTGATGGAGACCGGTTTTTAACCCTTTCAGTGCCAAAGCAATGCGTTGCGTACCCATCTGCCACTCAAAGGATTAAAGTGTTAGTAATGTCCAAGAAAAAAAATAGTTTTGTAGTGCTTAGAAAAGTTCAACTAAATGAAACAAATCCTATCTCTCAAACTTCTATGGTTTGAGAGATATTCGCATTGAAAGTGTGTCATTTCCTGCTTTCAGCTGTAAAGCTAACAGCAGGAGATCCGTGTTGGCCAACACGAGGAGGCTCTTCAGCAGAGCTGCAATCGCGTTATCTAAAACAAATTACTTCATTGGAATGGTCTACAAAGTGTGCTTGCAAACCAGGCACACTTTGTAGACCTTTCCAATGAAGCCATTCTTTTTAAATAACATGATTGCGGCTCTGCTGCAGAGTCGGCACTTGGTCCCAGGACAGGATTTCCCTGCAGTCAGCACAGCACTGACGTCAGGGAAAGGGGAGGGAGGGGGAACTTTGAATAGGAATATCTCTCAAACCATAGCACTTTGCGAGATAGGATTTGTTGCATTTAGTTGAACTTTTTAAGCACTGCAAAATGATAAATTTTTTTTCTGGAACATTCCTGTCCCTTTAAGCACAACATTTTGTGTGTAACATCGCACATTTAAAGTGTAACTGCCATGTCACGAAATGTTTAGCTTAACTAAGTCCCTTTCCGGTGACTAGCTGCTTAGTACCAGACTTATTACCTGATTTAATAGATATATGCTTTATTCCCCAGCTGTCAGTAGCACGGAGCGCGGACATCTTGCCAGAATGATGTTCACGCGCCTGCGCTGTCAGTCCCGGCCGGGTCTAGGAGGTGTTGCTAGGAGCCATTCGGCTCCGGCTGGGACTGACAGCACAGACACGCGGATGTCATTCTGGCAAGATGTCCGAGCTCTGTGCTACTGACAGCTGGGTAATAAAGCATATATCTATTAAATCAGGTAATTCTGGTGACTAGCGCTACTAAGCAGCTAATCGCCAGAAGGGGACTTAGTTAACCCCTTAAGGTCCAGTGATCCCGGGGTGTCTGATAGACAAGTTCGACGTGCCGTCCCACGTGACTGATCACGTGGGGCGGCACGTCGAAAGAAGGACTGAAAGAGATCGCTCCAGTCTTGGAGCGATGAACTTCAGTCCACGGTATTACTCACCGCACTCCTGCAGGAGCGCGGTGAGTAAAAGTACATGACGTACCAGGACCGTCAGTGGTCCTTAAGTGCCAGACCAGCATGACGGTCCGGGTATGTCACAGGACATGAAGGGGTTAAGCTAAACATTTTGTGACATGGTAGTTCCGCTTTAATTCTGCACATATTCAGTGAGAGTGACTGATCTGTAAATGTCTCTTATGTACATTGTGTATACTTTCACACTGACACGTAGTGAACTTCTGTAAAGTTTTCTGCCAGTGTTTTCAATCACTTCATTCCCCTCCGGACCCGCTATAATCAGACTTTTATACGTCTGATGAATATCCTGAAAGTCTTCGGCTTAATTCCTCGTCTGTGTTCCTGGGGATTCATTCTATATGTCAAGATTTGCACATGATTTATGATTTTCCATTTGCTTAGTAAATGATTGGATCGAGTAAAGGAGTTCAGTTTTTTTGTTTTTTCTTTGTCACTTTCTATCGTACCCATGAGAAATTCCAGTCCCCAGGCTTGATATTAACACACTGGCTTTTAGACAGGCCGGTAAATTAAAATCATCCTCCATGTTTCTGTGCTGAATGTCAGTGTTTAGCTATTTACTGACCTATAGCTCTGTCTAAATCTATTCCCATCTAAACGTGTTTATAATACCGCTTAGTACACAGGCCCCGTATAGAGGCAATTCAGAATACTGTAGGTATTGTGTATATATCTTTTTTTTTTTTTTTTTTTTTTTATAAGCTAGAGAGAAAAATTGTACATCTAAAATTATATAGTTTGGCCTATCTTGCACTGCACATTTATGCTGTCTGCCAGTTGCATGGTAACCTAAAAACATTTATTGTGCAATATTTTGCTGCCTGAGATTAATGGAGGTTGTACTAAAACAATAGCTGCAGACAAATGCGTTCTCCGGTCTCTTCTTCCAGTCTTAGAACTTGAAGTAATAATTTGCAGTAACCGTGCCAAGTCTGACCTACATCCTGTTTTGTACTGGAAAATAAAAATTGTGCATACGTTTCAGCTCGTTGACTATAGCATTTATTTGTAACTGAATAATTTCGATTAAAAAAAGAAAAAAAAAGAAAAATGCACTTGGATAAAGTCACTTTTTCTCAGCTGCTGGTAAGGATTTTCCTTCCTTTAAAGGAACAGTGATGTCCCAGAAAAAATCTTTATCTTTTTGTAGTGCTTAAAAAGTTCAGTTATATGCAACAAATCCTATCTCTCAGACCGCTATGGTTTGAGAGATATAGGCATTGAAAGCTCCGTCCCCTTTCCCTGATGTCAGCTATGTGCTGACTGCAGGGGAGTCCTGTCCGGGGACCAACTGGCAGCTCTGCAGCAGAGCCGAAATCGCGTTATTTAAAAAGAGTGACTTCATTGAAAAGGTCTATAAAGTGAGCCTGGTTTGCAAGCACACTTTGTAGACCAATCCAATGAAGTAATTTGTTTTAAATAATGCGATGGCGGCTCTGCTGAAGATCCTCCTCATGTCGGCCAACACTGCAAACTTTCAATGCGAATCTCTCTCAAACCATAGCTGTTTGAGAGATAGGATTTGTTGCACACAGTTGAACTTTTTAAGCACAACAAATGATAAAGATTTTTTTCTGGGACATTACTAACACTTTAAATAAGCGATGTCTCCTAAGACATTTTAAAAAGTACTATAGCATGTTAAAGAGAGAAAATAAGTTAGGTCTGTGTTTTTTTTCTTGCTTTCACATATTATTTGCATAAATTACAATGAAAAACATTAACAAGCTCGTTGCGCAGTTACGGCTATGGGGTGAGTCGTCACGCTGCGTTTCTTTCAACCCTGGTGATGTCAGCTGCTCTAATTTCTCCAGCCCTCTCAGCGCCTTCAAATTTCCTTTATTGTGTTGACTTTGTTCATCAGTTGGAGTTTTAAAGGAGACCTAACACACAAAAAAATAGGTTAATATAATGGTTAAATGTCATGTACTTACTACTATAATATGTAAATATTATGCATATGCTACATCCCTAAAGTCTAATCCTAAATTTACATTTTAACACCTGTAATTTGTCCTGGTCAGACACTGAGGGTTATGCACTAAAGAGGTGATAAAGCAGAGATGGTTTCTCCAGTGATATCACTTCTCCAGTTCCTATGTTATTCTATGGACCCTATACACTAAGATTTGTCCAGGAAGAGGTTCTCAACCCGTGCCCTCAGTGTGCACTAACAGGCCAGGACTTAGGAATTTCCCTGCTAGAACACAAGTGTGTTGATCAGAGGCTCAGTCGTATTGATTAACTCACCTGTACTCTTAAAAGGAAATTCTAAAATCCTGGCCTGTTAGTAGCCACTGAGGGCACAGGTTGAGAACCGCTGATATAGGGAGTGGAGAAGTGATATCACTGGAGAAGTCGGGGAGATGCACTAAGTGGTGATAAAGAGCTGATGACTTTTCCAGAGATGTCACTTCTCCAGTTCCTGTGTTATCCTATGCACTTCAGCTTTGTAGTAATTATAGCTAGATATCCCGATGTCAGCGCTCCTGAAGAGCCGCCTACAGTCGGGCG
Organism: Rhinophrynus dorsalis; assembly: GCA_037306005.1. Taxonomy (NCBI): domain Eukaryota; kingdom Metazoa; phylum Chordata; class Amphibia; order Anura; family Rhinophrynidae; genus Rhinophrynus; species Rhinophrynus dorsalis. The sequence continues at coordinate 20,812,591 of CM074718.1, forward strand.
ACTGGATTCATTCTCTGACAGCTTTACAGCTCATCAGGCAGAAAGGGGAGGGAGCGGAGGTCTTTATTTTCTTATATCTCTCAAAACATAACGGTTTGAGAGATGGAAATGAGGGCGTTAAGTATGTTTTTATTATTCCTATCATTTGGCTTACAGTTTTTTGGGGGGTTTACTATCCCTTTAAGGCTCTAAAAACGGAAACGTTTTACAGATGCAGCATGGAGTTCCAGGGTACGGTATTTGTAATTGTGTATAGCCTACGTTTTATGGATTAGTGTTGCTCTTAATGGATTATAAATACTTAAAATGTAAAAATATATATATATATTGTATTGTTTATCCCGCTGAGTAAAACCAGGGTATTTCCACTGCTAAAAGGTGTTTTATTCAAAAGTTATAACTGCTCAAACTTTAATTTTTGTAGGTGTAGTATCACAGTGGCCTGAAATTGTACAGTGACGCTGTTGTTACACCATCCTATGGAGGTTTATGGTCAACTTACCATAACAGTTTGAGCTGTTATAACTTTTGAATAAAACACCTTTCAACAGTAGGGGGTACCCTTGTTTTACTCAGGAGGATAAACACTATAATATACATTGGTTTACATATTAAGTATTACTATCCCTTTAAAGGGGAACCGCAACCTTAGAATAAGGAACAATGGTCCGCCCATATGTATAAACTGAGTTATTCTGGAGTAAACCAATTGCAGTTAATTCCTGTTAAATTGGGCTTTTTATCACTTCAATGTCAGCGGGGTCTGCAAGGTGTTGCAAAGCAAGCCATTGGATTCCTCCCTGGCATTTAACCCTTTGAGTGCCAGAGGGGGATGGAACGCATTGCAAAGCAATGTGTTCCCTACCCCTCTGGCGCTCAAAGGGTTAAGGGATTAAAAAGCCCTATTCAAGTTCATGGGAATTTAGTATTTTTTTATTTGTGTCCGGTTCAGTTGGTTTACTCCAGAATAATTCCACTTTGCTTTTATACATATGGGCCATTGAGGCAGAGGGTCAAACCAGCTGAATTAAAAGCCCCCAGAAATTTAACATTTTTAACCCCTTGAGTGCCAGAGGTGTATCCAACACGTTGCTTCGCAATGCGTTACAAAGCCTTCTGGCATTCAAAGGATCAAGATTTGTGAGGCCACTCAGGAGTCTGTCTGTTCTAACTAGGAGGCGCTGCCCCTTTAAATTGTAGGATTTGATATTGATGGAAACTCATATTGTTGATAACATTTGGTAAATTAGATACAGTACAACATCCATCTTTAATTTTTTTTTTGGGGGGGGGGGTTCTGCTTTTTGTGCAAGTTAATGTAAATTGAGCATCAAATTGAGAAAAAAAATCCAAATAGTACAAAGACTGGTGTTTAACCGTTTAAGTGTCAGAGGTTTGCGCAACACACTGTGAAGCAATATACTGCACAGCCTTCTGACACTCAGAGGGTTAAATTGTTTGTTTTAATTTTGTAATGAAATATAGTAAATTAGATGTATGAGACCGTTTCAGTGTTTTATATTTAAAAATATTTACATCCCATGTAAAGCTAAAAGTGCACATATTTGTAATGTTTAATTTAAAGGAACCGTAATGTCCCATAAAAAATGTTTAGATTTAGGTAGATATTGAAAAAATAAACTAATTGCAACAATCCCGATCTCTCAAACAGCTATGGTGAGAGATATAGGGATTCAAAGTTCCCCCTGCCTCTCTTTCTACTGATGTCAGCTGTAAAGCTGACAGCAGGAGAATCGAGTCGTACGACAAGAGGAGGCTCTTCAGCAGAGCCGAGATCGCGGTACTTAAAAATAATTAATTCTTTTGAAAGGTCTACAAAGTGGGCCTGGTTTGCAGGCACAATTTGTAGACCTTTCCAATGAATTAATTCTTTTTAAGTACCACAATTTCGGCTCTTGTGCAGAGCCTCCTGCTGGCCCCCGGACTGGGGTCTGCTGCTGTGAGCTAGACGCTGATATCAGGAGAAGGGGAGATTTTGAATCCCTATATCTCTCACACCGTAGTGGTTTGAGAGATAGGGTTTTTGTTGCAAATAGTTTATTTTTTCAATATCTACCTAAATCTAAATATTTTGGGGGGGGGGGGCATGTCTGACCCTTTAATACATGTTCTTACATATTGTTATTTTAGTGTTTGATTTGTACACGCTTCCAGCTGGCAGCGCTTTGTCACATAGAAACTTATTTTTTTCTTGTAAAATAAAGAATAAAATTTAAGACTAAATGCAGATTACCTCATAGATTGCTGTACTGGCAAATGCTTCACAGCAGTGTGGTAGTGAAAATAAATATAAATTCTTCATTACACACGGTCTGCATTTTTTTACATCACCCGCAATTGGTTTCCCGATAAAAAAAAAAAAAAAAAAAAAGTTAAAATTAAAACAGAGAGGTATACAGTGAATTGGAGATTATGCACCAGGGCAGTGGTTCTCAACTCCTGTCCTCAGGACCCACTAACAGGCCAGGATGTGATGATTTCCTTGTTAGAGCACAGGTGAGTTAATCAATGTGAATGCGCCTCTGATCACATGATTTCCTTGTTAGAGCACAGGTGAGTTAATCAATGTGAATGCGCCTCTGATCACATGATTTCCTTGTTAGAGCACAGGTGAGTTAATCAGTGTGAATGAGCCTCTGATCACATGATTTCCTTGTTAGAGCGCAGGTGAGTTAATCAATGTGAATGCGCCTCTGATCACACGATTTCCTTGTTAGAGCACAGGTGAGTTAATCAGTGTGAATGAGCCTCTGATCACACGATTTCCTTGTTAGAGCGCAGGTGAGTTAATCAGTGTGAATGAGCCTCTGATCACACGATTTCCTTGTTAGAGCGCAGGTGAGTTAATCAGTGTGAATGAGCCTCTGATCACACGATTTCCTTGTTAGAGCGCAGGTGAGTTAATCAGTGTGAATGAGCCTCTGATCACACGATTTCCTTGTTAGAGCGCAGGTGAGTTAATCAGTGTGAATGAGCCTCTGATCACACGATTTCCTTGTTAGAGCGCAGGTGAGTTAATCAATGTGAATGAGCCTCTGATCACACGATTTCCTTGTTAGAGCGCAGGTGAGTTAATCAATGTGAATGCGCCTCTGATCACACGATTTCCTTGTTAGAGCACAGGTGAGTTAATCAATGTGAATTAGCCTCTGATCACACGATTTCCTTGTTAGATCACAGGTGAGTTAATCAATGTGAATGAGCCTCTGATCACCACACCTGTGCTCTAGCAGAGAAATCCCTAAGTCCTGGCCTGTTAGTGGGTCCTGAGAACAGGAGTTGAGAAACACTGTACTAAGGAGTGATGAAGAGGTGAACAAGTGGAGATAACTTCTCCAGTGATATCACTTCACCAGTTCCTATGTTATTCTATGGGGCCTATGCACACTAATATCTCCAAAGCTGAAGAAATCTTAGTGCATTGGTACCATACAATAACATAAGAACTGGAGAAGTGATATCACTGGAGAAGTCATTTCCACTTTATCACGCCTTAGTCCACTGCCCCCCATTTTGCAATTTACTGGATACCGCTCTGGCACTCAAAGGGTTAGATTGTGTATATGCATCTGTATGTATATATTAGTATAATGTGTATATATAGTGTATGTATAAAGATTTAAAAAAAAAAAGTGTTAAAATTAACCTTTAGTATTGCTTTGCATAAATATTTATTATTAATATTTAAGCAGGGTCAGACGGTTATCAAAGCAATGCGAACCGATGCATCGCGCACCTGGATTGTGGTTGTGTCTGATACTAAACTTGGCGTCAGTGTTCCTTGGACACTTGTGACTTTCCACTATAAAAATAAAAGAAATTAAAACTCTTCGAAATCAATAGCATCCTGATTGGAGAATATTTAGGTATACGCTACAACATGCTGTTTTTCATTCATTCATTCATACATACATACATACATATGTAAACACTACTAAAAGTAACATCTTGGATGCAAGAAACGTCTTTAGTGCATTGGATTGGTCTCTCTCATTCAGGGGTTAAATTCAGTTGGGGGGCCACAAAGATTTAGTACATCTGTTTTATAGAGACTTGTGAACTGCTAGAGGCAATTAGATGTGTACAGTACTTACAGTATAAGATACATTTATTGTATTTTTATAAATTAGAAGTTTGACTTTAGCTGTTGTACTTTGTGATCTGTACTTGCATCTGTCCAGTACATTTCTTAAAAACGGTTTCTTTTCAGATGTTCAACAGTTACATTTTTAACCCCTTAACAACCCTTGACGGTCATAGTACTTCATGGGTCGATCTGAGTTAACGACCCATGACGTACTATGACCGTCGTGGAATTCCGGGCTACCCCCGCGGCTGCACGCCGTTCGGGGAGTCCGGAATTTGAAAAAAAAAAAAAAAAAAATGCTCCGTGGTCCTTAACTGACCGCGCCGTGCCGATCAGCCGGTCGTTAAGGGGTTAAAACACATGTATTTTTGTATGCAGTAGTTTTAGAAAAATGCCATGGGGGTGATCCGCTAAGGTGTGATAAAGAGGAGATAACTTCTCCAGTGATATCACTTCTCCAATCCTATTTTATTCTATGGACCCACTCTGTAGACCTTTGTGCACCGACATAGAATAACACAGGAACTGGAGAAGTCGTCTTCACTTTACCAGTTTATCAGGGCTCAAAATTTCCACTTGACACTAACCAATGGCGAGTGAAAGTGTAGCCCTGGTGGGTATGCTATGGATTGCAGTGGCGAGTAACTTTTCAGGTCTGGCTAGTAGCAAAGGACTTCCAATTTTAAAGTCCTTTTTAAAGTCCATTTTAAAGTTTTAATGTAAAAGAAATACCTGGTGACGTCCTTCCGCTGCACACTACGGTACACTTTGCACCGCTCTGCTTTCCAGCCCATCCCCTTGCCGGCCAGAGCCCATATGCACATGTCCTACACATGCAATGCAAGCTTATTACTGGGCTCTGGCCGGCAAGGGGATGGGCTGGAGAGCAGAGCGGTGCAAAGTGTACCGTAGTGTGCAGCGGAAGGACGTCACCAGGTATTTCTTTTACATTAAATAACTTTCTAAATATGCCGATTTTGTTAAAATAAATATAGCCGTTAAAAATAGTAGACTGAGAGCCATCGGATTAAATCTATTTTTATTTGGGTGAAAGTTCCGCTTTAAGCCCTGGGTTTATCATGCCTTAGTGCATAAACCTCCCCTTGCATTTTATCCTGTTTGATGCAAAGAATTGGTCAAATCATAGTAATGCTTCAGAGCGTTCGCTTTGATATGTTCCTAAGATGCAACACCTTAAGCGCCATGAAAAAGAAATCTAAATGTGGGTTTATTTAGTGCACCGTTGTGTATGTAGGTCTTTATTTTCAGTCCCCTAACGATGCTTGGATCACTATATTTACTTTAGCAGTCAATCACAATGACAAATTGCCTGCCCATCACATTCCTAGCATAGAATATTATCAAGTATCCTATCTTTTTTTTCCTCTCTTAGTTCCTGAACTTTAAAAGATGATATTGAGTTGTTTAATTAGTGGAGGGAATAGAGAATAAATAACCTTTCTTCCTGCTCAACACAGAAACATTTCTGCTCTAAACAAACGCCTTCATACTAATACATTGAATATAGAACTGATGTGGATATATAGTACACGTCATTTTGTATTTCATAAAGCCAGGTTATTATTTTTGAGAATTTCCCTTTGAAAAAGTCTTAATTCTCATTGTCTAACTACTATATTTTTTTGTTTGCTTTTTACTGGCTAAAAGATGTCAGAGAATGTTGCTGTTTTCCAAGTATTTCCTTCAACAGTCTGTGATTTTGGCAAATGCTTTAAAGTGGATTTGTCACCTCTGTGTAACTTTTAGCATAAATACTTAGGCTATAGATCGAATATACTAAAACTGTTTTAATTTTTTTAAGCTTTATTTCGTGTAAATTTAAGTTATAAAGTCCGTCCTGCAGCTACTTCCGCATAGACCACAGTCCGTCACTCTGCCTCTGCTTCCCTCCCTCTACCCAGCCTCCTCTGATGACGGAGGCTTCTGTCTGTAAGCTGGAGCGATCTCATTGGCTAGACATTGATCTCTTCCAATGAGAGCACTCCAGCTTGCAGACACAAACCTCTGTCATTGGAGGAGGCTGGATAGAGGGAGGAGAGCAGAGGCAGAGTGACGGACTGCGGTACAGAGCAGGTAACCGCGGTCTATGTGGAAGTAGCTCCAGGACAGACGTTATAACTTTAATTTACATGAAATAAAACTTTTAAAAAATTAAGACTGTTTTAGTAATATTCAATATATAGCCTAACTAAGCTATACAGAGATGACACATCCACTTAACATTTTAAAACATCAACTTTGTGCTAATTGTTTGTGGAGGAAAGTGTGTGTGTGTGTGTGTGTGTGTGTGTGTGTCAATGCTTCTGAATCCTTTTGTTTGAGGCTGCTATTTTAATCTGTTGAATAATAGAGAGGTCTCCAACATGATGTGATGGAATATCTTGAAGTAGGTAGGATCCAGCCACAGCTACATTGCATGTTAAATAATGCTTGCTTACCCACCTGAATTGAAAGGGGTAATACGTCTTCATATAGCTGCCTATTTTTATTTTCACACACTTATGTATGTAGACAGAGCCCGTGAATAATGGGTTAAAAGGGGAGAGCACTGGAGTCTGGTACAAATAATAATCTAATTTATTAAAACTGCAGTCAAGGGAGTAACCCACAATAAAAGAAAATATCAAAACAAATGACGGTATCCTCTGTATAATCAGTTTTCATATAGTGGTACAGATATAACCAATATATCAAATATCTAATCTGTAATCACAATTTATAAAATAAAGCTCTATGCAAACCCTTGTCCATTACTATAATAAATGTAATGATGGTAGACAGCACAAGACTAGATGTAAAAAAGTGGAATAAGTGCTGGCGCCCCGTCCTTACTACTAGGTTCAATTCACTCCCTAGATTCTGAGGTAGTTGCGGGCACATAATGCTTTGATGACCAATTGAGCGATGACTGGTTTGGTGTGTGTTTCCCGTCTATCGTCTCCGATATAGTTCTGGATAGCGGGCAGACATTAATGCCTTCCATCGTTTTGGAGTGTCCAAAGGTTCATGAATGCAAAAGTATAACTTTACGCGGGTAAATCTATTATCAACGGCTTGATTGTCCAATGGCTTTGAAGGCTCAATAGAGTAGATGGTTGTCACGGACACAAGAACTGGACCAGTACTGAAGGTAACACAATCTTTATTAAGATACACAACGTACAGAACAAACAGTAACAGCAAGTACACCATACAATATAGAAGATGTCAGGAAGGATAATGCTGCTGTAGCGGTACTGACTGAGTCCCAGAAGGCAAGTGGAGAGAAACCACCTCAGGTCCATACATGAGGATCTACTACAGGTCCGCTCCTCTACAGACAATGCACCAGAGTACAGTACTGAGCTACAAGCCCGCATCTGTATCGACAACGTAGCGGAGAAGGCAACTGTGCTACAGGTCCGCATCAGTATAGACAACATAGCGGAGTAGGCAACTGTGCTACAGGTCCACACCTGTATAGAGCACTTTCCCAAGTCGGCTAACTATTCTACAGGTCCGCACCTGAATACCACACTATAAGAACTGAAACCAGGGGAAGTCTGCCAGAGCCACCAAGGGCACCCAATAAGTTATCCAATGGAGTGTTGGTATGCGGGGTGCGCAGTGGACAACCCCAGGTAACCCCCAAGTGGGTAATCAGACAAGCCAGAATGAGACCGAGCAAACGTAAACCAGAGCCGCAGGTCTGCACCCGATTGGTTATTGGATTAGCCAGGGTCATACACAGAGCGGGTAGTCAGACAGAGCCACAGGTCAGCACCAGGAAGGATAGTCAGCCAGGCCAAAGGTCATGCACGGAGGAGTTAGTCTACCAGAGCCGCATGTCCACACCAGAAGGAATGTCAGCCAAGCCAGGGTCATACACAGAGCGGGTAGTTAGAAAAACCAAAGGTTGACACAAGAACGGGTAGTCAGACAAACTAGGTCAAGTACCAAAACACAAGCCAACTGCACTACATCACGCAAGGGCGACTGAGCATAGTGTCCAGGCAGTATTTGAGGAAAAGGGCCAGGAAAAGGAGGAGTCACAAAAATGTGCGCTGTACCTTTAAATGGAGCGCACGTCCATGCCTTGGACGTGTGCCGGAAGCAGCCCAGAGCGAGCCGCCAGTACATGCAGTTCAGCCTCCAACAACAGTGCAGTTGGAGCCGCTAGATCAAACTGGAGCCACTGAAGGAAGCTGCGGTGCGCTTGAGCAGCTGCCTCCAGGTACTCTGACAATGGTATACAAACCAAACAACAATGTTCAGAGTTGAATCAAGACAACAAAGTTCACAATATGTTGACTAGTTTCGTGTGCATGTGATCACAAAGTTCATCCTGAGGAAGTGTCACATGCACACGAAACTAGTCGACGAATGGGAACCACACATACTGTGAAAAGGAAACTATATAAGATTCTTTTGAATTAAAAGTGGATTAAAGTTTTGTAATGTTCTATTCAATTCACTGCATTAATTTTTTTAGGGCATACTTTTCAGTGTTTGTCCTCTGCGTCTTTCATGGGAACATGAAATGCTATCATTGGTCTATCACACTCCTACATAACACTCAGACACAGGATAAGTGTACCTCTATCTGAGCTCTCTCTCTATGTCTATAATGCAATTTTGATATAGTTAATATTCAGGCAACTTTGAAGAGACTCTGACAGGTCTGAGTACCATGTAGGGAGGCCATGGCAACCCTAGCTGTGTCAAGTCTAAGCAGATTATTGATTGGTGTCAGCTCTTTCTAAACGAGGTAGCTAACATCATTTAAAGTGGCTGGAGGAAGAGGGGGGTACTGAAATAAAAATAACTCTAGAATAGCAGAATTCTATTGAGTGACTGGTATCAATCACTCTCTAAAGAACTGTAACTGTAGATGAAGATACAGTTTTCATAAACCATTACTATGCCTTTAAAGTGAAACTAGCATGTAGAACTCTGTGGTATGTTAGTCAATTATCTTTCTTCGTTATGTCCCTACCTACAGAAACATAATGTGGGTATAGTTCCTACTTCCAGATGGAGTAGGACTAATCAACAAACTGTTCATAATGAAGCTCCCTACCCCCCATACCACAGTGTTCTATGGTCCTACCAGCTAGTTGGGAGCAAGCTGTGAGGCAACTTGGCATGGAGACACAATTGAGCTCACCTTCTTTTAGGAGCATTTTTTTTTCCCTTCCTGCTGCATTTATGCCACCAGTCCTGGTGGATGACCTCTGAATCCTTGACTCCCTATGATGCACTGGCCAAGGAGAGAGAATGCCTGGCTTCTAGTTGTTTTCCATTCCCCTCCTACAGGTGGATGAAGAGAAGGAACAGCAATTCACGTGATTCAACGTATCTGGGCGTTGCGTTTCAGAGTGGAATGAAGGAGACGGGGGGAAGAGGGATGTAGACAGACATCCCTCTGGAGTTTGCATTGAGGAGGCTGACGGGTATGGAGAAGCAGCTCTCACTTTATGTTAAGAATGCATCTCTTAAGGGCTACTTGATGCTGTTTCCTGATGAAGGCATCTGTGTTTTAGAGTGGAAAGCACACCATCCATACCCATTTAAGGAGTCTCAGGATTGTTACTATTTAGGTGCATAATTTAGTTTTTGTAGAATCTCTCTCCTATTATGGCTACTACCCCTAAGCCAGAATCCACTAATGAGATGGCTGGTCCAGTGGTTAAGTTGTTAGCATCAAAATTGTCTGTTATTCCAGGAGTTTCTGAAGAAATCAGCTGGGCAAGACATTGCAGGTCCAGGAATTTTTGGCATGGATGAGATAATCCATGCAACAAGCTTCAGTTTCCAGGATAAGATAGCACCTAGATGATCCATTCAGAGGCACATCAGTTAAGATTGGGGAAGTGGAAGACCAAGAAAGGATTCAGGATATTCCCTCTGAATATTCAGCTGAGGAGGAAGGAAAGATTACAGAAGACCTAGGATCCTCCAATATAGAGAAGATGGGGATTTTCTTGAATAATATGTGCGAAACACTGGTTCTCACAAGTACGGAAAGAACTAGACATACTTGATGAGGCTTTCCTGGGTAACAAGAAAGTAGCCCCTATTTTTCCTGTGTATCATTCAGTCTAAGATTTAATTAAATCTGAATTGAGCAAAGAGAGTAGCAATCTCCAAGAGATTCCAAAGAATGTACCCGTTCAGTGATAATGAGAGAACAGACTGGGTTGCTTGATAGTGTGCTATAGCTTGGTTAGCAAGAAGAAATATGATTCCTATGGAGGATGGTTCATCTATAAAGGAGACTGCATTAAAGAAACAGTTTTTTTGTCCTGTGTCAGAGTATGAAGGCGACTATAGGCTCATGGCTTGTGTCTCCAGGGCCATGTAAATTTAGCTAACAGGGCCGGAGGAGAAGATTGAATCATCAGTATCCAGATTTAGGCACTTCAGGGCAGTGGCTTCTAGTTTCTCTTGGGATGCCTCCCTAGATATAGTTACATTTTCAGCAATATTTTCTGCTCCATCTATTACTACAAGAAGGGCCCTATGGTTGTCCTCGAAGATATTTCCTTTAAGTGCAAGCTGGTCCCTTACCTTTTGTCGGATCAATGCTCTTCTGTGAACAACTGCTGGATATCATCAAGAAAATGACAGGGGGAAGAAGTTTGTTCTTGCCCAGGACCATAGATCAAGATCCCTTGCACCAGGTCGCTCACTATCATCAGTAAGTGGAGGCACTCCTTTCTGATCGCAAAACATTCTCATCCCATCAGAACGTATGAGCCGAGAAAACAAACATCCTCACAAATATCAAGAGGAGGATTCATAAAAGATGGCCTCCGTAAAGGCCCACTTAAAAAAGGATAATTATTAAGTGCCTCAGGCCCTGTTTCTAGTTCCAGCGGGAGGTCGCCTGGAACATTTTCTTCACATCTGGAAAATCCAAAAATCCCAGAAATTGTTATTCAAAATTCGATCTGGTTCCTAGGAGAAATATGTTCAGAGCTTCAAGAACTCCATCAAATTGCCAAAAGGCAGCAGAATTAAGAAAATCTATCGTAAGCCTCATCAAGAACAGGGTTGTAGAACATATGCCATTGATTCAGCAGAAGACAGGGGTGTATCTGTTCATCTTCATGGTTCCAAAATCATTGGGAGGCTTCAGGATCATTCTGGATTAAGAGCGTCTTAGAACATTCATTGAGAGTTGGCGATTTAAGATGGAGACAGTACGTTCTGTGCCTAGAGTTGTGTATCATGTAGCCTTCCTGACTAAAATCGACCAAGGTGCTTACCATTACATCCCAGTAAGACGTTGCACAGGAGATTCCTCAAGTTTGTCTTGGAAGGCCAACACCTACAATTCAGAGCCCTTCCATCTGCTCCGAGGATATTTACAAAACCCTGGCAGTATCCTTGGAGACCCTTAGGGAGGAGGGGATTACAGTTGTACCATACCTCAATGACCTCCTCATAGGTGCAGAGTCAATGGCTCAAGATAGTCTTCATACAGCCAGAGCAGTTAGTCACCTGGTAGAACTAAGTTGGATGATTAGCAAGCAGAAGAGTCCACTACTACCCTCACAAGTCTTGAGTTTCCTGTGGTTGACTTTGAAAGCAAGGAAGGCAATAACTTGTCATACTGAAAACAGGATAAACTGAGTTATCTGCCGCGTGAGAGCTTTCAGGAGACTGGCATGTCTCACTGCCCAGGATGTTATATGGCTATTGTGAGTATTGACTTCTTCTGTGCAGGTGGTACGATAGGCATGGCTTCACGTGCGTGGTGGATGAAGACGGCCAATCTAGTAAAAGTATTCCCATTGGAAGATCTGCAGTGGCAGGCAGTCTCTACACACACCAGCATGACTAGTTGGGGAGGATGCTGGAACATTCTGATGAAGAAGGGAACATTGTCACAGAGGAAGAAAGTTCTGCATATAAACATCCTGAAGCTGAGAGCAGTAGTGTATTTAAGAGTCTCAAATCCCATCTCAAGGGAAAGCCTGTTCATGTGTGGTCAAACAGCATGGTAACTGTAATGCACTTAAAAAATCAAGGGGTACATGAAGTGAAGGGATTTACAGAGAAGCTGGAAGAATATTAAAATGGGCAAAAAGAAATCTGAAAGTGATAACAGCCTCCCACATATCAGGGAGTATCAAATCAAAAGCAGAAACCAACTGGATCAAGGGGAATGAGCCTTAAACTGGGAAGTCTTCAACCAAATCATTCATAAATGGGGGAATTGTTAGGACACCATGAGGTTCAGTTGGAAGATCATGCTAGCCTATCTCTAATTCCCATGATTCCAGAGGTGTTGAGGAAGATAAAAAGAGATCCTATGCTGGCCAGAGATGGCCAAGGAGAGTCTGGGTCTTGGAACTGGTAAAACTCTCAGTGGAACGACCTGGGCCTCTTACCTTATGGCGGATCTGCAATTCCAAGGACCACTCCTGCACGTGAATCCGAGCCTTTGGAAATTGATGTCCTAGAGGCTGAAAGGACATCCCTAAGGCTTAGAAGATTATCAGGACCAGTCATCAATACTATTATCTTAGGAAGGAAGTCATCTACATCAAAGTTTTATTGTAGAATACTGAAAGTCTTCAGAAATTGGTGTCAATAAAGTGTGGTTTCTTTGTCTTCCATTGATTCAGCACATATTCTCAATTTTCCACAGAAAGGATATTAATCTGGATTGCATCTGTATAAAGGTCTAGCTGTCAGCTCTTTCAGTCCTGTTGGCAAAACAAGAGGATGACCAAGTTAAGGAATATTTTTAAGTGGTACTATCACAGCTAAAGCACTTCATCTCCAATAATTCTCCCTGTGGCGACTAGCTGCTCAGTAGCGCTAGTCGCCAGAATTGTTACCTTGTTAAATAGAATTCAGCATTCTTCCCGGGCTGAAAGGCAGGATGGAGCGCAGACATCTTTCCATAGTGACGTCTGTGCTGTCAGTCCCTTTTGGAGCCGAACGGCTCCTAGCAACACCTCCTAGAGCCGTCTGGGACTGACAGCTCAGGCGTCACTATGGAAATATATCTGCGCTCCTTCCTGCCTGTCAGCCCAGGAAGAATGGAGAATTCTATTTAGCAAGGTAATAATTCTGGCGACTAGCGCTACTGAGCAGCTAGTCAGCAGATGGGGAATTATTGGAGATGAAGTGTTTTAGCAGTGGTAGTTCCACTTTTACAGAGAATGACAAGTCAAGATCAAGAATCAAGGCTGTGAATCCCCCCCACCAGGATTTGAACTTAGTATTGGATCAGTTTTCCCATTCATCAAGGTTTGATCTCTAGAAGATATTCCAGTGAAGAATCATACCTTTAAAGGAAGTTTTTCTAATGGCTATTACATCTGCCAGAAGGGTAAGTGAATTCCAAGCTCTACTAAATCACCCTCGTGATTTACCAAGACAAGGTGTTCTTGAGAACTAGGCCAAATGTGAGGTCTCAGATAGTGTCTTCCTTTCACCTGAATCAAGATATAGTTCTTCCAACATTTTGCCCTAACCCAAAAAAAACAAGAAACAGAGATTGTTTCATAATGTAGATTTGGTTTGGAATGTCCATCAAAGAGGACTAAGAATTTCAGGAATCCTATTTGTGTATTTCTATCTGAGATTCAAGGGATTTACAGGTTCAAAAGTTTCCTTTGCTAGATTATTCACTGAATGTATTAAGATTGCCTATTTAGAAATAGGCTTAGAACCTCCCAGTAAAAGCTCATTTAACCAGGGATGTATCAACTTCTTGGGCTTCAAAAACATTGGCCTCGGTAGAAGATATCTGTAAGGCAACTGCCTTGTCCTCATTGTCTACCTTTATCAGACATTATTATCTGGATGTTCAGGCTTTGGCGGAGTCTAGATCTGGCAGAAAGCTGCTTTTGGCTGTGATACATCCCTGATTGGTAAGAATGTTCTATTTTTTTTTTCCTTTATGGTTTCATCTTTTCTTACCGCAGGGTTCTGACTTCTTGTCCTTTTGAGTTATAAATTATCAGATCATATTTAGTATTCATGATGTATTTTCACATTCTTCCCACTACCGTTCATAATCATAGTGACAAGACGTGACTGACTGGCCCTGTAACATACATAACGTATAGTGCATATGCATCTATCAAATTACACCTTTGCCATATCACCCTTGTTGAGCCAGAGGAAGGTTAAAAAAAAAGAAAAAAAAAAAAAATTAGAAAAGTATCCAATATTTTTTGAAAGCAACTGCAATATCTGCAAACACAGCACACTGAGGCTAAGAATTCCGCAAGTTTACTGCTCTTACTATAAAAAAAAAACCCTTCCTTTGTTTTATTCTAAAGTGCGAATTGTTCTTCAGAGAGATCTTTGTATTGGTTTTGCATATATTTGTTAACAGTAACCATATCACCCCTTAGATGTGTCTTCTCTAATGTACACAGTTTGACTAGTATCTCTTTATAATTAAAATCTTGCAATCCCTTTATTAGTTTTGTTGATTTCTCGTCTGCAATTTTTCAGTTCAGGAACATCTTTTTTTTTTTTGAACTATTGCCCAAAGCTGTACTCCATATTCTAGATGAGGCCTTACCAGTGTATTATAAAGAGGTAGAATTATACTCTCATCCTGTGAATCTGTTCCCCATTTTATACATGATGGTACCCCACTGGCTCATGTGCCTGGCTAGTGTTAATAGTCTGTAATTATGCTGTCTCCTGCTCTGTGCCCGTGCCTCTCCTCACTACCCATTGCCCCTCTGTTGCTTTCCTATGGTCCTGTCTTCAGATTCTCTCCCAACTCTCATTCTTGCTCCCCTGTTCCCTGTCTTGCTCCTTACTGCCCATCTTCCTTCCTTGTACCACAGTCCTGTTCTTCTGTCCCCCTCTTGCCCTACTATACTATTGTCTTGCTCTCTGTACCCCTTTTACTCAACCATGTACCTGTCTCCCTTCCCTGTACTCCCCTTTTGCTTCTCTGCCCTTATCTTGCCCCCGTGCCCTTATGTTTCACCTATGCCATCTCTTACCTTTGTGTGATCCTCTTGCTCCCCCTTCTCATGTCCCACTATTAATTGTTCCATCTGTTGTCCCTCTCCTGTCCAGTAACCCTCTTGTTCTCTTTATTGTTATCTTGTAATTAAATATTGCACTGCTAGTCTTATGTAATACTCTGCTGGTCTCATATAACTGTGTATTGCACAGTTCGTCTCATGTAATAATACATTGCACTGCTGGATTCATGTAGTGGTGTATTATACTTCTGCACTCATGTAATGCTCTGCTACTTCCATGTAATGGTGTATTCCACTGTTTTCTCATGTAATGCTCTGCTGGTCTTATCTAATGGTGTATTGCTCTGCTGGTCTCATGTAATGGTTCATTGCACTGTTGTTCTCATGTACTACTCTGCTGGTCTCATGGCAGTAAGGAGGAGATATTCAGGCAGGGGCGTGTGATTTTGACAGGTGTGGCCAGAGAGCCGACAGCCCCCCTTGCCAATCCTGTTCAAATCTCTGCAAGGAGTTAGCCCGCCCTCAACTTCCGTCTGAACACAATATAAAACATAGCCAGCTTTCCCTGCTCTGGCAACTCAGATCTGCTCACAACAATGCAGGTATTCAAATACAAACAGAATTCACTAGCATGTTCCCCTGCCCACCCATCCATCCATCTTTGATACGCCTACTGGTAATATAAAAATGCTGCTTGTCATGTGCTGTGCAATGCAAGGGAGACTCCCTCCACCTCAGGACCTGACAAGCCCTTTGTAGCCGGGTGTGAGTGTATTGTAAATATACATACTCTACAAGTTTATTCCTTACCTTTGGATGTCTGGCAGTAACTTTTATTTTAAATAGTCATTTATAAATAAGACTTGGTGTTATCACCACTTTCAATTACTTAATGACAGTTCTTAAAGAAAAAAAAAAAAGTACTAAGAATGTGTTTTTATAAATCTCCCCCACTGTTCGCTCAGCAGCTCATAAAATTTACATGACAATATTACGCTGTTATCACCTTTTTCTTCCTACAGTTTTACACCCTAATAATAACCTTTCACTTACATCCCTATGACCAGAAAATCTTTAAAGGAATAAGCAAAACATACTTAACTCTGTTATTCCCATCTCTCAAACCATTATGGTTTGAGAGATGTAAGACAAGAACGCCTTCCACTCCCTCCCCCTTCTCATGCATCCGCTGTATAGCGGACGTCATGAGATCCTGCTTCCGGGACCAGACGGCGGCTCTTCAGGAGTGCTGTCATCTAGATATCTCTGTATAATTACTTCATCGGAATGGTCTACAACGTGTGCCTGGTTTGCAAGCACACGTTGTAGACCATTCCGATGAAGTAATTATAGTTAGATATCTAGATGTCAGCTCTCCTGAAGAGCCGCCTAAAGTCGGACGACCGAATTCTGCCTCTGTCAGCTTTACAGATCGTCAGGCAGAAAGGGGAGGGAACGGAGACCTTTATTTTCTTATATCTCTCAAACCATAACGGTTTGAGAGATGGGAATAACGGAGTTAAGTATGTTTTGCTTATTCCTTGCATTTGTTTTAAAGTTTCTCGGGAGTTACTATCCCTTTAATGACCCCTATTCATTTTTACCCTTGTGTTTTGGTTCAAGAGATGACATCTCCAATCGGTTCTGGGTGTAATATCCATGACGATGGATGAAATATTTTCTGGCGTTTTTTTTCCAAGCTAAAACAGTGCCAGAATGCATGAACTTACTTAAAGGGTTAATAATTCCCAAAATAAAGTTGATTGTATATGTTAGATTTTACAAAAGTAAAGTATTTGCAAAATGTCCTATCTCTCAAACCTTTATGGTTTGAGAGATATCCTCCGTGTCTTCAGCAGAGCCACAACAGTGCGATTTAGAAAACACACTTTTTAGATGGTTCCAAAGAAGTATTTCTTTTCAAATTGTCCAATTATTGTCATAGAACCACACTTTTATATAAATATATTGACTCCAGACCTGATACGATAGCATATAGATACTTGAAACTCTTGAAATAAATTCTAGAGATATTCAGATCGAGTCCGTTGTTATTTCTTTTAGAGTAACTACTCGTATCAATATTACACAATATTTGACAATGACCGTGTTGAAGGTAAAATGGATTAATCTCACCTACTGACTATCCACTAGGTACCTTTACTCAGGTCCGAATCTGTGGACTGGAACACCTCCGGTTCACCATTCGTCAGTCACATCCTATTAATCCATTCTGATGATCGATATCATAAGAATCCAAATATGTAACAAATCCAAACAGGTCTGGAGTCGGAGGAGCAATATAAAAATACTTATTTACTGTTAAAACGCATAAACATCAATACCCTTGACCGGTTTCGGCGTCCAAGCGCCATTTTCAAAAGGGAAGGTAATTAGTCTCAAACTGTCTCACCTTTTTATGTTCTAACACATGTCAATCAATACAACAGTGTATGCCAATTGCATTCCCTATTAACACACGCTCTTCCAAGCCCTCCCAACCTATCTATCCATCTAGTTTCTGCTTGTAACAGTTTTTGTTTAAGATTACCACCTCTTCTTGATACAGTAACATTTTCTAAGCCAACAAACTGTAAACACGCAGGAGAACCATGTCCTGACTGTTTAAACTGAACTGCCATTGGATTTCTTAATTCCCTATCTGTACCTAAAATATTTTCAATATTTCTAATAGCCGATTTATGTTCACTAATTCGATCCCTTAATGATCTAACTGTGCATCCTACATAAAATTTACTACATGGACATGTAAGCATATAAACGACTCCTTTGGTAGCACAATTTATAAATTGTTTAGTTTTAATCACTTTATTATTATAAGGATGTTTAACAATTTTTACATTAGTAGTGTTATTACATTGGATACATTGTCCACATCTATAATTACCCATTGGTTTATTATTTAACCACGTCTTTTTCATTTGTAAATCACTGTGGATAATTTTATCTTGTATTTTACTACTATTTTTATTTTCAAATTGCACAATTTTGACTCTGCTGAAGAGCCTCCTCATGTCGGCCAACACGGTTCTCCTTCTGTCAGCTTTTAAAGGGATAGTAATACTTCGTTTTAACTTTATTTTATTTTGTAGGCATTAAAAAAACATGAAGAATGATATAAGTCTTATCTCTCAAACCTTTATGGTTTAAGAGATATTCACAAACAAAGTATCCCCCCTGTTCAACCAGATCAGAAGGGAGGTGCCCAGGTAGACTGCAGAGAGGGACAATCTTAAGATAAGGGAAAAAGCTGAAAAACTTGTCAAGGGGGGAAGGGCTTTCATTGTTTTCATACAAAGAAAATTGTCCCCTTCTGTTATCTGTCCTGTCATACAACCAGACTCACATCTGAGAAGAGATGGCTTACACTAGGTAAAAGGGGCAGGGAGGGGAAACTTTGCTTGTGAATATCTCCTAAACCATAAAGGATTGAGAGATAAGACTTATATCATTCTTAATGTTTTTTTAATGCCTACAAAATAAAATAAAGACAAAACGAAGTATTACTATCCCTTTAAAGTTACCCATAACTTTAGCGGAGGATATCTCACAAACCATAAAGGTTTGAGAGAGAGGACTTTTTCCAAATACTTTTATTTTTGCAAAATCTAAAATATAGAATCAACTTTATTCTGGGAATGACTAACCCTATGAAGAACAGAAAGGTGGCAATGCATTGAAAGGCAATGCACACTCGTCTGGTCCTTGAATGGTTAAGCTAAGCAGAAAATGAGCTCTGCTGGCAGATTCATCCCTTACTCTCCATTGTGTATTAAAATGAACCAAGAACGCTAAGCACAACATAAGAGATATTATAAGCTTAATGAAGCACATTCTTAGTTCTAATTGGCAGTAAAATTCCTGTTAATGAGCAAATTCTTCTACAGCTTTTCTTTGTAATTACATCACAAAACGAAAACAGTAATCGGGTTTTTATTTCCACAAAATAGTCTGTGATTGTTTAGATCTTTCATTTTCTGGCTACTGAATGTTTGTATTGTACAAAGCGCAGGCATACAGATCCACCCTCTCCATATTATATTTCTCTCCATTACATACTGAACAATATTTCTAAAAGCTTTCCAGAGACAATGTTCCCGGTCAGTCACGGCAAAGTGTGTCCTCAGTGTCCATAGTACTGTGTAAGGTGACGTCAGCAGAAAACCTTGCACAGCGGACTTAAGAGTTGCCACACCTCCCAAGTGTCATATTTAGGAGATATGAGGAATCCATACTACTCATGTGTCCTTCTTTAGGAGAAATTAGGTATCCATACCTCCCAAGTGTCCCTCTTTAGGGGATATTAGGGATCCATACCTCTCAAGTTTCCCTCTTGAGGAGATATTAGGGGTCCATACATCCCAAGTGTCCCTCTTTAGGAGATATTAGGGATCCATACCTCTCAAGTTTCCCTCTTGAGGAGATATTAGGGGTCCATACATCCCAAGTGTCCCTCTTTAGGAGATATTAGGGATCCATACCTCTCAAGTTTCCCTCTTGAGGAGATATTAGGGGTCCATACATCCCAAGTGTCCCTCTTTAGGAGATATTAGGGATCCATACCTCTCAAGTTTCCCTCTTTAGGAGATATCCGGGGTCCATACCTCCCAAGTGTTCCTCTTTAGGAGATATTAGGGGTCAGTACCTCCAAGTATCACTTTTTTGGAGATATTAATGCTATGTACCTCCCAAGTGTCCTTCTTTAGGAGGGGCAGTCCCTCTTTGAGACCCAAATCCCTCTGTCCCTCTTTCCCACCATGGTGTGCCTGTGTTTAGGAGATCAGACTGTGTGGTGTGTGTATAAGTGTATCACCCTGATGTCCCTGTGTTTAGGAGATCAGATTGTGTGGTGTGTATATAAGTGTATCACCCTGGTGTCCCTGTGTTTAGGAGATCAGACTGTGTGATGTGTATATAAGTGTATTACCCTGGTGTCCCTGTGTTTAGGAGATCAGACTGTGTGGTGCGTATAGAAGTGTATTACCCTGGTGTCCCTGTGTTTAGGAGATCAGACTGTGTGGTGCGTATAGAAGTGTATCACCCTGGTGTCCCTGTGTTTAGGAGATCAGACTGTGTGGTGTGTATAGCAGTGTATCTTAATCCTCAGCACTAAAACTCACATTAATGTTTGTTTAAACTTCAGTATATATGTTTATAAATTTGTCTGCATAAATAAAATACTTTGGTCTTGCTCTAAATCATTTGTTCAGTTACAGAAAGAGGTGTCAATCAGTAATGAAATAACCAAAAAAAAAAAATCTTGTTAGTGACCCGCCCACCACCCCCCAACAAAACCACCTAAAACAAAAGTTTCCCTATTTGGGCATTTGAAATGCTTGGCGGTATGAGAGCTGCACTTCTACCACAGAATATATACTTTCCATGCCTACATTAAATCATAAAGGTAAACATTTTAAACCCTTTGATTCCCTTATACCATATACAAACTTCATAAATGGATGGGCTTTTTGATGTTTTGGTGTTCAGTACCTTGTACCCTGACTCCTGGTTCATAAAGCTGCCGATCATCACCCTGGAAAGAGGGTGTGTAAATGGAAACAAGAGATGAGATATAGAAGGATGCAATGTTAGGTTTTTGTAAAGTAACACCAGTATTTAGAATGTAATTCTGAAGAATAAGAGGAGCGATTGTAAGGCGTAACAGATAAGAGCAGTATTAGTGGAGCAATGGATGGGGTAGATTAAGCTAGCAGCAGAGTTCATTATGAATTGTAGTGGACTTAGTTGGTTAAGGGGGAGGCCAATCAGGAGTTTGTTAATTTGAGGCTGGATAGAGGAAGGGGGCAGAGGAAGTGTGACAGACTGCGGGTACGAAGCTGTACCCGCAGTCTGTCCGGAAGTAGGGCCAGGAAAATATTTAATGGATTAAATCGGCTAAATAGCGATGTTTATAAAAAAAAAAAAAAAAAAAAAAAAAAATGAAAACTTTACCCCAGCTAGTTGTTATATAAATGACCTATGTAGCACAACATGTGCAGGGGTGATATATCCCCTTTAAAGGGATAGTAATGTTTCATAATAAAAGCAGCTCTAATTAATCATCATAGTATTTGGACTTTGGAGAGTGTTATTTCAATACTGTCAGAGTTGTAGTTCAAGAGTAATTCAATGACAAAGTATCCCCCTCCCTCCCCTTTTACTGATGTAACACTGCTCAGCCAGATCAGAAGGGAGGTGCCCAGGTAGACTGCAGAGAGGGACAATCTTCAATTAAGATAAGGGAAAAACCTGAAAAACTTGTCAAGGGGGGCAGGGCTTTCATTGTTCTCATAGGAAGAAGATTGTCCCCTTCTGTTATCTGTCTGGTCTATGGACTGCATTCCACATCTGAGAAGAGATGACTTACACTAGGTAAAAGGGGCAGGAGGGGAAACTTTGCTCGTTAGTAGCTCTCAAACCATAAAGGTTTGAGAGATAAGATTTATATCGTTCTTCATGTTCTTTTAATGCCTACAAAATAAAATAAAGTTAAAACGAAGTATTACTATCCCTTTAAAGAATGGTGTGATGGAGAGGGCATTAACAGTGAAAAAGACCAGGGTAAAGTCTGGTTGGAGACGGGGGATACTGTTCTGTTTTAGTTAGGTTACATTTTAGATGATGGCAGGACATCCAGGAAGTCACAGCAGAGTGTTATTTAGATACTCACAACAAACTGTACTTGATTTCTTCTCGTCCGAGAGTGTGCAGCACTCACGCCTATCTTTTTCCCTTGACCTTCATTGAGCTTGCTGTGTCTTTTAATTTGGGGGACTTGCCCTGAGCCATCATCGAGACTTTGGCCGCTCCATGGCATAGAAGCGTCTGCCTCGCTCTGGGTGTCCTCGGCCAACCTTATATCTGTAATCCACTCTTAATTTGTGTGACTTGCCCAGGGGGAGAAGATAGGAGCGAGGGATCTGCACTCCCTCAGTCAACAAAAAAAAACCCCAAGTGCCTCTTGTAATGGTAAAATCTGAAGCTTCTGCTAATGGGAGTTAATGCAGGTTTAAACAAGGTATAAGTCAGAGACATGAGCGTCTCACACTTTTAATGCCAGGAGAGATTCTCATGTCACCCATGTGACCTTGTGAATGCAGCGTTTCATTACATGCACTTTTCAGTGCAACATTTTAAAAGTGAACCGTAGAGATCAGGGGCTGGAATCAAATACAGGACATAAATATTACCTCCCGATTTATAAAAAATGTTCCTAGTGAAGTCTATGGGGGATACCTGGAGATAAAAGCAGAGAGAAAACTAGCACCTGTATTTAAATCCAGCCCCAGGAGAGGAAAGACAGATTTGGGTGTCATCAGCATGGAGATGTATGCTGTAAACATGCAGTGGGACCACTCCTAGGAACTGCGTGGTGTTCGTGTTTATTAGTGATGAGCGAGCACCCCAATGCTCGGGTGTTCGGGTGCTCTGACCGAGCACCCCCTGAGGCTCGAGTGCTCGGCCCGAGCACCCGAGCCCCATTGAAGTCAATGGGAGGACTCGAGCATTACACCAGGCACCCCCTGCTCTGATGAGGGGAGGGTGCCTGGTCCATAGGAAAAGGGCAGAAAAGGATGGAAACACCACAGAAATGGTTCAGGGACAGCATAGGGAGGATGTCTGGATGCATCTTGGACTCCAACATCGCTGCTGGGAACGATCTTTCGCCCGTAGTACGCCATTTTTACAGACTGACCGTAAAACACACAAAAAGGAAGATAAAAATGACTTTAGGCGAAAAATTGTTACCAAACAGTATTTGCTGTATATTTACTTGTATATCATCTGCAAATTCTGCAAAAAATTTCCTCGATTTTTCTGAACTGGGGCCATGATTAAGAGGGAAACGTGCGCAGAGGCAAATTATCCCAAAAATGTCCTTGATTTTCTGAAGTGAGGCCATGATTAAGAGGGAAACGTGCGCAGAGGCAAATTATCCCAAAAATGTCCTTGATTTTCTGAAGTGAGGCCATGATTAAGAGGGAAACGTGCGCAGAGGCAAATTATCCCAAAAATTTCCTTGATTTTCTGAAGTGAGGCCATGATTAAGAGGGAAACGTGCGCAGAGGCAAATTCTCCCAAAAATTTCCTTGATTTTATTGAACTGAGGCCATGATTAAGAGGGAAACGTGCGCTGAGCTGACCATCTAAAACATTATGGATGAGGGTCTGCTGCAGAGCTGACCATCCTAAACATTATATGCGAAGGCCCGCTAGTGAGCTGACGCTATAAAACATTATATGCGAAGGCCCGCTAGTGAGCTGACGCTATAAAACATTATATGCGAAGGCCCGCTAGTGAGCTGACGCTATAAAACATTATATGAGAGGGCCCGCTAGAGAGCTGACCCAATAAAACATTATATGAGAAGGCCCGCTGGTGAGCTGACCTATATAAAAATTGTCAAACAGGGCCCGCTGGTGAGCTGGCCCTATATAAAAATTATATCACAGGGCCCGCTGGTGAGCTGGCCCTATATAAAAATTATAGCACAGGGCATATGGAAGAGGAGGAGGAGGATGAGAAGATTAAGAGTCAACCATATACCCGTTTTTTGGGTGGAAGGGGTGAATGGGAATACAGAGTATTCCCATCATTGTAAATAATATATGTAAAGTGAGTTTATGTTCCCCCGGGGCTTTCCTCCAGTGGAGTGGAGAAGTCAGGGGAAATCCAGGCCTTGTTCATTTTTATAAGTGTCAACCTATCAGCATTGTCGGTGGAAAGGCGGATACGCTTATCTGTTATGATGCCACCAGCAGCACTAAATACCCGCTCAGACAGAACGCTGGCGGCAGGGCAGGCCAGCACCTCCAAGGCGTAGAGTGCCAGTTCATACCACGTGTCCAGCTTGGACACCCAGTAGTTGTAAGGCACAGAGGGATCATTGAGGACGCTGACATGGTCTGCTACGTACTCCTTCACCATCTTCCAAAACTTTTCCCTCCTTGTGACACTAGGCTGCGCATCAGGGTGAGGGTGCTGGCGGGGTGTCATGAAGGTGTCCCACGCCTTGGAGAGTGTTGCCCTGCCTTTCTCGGAACTGCTGTGTGCTCCCCTTTTCTCCCCTTCTCGGTTGGCCAAGGTAGCACGTACTCTGCCGCCAGCGTTGTCAGATGGAAAATTTTGGAGCAATTTTTCAACAAGAACCTTCTGGTATTGCACCATTTTGCTTGTCCTCTCCACCGGAGGAATGAGAGATGAGAAATTCTCTTTGTAGCGGGGGTCCAGAAGGGTGAACACCCAGTAATCCGTGTTGTCTAAAATGCGTACAACGCGTGGGTCACGGGAAAGGCAGCCTAACATAAAGTCAGCCATGTGTGCCAGAGTACCAACAGTCAAGATTTCGCTGTCCTCACCAGGAGGATGACTCTCAATATCCTCATCCTCTTCCTCCTCTTCTGCCCACCCACGCTGAAGAGATGGAACTAAAGTTCCATGGCTACCCTCTGTAGCGGAGGCAACCGTGTCTTCCTCCTCCTCCTCCTCCTCCGCCTCCTCCAATTGTCGCTGAGAAGACGAAGTGAGGGTGCTCTGGCTATCACCTTGTGTAAGCTCTTCCTCCCCCATTTCCACCTCTTCCACATGCAAAGCGTCGGTTTTAATTGTGAGCAGCGAGCGTTTCAGTAGACACAGAAGTGGGATGGTTACACTGATAATAGCGTTATCGCCGCTCACCATCTGTGTCGATTCCTCAAAATTGCGTAAAACCTCGCAGAGGTCTGACATCCATTCCCACTCCTCACTTCTGATTACAGGAAGTTGAACGGAGAGGCGACGACCGTGTAACAGCTGGTACTCCACTACTGCCCTCTGCTGCTCACAAAGCCGGGCCAACATGTGGAAGGTGGAGTTCCAGCGCGTGCTCACGTCACACAGCAGCCGGTGAGCTGGCAATTGTAAGCGCTGCTGCAGCTTCAACAGGCCGGCCGAAGCTGTAGATGACTTACGGAAATGTGCACACACGCGGCGCACCTTGGTCAAGAGATCATGCACATTGGGGTAGGTTTTTAGAAATCGCTGAACCACTAAATTAAATACATGCGCTAGGCATGGTACGTGTGTGAGCTTGCCGAGCTCCAAAGCCGCCACCAAGTTACGCCCATTATCACACACAACCATGCCTGGTTGCAGGTTGAGTGGCGAGAGCCACTGCTCGGTCTGGTGACTAATCCCCTGCAACAGCTCTGAGGCCGTGTGCTGTTTGTCCCCAAGGCAGATCAGCTTCAGCACGGCCTGTTGACGCTTCCCCACTGCAGTGCTACACTGCTTCCAGCTACTGGCTGATGGGGGAGTGGCGCTGCGTGTAGAGAATTCGGAGGTGGAAACGGAGGAGGAGGAGCCAATAACGTAGGTGCTGGCGGAAACCCTGATGGAGGTAGGGCCCGCAATCCTCGGCGTGGGTAGCACCCGTGCCATCCCAGGGTCCGAGTCGCTCCCAGCCTCCACGACATTCACCCAGTGTGCCGTCAGGGAAATGTAGCGTCCCTGGCCACAAGCACTTGTCCATGTGTCAGTCGTTAAGTGGACCTTCCCAGTAACTGCGTTGGTCAGGGCACGGGTGATGTTACGGGACACATGGTGGTGTAATGCGGGGATGGCACACCGGGAAAAGTAGTGGCGGCTGGGGACCGCGTACCGAGGGACAGCTGCTGCCATCAGGCTGCGGAAGGACTCAGTGTCCACAAGCCTAAATGGCAGCATTTCGATGGCCAGTAATTTGGAAAGGTGTGAGGTTAGTGCTATGGCCTGTGGGTGGGTGGCTGGGTATTTTCTCTTGCGCTCAAATGCCTGGGGTAACGACATTTGGACGCTGTGCTGGGACAGGGAAGTGGATGTGGTCGCTGATGGTGCTTCAGATGGTACAGGTGCAGGGCGGGAGGTATGCGGGCCTGCGCCTTCGACAGGCGATTGGCCGGCACCGAAAACAGGGGAAGAGGAGGCAGTGGTGTGGCCTGCAGACACAGATGGGCGATCCAGGCGTTCCTCCCACTTATTACGGTGCTTGGATGCCATGTGTCGGATCATGCTGGTGGTGGTGAGGTTTCTAGTGTTCATGCCTCGGCTCATTCTGGTGTGGCACAGGTTGCAAACTACAATTCTTTTATCGTCCGCACTTTCCTTAAAAAAACGCCATACCGCGGAACACCTA
Source organism: Rhinophrynus dorsalis (assembly GCA_037306005.1). Lineage (NCBI taxonomy): Eukaryota > Metazoa > Chordata > Amphibia > Anura > Rhinophrynidae > Rhinophrynus > Rhinophrynus dorsalis. The sequence continues at coordinate 20,838,849 of CM074718.1, forward strand.
CCCTTTGGCAAGGGAGATTTACGCAAGGGGGTGCTCCGTGGAACATTTGCGGGCCGGTTTGGTGCGGTCCGCCTTCTTTCTGTAGCCACACCACTGCCTCTTCCAGCCTGTTGCGGTGCTGCAGATGGCTCACCCTCAGGACTGCTGTCATCGCTCGGCTCTACACCTTCCCAGGTGGGGTCAGTCACCTCATCGTCCACCAAGTCCTCCTCCACTTCCTCACTCTGATCATCCTCCTCATGTCTTGATCCCACCACATACTCAGTCATTGACAACTGTATAACATTCTCCTCAACAAGGTCTTGAGACGGAAATAGTGGTTGATTTAATGGCAACTGTGTCTCATCATCATCATCATCATCCACTACTTCCTTTGACCTTAAATGCCGTTCACATCTGTCATCTTCTTGTGATTGGGTACCCTCTAGAGGTTGTGAATCAGGGCACAAGATGTCATGTTCCTCTGCAAGCGTGCTTGGAGAGAGGGTCAAATGAAGGATTGGTGATGAGACGAGCTCCTCACTATATCCCAGTGTGGGATCACTTCTTTGACCAGACCGTGTATGGTGGGAGGAAGGATGATCAGAGTGAGGATTATGTTGACCAGACTCTTGGCTACTGAGAGTGGACTTGGTGGAAGACAGGGTGGTGCTTAACCGACTGGAAGCAGTATCAGCTGACATCCAACCGACCACCTGTTCGCAGTGGTCGGACCTCGAGAGTGATGTCCTGCGACGCCCTGTGAAATGAGACATGAAGCTAGGTATGGTGGATGTCTTTCTTTCTTGTGCTCTGGCACCAGGCACAGTTTCTCCGCATCCTGACCCGCGCCCTGAACTATCAGGATCACGTCCACTTCCCCGTCCCTTTTTACCCGTCTTCTTCATCTTACACGGAATATGTGACTTTAATATTTGAGTTTGAAAACTTAACAGTATTTCTTCCTATTCTGCAACTGTGCAGAGTACACAGAATAGGCTGCTAAACTGCGGTGACACACACTGAATGGAATATGTGACTTTAATATTTGAGTTTGAAAACTTAACAGTATTTCTTCCTATTCTGCAACTGTGCAGAGTACACAGAATAGGCTGCTAAACTGCGGTGACGAACACAGAATGGAATATGTGACTTTAATATTTGAGTTTGAAAACTTAACAGTATTTCTTCCTATTCTGCAACTGTGCAGAGTACACAGAATAGGCTGCTAAACTGCGGTGAGACACACTGAATGGAATATGTGACTTTGATATTTTAGTTTGAAGACTTAACAGAATGTGCTCTAATCTGCAACTTTGCACACTAAACAGAATGTGCTCTAATCTGCAACTTTGCACACTAAACAGAATGTGCTCTAATCTGCAACTTTGCACACTAAACAGAATGTGCTCTAATCTGCAACTGTGCACACTAAACAGAATGTGCTCTAATCTGCAACTTTGCACACTAAACAGAATATATTTTTTTTTTTTTTTTTTTTTTTTTTTTTTTCCCCCACACAAAATAACCTGCTGCCCCCACACACAGTAGTCCTAAAAAGGACTTTTGGTTCTTTTTTTTTCACAATTTTGCTTTTTTTCCTCCCTACACTGACTTTCCCTTCCTATCCTCAGCTCTCCCTGGCTAAGACTGAGCCGAACTCGCTGGTCAGGTGCTATACAGCACCCGACCACGGGTTCTGGCCAGCCAATCAGTGTAATGCCAGCAGCCAACATGGCTGCTGGCATTACACTGATGTCAGAGCCTCCCTGCACGTTTATTGGCTGCGCAGCAGCCGCAAAACGTGCGGGGAGGAGACCCGAACATGGCGGGCGAGCACATGCGGTACTCGTACGAGTACCGCCATGTGCCGAGCAGAGCGATGCTCGAGCCGATCCGAGCATCGGCCGAGCATGCTCGCTCAACACTAGTGTTTATCAGTTACCCACCAGCAAGTCCCACAGAGATGTGCCACCACCACACCACAAATATTAGATCCTGAGACACGTGAATTTCTTTCTGAGACGATGATGTGTTAGGAAATACGTTTATATGTTGTTGATTTTATTGCCGCCACCGCCACCACTGCTGTTGGTATAAACCCTTGCTGACTTCTTTTCACTATACATTCTACCATTTTTATTTTTATTTTTTTTGCCCTTAACTTTCTTTCTCTCACCCTTCACAATCCTTACTCACTCCACAACCTCTCTGTCAACCGGCACCTTCCCTTCCTCTTTCAAACATGCACTAATCACTCCCATCCTAAAGAAACACTCCCTGGACCCAAACTCACTATCAAATTACCGGCCAATTTCTCTCCTCCTGTTTGCCTCCAAGCTCCTTGAGCACCTTGCATATCACTGGCTCAATTCATTCCTCTGCTCCCACTCCCTGCTAGATCCCTTGCAATCTGGATTCTGCCCTCCTCACTCCACTCATCACTCCACAGATGTATGTTTGTCTGATGCAGTCATGTGGAGTAGAGAGTAGACTGCCCGAACGCAGGCTGATGCACTCATATGCAGTAGTCCCTCCCCAAATGCACAGAATCATGGGAGGTGTAGTTCTGTGGTAGTACACATGCCATGTACACGGACTTTTACACGTGTGTGTGTGTGTGTGTGTGTATATATATATATATATATATGTTTTTCTCTTGAAGTGAATATTTTTGCCCATCCCTACTAGTTTCCTCTGACTCATTTCATTCTTAGAATAGCCACATATTTATCCCAAGAGTTCTTACATTCATTTACGGTGTTATCTTCAACCACTTCTGCTGAGAGTCTGTTCCATGTATCTATCGCACTTTCCAATAACATCATAACATAGTTGATGAGGATGGAAAACTCATGCTATGTCTCCCCTATTGATCCAGAAGAAGGCAACCCCACCCAAAAAAAAATTGAAGTAATTTCAAATTAAGCCCAAAGTGGGTAAAAACTTCCTTCCTGACTACAAATTGTAGTCATATATTTTCTTGGATCAGCATCCTATTTACTTTAGTAAATTCTTATGATTCTCTATTTCCCACCCTCCAATTTTACTTGAGGAATGCCTTGTGAGTGTTCTGCTTCCATAAGTGGTTCTAAGTCTTTTTTTGGTGGGGTCAAGGCCTCTTTATCATACAGTATGGAATTTTCAGTGCACCCCTAACATTTTAAAGGTAATTTCACAAGGAGCCGTTGAAGGAGAAATACATAAATACAGTTATTCTTAGGTCTCACAGTCAGGATCACAAAGAGCATAATAATTTCCTTAAATTTACAACAGAAACTCAACTTTAACATTTTTGTCAGTTTAAATAAACTGGAAAAAAAAATGGAGTACCCTCAGCTTGTGTCCAATGCACACCAAACTGCCACAGCACACTGGTTCAGAATCCCCTGGTTTACATGAATCAACTGATCAGCTGTTTCATGTAAGGACAGAATCTACAGAGAAGCTGTTAAAGGTACCAGCTGCTTTGCCAGTTCTTTCAGTTTCTAAATGACCCATGGAGCCAGGCAATGGAGTATGTATGTATGTATCTTTATTTATATGGCGCCACACAGTGTACGCAGCGCCTTACAATAGACATATGTTACAATAAATAAGAGGGGATGAAATAAGTGCGACATTCATAGAAACAATGGGAGAGAGGTCCCTGCCCCAAGGAGCTTACAGTCTAAATGGATAAAGGGAGACATACAATGGGGTAAGAGGGTGTTAAGTGCTGAGATTACAAGTGCTGAGTTTGGCCAAAGGCAGTGCATGGTCCTAGTGCTCCAGAAGATAAGACTTCAGGGTAGACTTAAAGACAGAGGGGGATTTTTCTAGGCGTAAGGAGAGGGGTATGGAGTTCCATAGGTAGGGAGCAGAAAGTGAGAAAGGTTTGAGACGGGAGAGGGCAGAGGGTGTGGATGGTGCAACAAGAAGTGCGTTATGTGCTGAGCGAAGGAAGCGGCCAGGAACATAATAGGAGATGAGAGAAGAGATGTAAGGAGGGGTAACAGTGTGGAGAGCGTTAAAGGTGAGAAGAAGGACTTTGTAATTGATGCGCTGCTGAATTGGGAGCCATGACAGATGTCTGAGAATTATGTGGGCAGGTTCAGTTTTTGGGGAGAGTGTGGTGATTCGTGCAGCGGAGTTTAAAACAGATTGCATAGGTGAAAGATGAGTAGCAGGGAGGCCAGTTAGTAGGATATTGCAATAGTCTAAGTGGGACAGAATGAGGGCATGTATAAGAGTTTTAGTAGTTTGTTGGGAGAGGAACGGGCGGATTTTAGCAATGTTACGGAGGAAGAAGCGAGATGATCTAGCCACAGAGTTAATGTGAGGGGAGAAGGAAAGAGAGGAATCAAATATGGCCCCAAGGCAGCGTGCTGAGCTGACCTGATCAATATCAATTCCATCAACTGTAATGGTGAAGCTAGGTGTTCGGCAAGGTCTTGGTGGGAAGATTAGCAGTTCGGTTTTGGCCATGTTAATCTTCAGCTGACGCTGTGCCATCCAGGAGGAAATGGCCAAGAGGCAATCTGAAATTTGCAGCTGGATTTGTGGTGAAAGATCAGGAGTGGAGATGTAAATTTGGGTATCATCAGCTTATAGATGGTATTTAAAGCCAAATGAACTGATAAGTTCACCCAATGAAAGAGTGTACAGTGAGAAAAGCAGAGGACCCAGAACGGAGCCTTGAGGCACCCCCACAGACAGAGGGACCGTGGAGGAGGTCTTAGGGCTGTATGTTCAAAGGGATAATGACAAAAAAAATGTTGTGTGAAAATAAGTAATTGTATGCATAAACGACATATTTTCTATAGAGTATACAACAAAAAACTAGTAATGTCCGTTGTGTACGACACAACTCCAGAATTGCCAAGCAAAGGGGCGGGGCAAGGGCGGGGCTAAAATATTCTCCAGTGTTGTATACAGGAAAAGAAAATTTGTCGTAACTAACGACAAAAAAATGTCTTTACATACGACAATTTCAGTCAGGACAAACAACATGTTTCTGATCACAACCGACACTCTATAAAAATATAAATGATCCCAACGACACTGTTCTTTGAAAAGTCATTACAAACGACAAAAAGCTATTTTGCTACTTCTTTGAACATATAGCCCTTAGTGTTCTACCCTTTCATTGCCTCAGAGATATGCAATGGATATGGGAAGGCTGTGGTATCCTTGGTGCTGAAGTCTTAGTGTATCCTCTCTGTTACCCCTTGTCCTCACTAAAACATCACCAGAGTTACATCAGCTTCATATGCTAATGATTAAAGTGCCTCCCCTTGCATAGATAATTCTTAGTGCATATGGCGTAGTGATCTCCACACATGTCCAGACACACTGCACCACTGCATCGACCTGTAGTCCTTCTGGAGTCGTTAATTCTTTTGCCTGGCACCATTTTAGTGGTCCTTTCTTGGAATAGTCTCTAGTTCATTCATGTCCTTCTGGAGATATGGGTGTGGATTCAAATGCAGGAGATAAACGTTACCTCCCGTTTATTAAAAAAAAAACTAGTGTAAAAGCCTGTGTACACGGGCCAAAGTCTGGGTGATGTTAACCCTTTGAGTGCCAGAGGGGTACGCAACACATTGCTTTGCAATGCATTGGTACCTCTCTGGCACTCAAAGGGTTAAGAGGCCGGTCCTGCTCTGCGTCCTGCCTCCGACGCAGTCATGCACTGTAGAGACTGCCCGAAAGCACAGAACTCCCAGCATTATGCGTGCTCCCAGCATTCCGTGCGTTCGGGCAGTCTCTACTGTACATGACGGCTTCTGACAAACATCCTAGCAAATTATTATATTGGAGCTTCCTATTGAAGTCTATGGTGATACCTGAGCATAGAAAAAATTAGCACCTGCATTTGAATCCAGCCCATGATCTCCCAAACGGTCTATATAGTCTATACTCAAGGAATACATAGCAGGAAGCCTCAGGTAACTCCTGTTAATCCTGTAGATTAACCCTTTGGGTGCCAAAGGGGTATGTAACGTGTTGCGGTACCCCTCTGGCACTCAAAGAGTTATTTGCATTTCTTGGAAAATAGTTCTGATCTGAAATCAGCTCTAACTGCTTCCACTGACGACTTCTCTGCATTGTGTCCAAATGAAGGTGGTTGAGGATGATACGAGTTGTAGTCCAGGGTGGAGGGTGACAGGTTGCACCATATGAACTGTATAAAAGTATTTGTATAAAACGACAATGTAATCTTTGAACAAACAGAATATCCATAAAATATTTTTCTATCAATGCACAAGAGAAGTATTTTTTGGGGAAAAAAAAAACAAAACAAGAAAAAAACCAGAATCACACAAATTTAACTCCTTTGTTGCAAACACATTGTTTATTAGATGCCTCCAGCATCTATGGAGAAAGAAAAAGATGACCAACCAGATGCACCATGGGTGAAAGAGGAATAACTATTTCGATTGGTTTAAAGGAGCCGTAAAATTTTGTTATTTAAAAAATAAATAAATAAATAAATAAATGATATAGATATATTGTACAGTGTTTCCTGTTGAGTTATTACAGCTTAAATACTTGGTATTTTTAAATTAGCAGTGCCCTCTAGTGGTCGGATTCCAATTAGTTATTCCTTTACATTCTCAAAGGCAAGCCACTAAAAGACAGTTCTCAATAGAATGTGATAGTCACTGATGAGTCACTTCCTGTCAGATAGAACCTTCAGGAAGTAATCATGCTGTAATTCATTAACTGACAATTTGAACTGTTATAACTTTGGATAACTAACTTATATCCTTGTTTTACTTAGCAGGAAAAGCTCTATAACAATTAGGTTTTCATAAAAAAAAAAAAAAGTTTATTGCTTCTTTAAATAGAATTTTTAACCCCTTTAATACTAGAGGGGCCTCCAATGCATTGCAATGATTTGTTGACCACTCTAGAATTCAAGGGGTTAAAATACCCACTTAAATCAATAGGAACATTTAGTATTTTAGTTTTTTAAATTCGTCCCCTATGGTGCATTTGATTTGGTCAACAATTGAGCCTTTTTTTTTTTTTTTTTCCTTTTCTATGCATAAAGCCCCTGTGGGTTAAAATGTTAAACCTTTGAGTGCCAGAGACATATCCAACGCATTGCAACACAATGCATTAGCTACATCTCTGGCACTCAGCGGGTTAAATTGCTTTTTGTTTGGGCAGTCACTTTGTTAATATTAGCCCCATCGCGACAATTGACTTACCAGGTACGTCCCGCAAAAACTGTCAATTGGTGACAGAGGACGTACCTGGTAAGTCCCGGAAGTCCGAGTCTCCGTGCGGCTGCACGCCGTTCAGAGACTCCGGAATCATTAAAAAAATTAAAAAATGTACCACGGGCGTTAAGGTGACAGCCGCGTACACACACGGCTGTCACTAAGTGGTTAAATCCATGAATATCATTTAGCTGTATAATAAATAATTTCACATGTTCCCCAAGAAATACAAAGTCTGTAATTAAATTTCAAGATTCTGCAGCAGCAAGTACCTGTTCTGCAGTTATGTTTTATGATACAAACAGAACCCTTAACTTGAATTATGGCCTGGTACATAAATCAGGTTACTGGGGATTATTATATTTTAGAGGAAAGAAATCACTCACAATAGATTCATCTTTTTTGGGGTGTGTTGGATCAACAACAATCTCACTCAAAGACGAGAGAGATTCCTTTTCTTTCCACTTTAGGGTTTATAAATTACTTTTATCACCTACAATTCAGCATCAGAGGACAGATATATTATCGATTGTAAAATCCTGCATCGATCGTTTTATCATTGTTGTTTAAGACGTTAGCTAATAAAGATAATTTGTTTTAGACAAAGACAATGTATAATTTAGTAGTATCAGTTTTTCTGCTTGTAATAATTTTATGTTGTAAAATGCTTGTAATGTAAAATAACTGATTGCAGATACAAATTGAGAGCTCAAGTTTTGTCTTCTGCACAGAAATAGCCAGAAATTACTGTAATGAGATCTCATCAACATGGCGAGCTCTCATCAAGTGTATCTACAAAAATATTCCCCATTGCTACATAGTTGCTGAACATGAAACACCAAGATGCATGAAAAGCTGATATTTAAAATACACTGGGCACCTTAAAGGGATAGTAATGTTTAATACTTCCCAACATTAAAAATTGCCAAAGAGGGACACGTGTGTTTCAAGGGGTGCTGCTGGGGGTGTGGCTGGTGGGTGGGGCATTACCGAGAATTCTTAGGCTATTTCATGACCTATTGACATCTCCTTGTGTAACCTAATAAATGATTTATAACAAGACCAAAGTATTTTATTTACACATACTAATTTATAAACAAGTATACTGACATTTAAACAAACAATAATGTGAGTTTTATTGCTGTAGAGCAATGTGATACACTGATACACACACCACACAGTCTGATCTACTAAACACAGGGACACCAGGGTGATACACTTATATACACACACCACACAGTCTGATCTTCTAAACACAGGGACACCAGGGTGATACACTTATATACACACCACACAGTCTGATCTCCTAAACACAGGGACACCAGGGTGATACACTTATACACACCACACAGTCTGATCTCCTAAACACAGGGACACCAGGGTGATACACTTCTATACACACCATACAGTCTGATCTCCTAAACACAGGGACACCAGAGTGATACACTTCTATACACACCACACAGTCTGATCTCCTAAACACAGGGACACCAGAGTGATACACTCATACACACACATCACACAGTCTGATCTCCTAAACACAGGGACACCAGGGTGATACACTTCTATACACACCACACAGTCTGATCTCCTAAACACAGGGACACCAGGGTGATACACTTATATACACACCACACAGTCTGATCTCCTAAACACAGGGACACCAGGGTGATACACTTATATACACACACCACACAGTCTGATCTCCTAAACACAGGGACATCAGGGTGATACACTTATATACACACAACACAGTCTGATCTCCTAAACACAGGGACACCAGGGTGATACACCTATATACACACCACACGGTCTGATCTCCTAAACACAGGGACACCAGGGTGATACACTTATATACACACCACACGGTCTGATCTCCTAAACACAGGGACACCAGGGTGATACACTTATATACACACCATACAGTCTGATCTCCTAAACACAGGGACACCAGGGTGATACACTTCTATACACACCACACAGTCTGATCTCCTAAACACAGGGACACCAGAGTGATACACTTCTATACACACCACACAGTCTGATCTCCTAAACACAGGGACACCAGTGATACACTCATACACACACACCACACAGTCTGATCTCCTAAACACAGGGACACCAGGGTGATACACTTATATACACACCACATAGTCTGATCTCCTAAACACAGGGACACCAGGGTGATACACTTATATACACACACCACACAGTCTGATCTCCTAAACACAGGGACATCAGGGTGATACACTTATATACACACAACACAGTCTGATCTCCTAAACACAGGGACACCAGGGTGATACACTTATATATACACCTCACAGTCTGATCTCCTAAAAAGAGGTACATCAGGGTGATACACTTATATACACACCACACAATCTGATCTCATAAACACAGGGACACCAGGGTGATACACTTCTATACACATCATACAGTCTGATCTCCTAAACACAGGGACACCAGGGTGATACACTTATATACACACCACACAGTCTGATCTCCTAAAAAGAGGTACATCAGAATGAGAAAGAGGGACAGAGGGATTTGGGTCTAAAAGAGGGACTGTCCCTTCTAAAGAGGGACACTTGGGAGGTATGGTGTTTCAAAATAAATGCAGCTCAGATTATTGTTTATAGTTTTGGGGTATGTAGAGCATTATCATCATTCTCTACAATGTGTAGTTCCAGAGTAATTTGAATCATAAAGTGTCGCCCCTCCCGTCCCTTTTACCTATGTAAAGTTGAACAGCAAGACCATCCAAATTGATCACAGCACGGGACGATCTTCTGTTAGCATAAGGAAAAACCTGTCCTCCTCCTTCATTGGGAGCAGAGTTTTCCTTATGATCACAGTAAGAAGAATGTCCCTTACTGCGATCTGTCTGGTCAAGCAACCAGATTCCACAATATGTAAAAAAGTTGGGAGGGGGACACTTTATAATTCAATTACTCTGGAACTACACATTGTAGAGAATGATAATACTGATCTACATGGCCCCAAAACTTTAAAGAATATTTGGAGCTGCATTTATTTTGAAACATTACTATTCCTTTAAGTTTAGACTTGGACTTTTCACCTTAATGGATAGTAATACTTCGTTTTATCTTTATTTTATTTTGTAGGCATTAAAAAACCATAAAGAATGATATAAGTCTTATCTCTCAGACCTTTATGGTTTGAGAGATATTCACAAGCAAAGTTTCCCCTCACTGACCAAAACTATCAAGTCTGCCATCTAGCTGTCAGATTTGGAATCCAGTCCACAGATCAACCGGTGGCTCTTCAGCAGAGCTGAGATCGCAAGATATAAATATAACTATTTAATTGGAAGGGTCTTAAAAGTGTGTTTGCAAACCAGGCACACTTTGTAGACTATTCCAATAAAGTAGATTTTCTTATATCTCGCGATCTCAGCTCTGCTGTAGAGCCATGGCCGGTCCGTGGATAGGATTCCAAATCTGACAGCTAGATGGCAGACTTGACCATTTTGGTCAGGGAGGGGAAACTTTGCTTGTGAATATCTCTCGAACCATAAAGGTTTGAGAGATAACACTTATATCGTTCTTCATGTCTTTTTAATGCCTACAAAATAAAATAAAGATAAAACGAAGTATTACTATCCCTTTAAGACAGGTTTAGATTTAGGTTATTTTAAAGAGCATTAAAATCTGTCTGTATGTTTTGAAAACAATGTTTCTGTAAAGTAAATAGGATTTGAGCAATTAACCACTTAACGACCCTTGACGGTCATAGTACATCAAGGGTCGATTTGACTGAATGACCGATGACGTACTATGACCTTCATCGAATTCCGGGCTTCCCCCGCGGCTGCACGCCATTTGGGGAGTCCAGAATGCAACGGAGCAATAAAAAAAAATGCTCCGTTGTCATTGTCGCGTCCGCGCGCCGATTCCCCGGTCGTTAAGGGGTTAAAATTGGTTTTGTTGGCAGAGTGGCACTTCATGCTAATGTCATGCACAATATGCAAATTCATTCTGTTTGAGGCCAAGTTTATCTCACTTTGTGCTTTTAGAAATGTCCCCAGAGTGTGGGTTCTGTCACACACCTGTATGTTGTGTTGTCCATTTTTGTATTAAATTAAACATATTTATTTAGAAAATGTTTCAACAGGACGAATACGTTGAGATTTCTCTAATTTTCAAGTAAGTCATAGAGAGCTTTTACAGTAAAGAGTTACATATTTACACAAATAGAGTAACATTATGTACACAGACACACACAGAAACTTACATACAAAAAATCTATATACAGTTACATATGTTTTTAGATACAAAGAATCCACTATTTTAGGGAGTTTAGACAGAGAAGACGAGCTTTTTTTAGAGTGGGTTATTGCTGACTTTTGGAGCTCTAAAGGCAGTTCGATCGGCTTCTTTCTTGTAATGTGGAATAGTCAGTGGGTTGTTAGTAGTGGAGGTTATAGTTAGTATGGAGATCTGGAGTGATCATACTGCTCAGGTAGTGTGGAATAGTCAGTGAGTTGTTAGTAGTGGAGGTTATAGTTAGTATGGAGATCTGGAGTGATCATACTGCTCAGGTAGTGTGGAATAGTCATTGAGTTGTTAGTAGTGGAGGTTATAGTTAGTATGGAGATCTGGAGTGATCATACTGCTCAGGTAGTGTGGAATAGTCAGTGAGTTGTTAGTAGTGGAGGTTATAGTTAGTATGGAGATCTGGAGTGATAATACTGCTCAGGTAGTGTGGAATAGTCAGTGAGTTGTTAGTAATGGAGGTTATAGTTAGTATGGAGAGTTGGAGTGATCATACTGCTCAGGTAGTGTGGAATAGTCAGTGAGTTGTTAGCAGTGGAGTGGAGGTTATAGTTAGTAGGGAGATCTGGAGTGATCATACTGCTCAGGTAGTGTGGAATAGTCAGTGAGTTGTTAGTAATGGAGGTTATAGTTAGTATGGAGAGTTGGAGTGATCATACTGCTCAGGTAGTGTGGAATTGTCAGTGAGTTGTTAGTGGAGGTTATAGTTAGTATGGAGATGTGGAGTGATAATACTGCTCAGGTAGTGTGGAATAGTCAGTGAGTTGTTAGTAATGGAGGTTATAGTTAGTATGGAGAGTTGGAGTGATCATACTGCTCAGGTAGTGTGGAATAGTCAGTGAGTTGTTAGCAGTGGAGTGGAGGTTATAGTTAGTAGGGAGATCTGGAGTGATCATACTGCTCAGGTAGTGTGGAATAGTCAGTGAGTTGTTAGTAGTGGAGGTTATAGTTAGTATGGAGAACTGGAGTGAACATACTGCTCAGGTAGTGTGGAATAGACATTGAGTTGTTAGCAGTGGAGGTTATAGTTATTATGGAGAACTGGAGTGATCATACTGCTCAGGTAGTGTGGAATAGTCAGTGAGTTGTTAGTAGCGGAGGTTATAGTTAGTATGGAGATCTGGAGTGATCATACTGCTCAGGTAGTGTGGAATAGTCAGTGAGTTGTTAGTAGTGGAGGTTATAGTTAGTATGGAGAGTTGGAGTGATCATACTGCTCAGGTAGTGTGGAATAGTCAGTGAGTTGTTAGCAGTGGAGTGGAGGTTATAGTTAGTATGGAGATCTGGAGTGATCATACTGCTCAGGTAGTGTGGAATAGTCAGTGAGTGGTTAGTAGTGGAGGTTATAGTTAGTATGGAGATCTGGAGTGATCATACTGCTCAGGTAGTGTGGAATAGTCAGTGAGTTGTTAGCAGTGGAGGTTATAGTTAGTAGGGAGATCTGGAGTGATCATACTGCTCAGGTAGTGTGGAATAGTCAGCGAGTTGTTAGCAGTGGAGGTTATAGTTAGTATGGAGAGCTGGAGTGATCATACTGCTCAGGTAGTGTGGAATAGTCAGTGAGTTGTTAGTAGTGGAGGTTATAGTTAGTATGGAGATCTGGAGTGAACATACTGCTCAGGTAGTGTGGAATAGTCAGTAAGCTGTTAGTAGTGGAGAGAAGGTTATAGTTAGTATGGAGAGCTGGAGTGATCATACTGCTCAGGTAGTGTGGAATAGTCAGTAAGCTGTTAGTAGTGGAGAGAAGGTTATAGTTAGTATGGAGAGATGGAGTGATCATACTGCTCAGGTAGTGTGGAATAGTCAGTAAGCTGTTAGTAGTGGAGAGAAGGTTATAGTTAGTATGGAGAGCTGGAGTGATCATACTGCTCAGGTAGTGTGGAATAGACAGTGAGTTGGTAGTAGTGGAGCAGAGGTTATAGTTAGTATGGAGATCTGGAGTGATCATACTGCTCAGGTAGTGTGGAATAGTCAGTGAGTTGTTAGTAGTGGAGGTTATAGTTAGTATGGAGATCTGGAGTGATCATACTGCTCGGGTAGTGTGGAATAGTCAGTGAGTTGTTAATAGTGGAGGTTATAGTTAGTATGGAGATCTGGAGTGAATATACTGCTCAGGTAGTGTGGAATAGTCAATGAGTTATTAGCAGTGGAGGTTACAGTTAGTATGGAGATCTGGAGTGAACATACTGCTCAGGTAGTGTGGAATAGTCAGTGAGTTGTTAGTATTGGAGGTTATAGTTAGTATGGAGATCTGGAGTGATCATACTGCTTGGGTAGTGTGGAATAGTCAGTGAGTTGTTAGTAGTGGAGGTTATAGTTACTATAGAGATCTGGAGTGATCATACTGCTCAGGTAGTGTAGAATAGTCAGTGAGTTGTTAGTAGTGGAGTTTATAGTTAGTATGGAGATCTGGAGTGATCATACTGCTCAGGTAGTGTGGAATAGTCAGCGAGTTGTTAGCAGTGGAGGTTATAGTTAGTATGGAGAGCTGGAGTGATCATACTGCTCAGGTAGTGTGGAATAGTCAGTGAGTTGTTAGTAGTGGAGGTTATAGTTAGTATGGAGATCTGGAGTGAACATACTGCTCAGGTAGTGTGGAATAGTCAGTAAGCTGTTAGTAGTGGAGAGAAGGTTATAGTTAGTATGGAGAGCTGGAGTGATCATACTGCTCAGGTAGTGTGGAATAGTCAGTAAGCTGTTAGTAGTGGAGAGAAGGTTATAGTTAGTATGGAGAGATGGAGTGATCATACTGCTCAGGTAGTGTGGAATAGTCAGTAAGCTGTTAGTAGTGGAGAGAAGGTTATAGTTAGTATGGAGAGCTGGAGTGATCATACTGCTCAGGTAGTGTGGAATAGACAGTGAGTTGGTAGTAGTGGAGCAGAGGTTATAGTTAGTATGGAGATCTGGAGTGATCATACTGCTCAGGTAGTGTGGAATAGTCAGTGAGTTGTTAGTAGTGGAGGTTATAGTTAGTATGGAGATCTGGAGTGATCATACTGCTCGGGTAGTGTGGAATAGTCAGTGAGTTGTTAATAGTGGAGGTTATAGTTAGTATGGAGATCTGGAGTGAATATACTGCTCAGGTAGTGTGGAATAGTCAATGAGTTATTAGCAGTGGAGGTTACAGTTAGTATGGAGATCTGGAGTGAACATACTGCTCAGGTAGTGTGGAATAGTCAGTGAGTTGTTAGTAGTGGAGGTTATAGTTAGTATGGAGATCTGGAGTGATCATACTGCTTGGGTAGTGTAGAATAGTCAGTGAGTTGTTAGTAGTGGAGGTTATAGTTACTATAGAGATCTGGAGTGATCATACTGCTCAGGTAGTGTAGAATAGTCAGTGAGTTGTTAGTAGTGGAGTTTATAGTTAGTATGGAGATCTGGAGTGATCATACTGCTCAGGTAGTGTGTACTAGTCAGTGAGTTATTAGCAGTGTAGCGGAGGTTATAGTTAGTATGGAGATCTGGAGTGATCATACTGCTCAGGTAGTGTGGAATAGTCAGTGAGTTATTAGCAGTGGAGGTTATAGTTAGTATGGAGATCTGGAGTGATCATACTGCTCAGGTAGTGTGGAATAGTCAGTGAGTTATTAGCAGTGGAGGTTATAGTTAGTATGAAGAGCTGGAGTGATCATACTGCTCAGGTAGTGTGGAATAGTCAGTGAGGTGTTAGTAGTGGAACAGAGGTTATAGTTAGTATGGAGATCTGGAGTGATTATACTGCTCAGGTAGTGTGGAATAGTCAGTGAGTTGTTAGTAGTGGAGGTTATAGTTAGTATGGAGGGTTGGGGTGATCATACTGCTCAGGTAGTGTGGGATAGTCAGTGAGTTGTTAGTAGTGGAGGTTATAGTTAGTATGGAGATCTGGAGTGATCATACTGCTCAGGTAGTGTGGGATAGTCAGTGAGTTGTTAGTAGTGGAGGTTATAGTTAGTATGGAGATCTGGAGTGATCATACTGCTCAGGTAGTGTGGAATAGTCAGTGAGTTGTTAGTAGTGGAGGTTATAGTTAGTATGGAGCTTTGTACTAGGAATCGGCGAAAATTTTTGCCTCAAACTGAAATTAGCGAATAACGGCACTTTCCATTTGGCAAAACATTTCCTGCGAAAAGTGCCGTTTTTCTGCTTTTTCACGCCTTTTCCACCCATTGAAATCAATGGGAAGAAAAGTTTTCTACAGCCATATACAAGGGTGTCAGACTCTCACAGCAGCCATTGTGTGTTTGTGAGAGGAGAGCAGCATGTTTTTTAGCTAGAGGAGACAGGCAAATAAAGGGGAATTGAAGCTTAGTTTAGGAAATCATTTAGGTAGGACATTTGTTCTCTCTATTAGGGGAGTCTGGGGGCACTCTAGGGGATAAGAAGGGAGGAAGAAGGTTGTCCCCCAAATACTCCAAAATTCCATGTGACTGACTGGCAAGACACAGGCCACTAGGGACCTATTTGCTTGCTGTTATTGTCCCTGTGCTGGGCGGGGAAGTCTGGGGAAAGAAGGAAGTACTAGGGGAGGTGCACAATACATTGCTCAGCAGTGTTAGTAAGTGGGGGAGGTATGTAGAGAGAAGACAGGAAGTCAGTGCTAGGGGAGGTGGGTAATACATTACTGAGCAGTGTCAGTGAGTGGGGGAGGTAATGTAGGGATAAGACAGGAAGTCAGTGCTAGGGGAGGTGGGTAATGCATTGCTGAGCAGTGTCAGTGAGTGGGGGAGGTAATGTAGGCATAAGACATGAAGTCAGTGCTGGGGAGGTGTGCAATGCATTGCTGAGCAGTGTCAGTGAGTGGGAGAGGTAATGTAGGGATAAGACAGGAAGTCAGTGCTAGGGGAGGTGGGTAATGCATTGCTGAGTAGTGTCAGTGAGTGGGGGAGGTAATGTAGGGATAAGAGGAAGTAAGTGTTAGGGGAGGTGGGTAATGCATTGCTGAGTAGTGTCAGTGA
The DNA here is from genome assembly GCA_037306005.1 of Rhinophrynus dorsalis. Lineage (NCBI taxonomy): Eukaryota > Metazoa > Chordata > Amphibia > Anura > Rhinophrynidae > Rhinophrynus > Rhinophrynus dorsalis. The sequence continues at coordinate 20,855,271 of CM074718.1, forward strand.
GTGGGGGAGGTAATGTAGGGATAATCAGGAAGCCAGTGCCAGGGGAGGTGGTAATGTATTGCTGAGCAGTGTCAGTGAGTGGGGGAGGTAATGTAGGGTTAAGACAGGAAGCCAGTGCCAGGGGAGGTGGTAATGTATTGCTGAGCAGTGTCAGTGAGTGGGTGGTAATGTAGGGATAAGAGGAAGTCAGTGCTAGGGGAGGTGGGTAATGCATTGCTGAGTAGTGTCAGTGAGTGGGGGAGGTAATGTAGGGATAAGAGGAAGTAAGTGTTAGGGGAGGTGGGTAATGCATTGCTGAGTAGTGTCAGTGAGTGGGGGAGGTAATGTAGGGATAATCAGGAAGCCAGTGCCAGGGGAGGTGGTAATGTATTGCTGAGCAGTGTCAGTGAGTGGGGGAGGTAATGTAGGGATAAGACAGGAAGCCAGTGCCAGGGGAGGTGGTAATGTATTGCTGAGCAGTGTCAGTGAGTGGGGGAGGTAATGTAGGGATAAGACAGGAAGTCAGTGCTAGGGGAGGTGGGCAATGCATTGCTGAGTGCTGTCAGTGAGTGGGGGATGTAATGTAGAGATAAGACAGGAAGTCAGTGCTAGGGGAGGTGGGTAATGCATTGCTGAGCAGGGTCAGTAAGTGGGGGAGGTAATGTAGGAATAAAACACGAAGTCAGTGCTAGGGGAGGTGGGCAATGTATTACTGAGTGGTGTCAGTGAGTGGGGGAGGTAATGTAGGAATAAGACAGGAGTCAGTGCTAGGGGACATGGGCAATGCATTGCTGAATGGTGTCAGTGAGTGGGGGAGGTAATGTAGGGATAAGAGGAAGTCAGTGCTAGGGGAGGTGGACAATGCATTGCTGAGCAGTGTCAGTGAGTGGGGGAGGTAATGTAGAGAGAAGACAGGAATGAACAGTGGTGTGCAACACGTTTCATCACAATGCCTTGCATATCCCTTTTGTCCTTAACCCTTTTAGTGCCAGAGGGGTGCTCAACACATTGGTGTTATAGGGTTAAGGTAGCCACACAAATTTTAGCAAAGGGGTAATCGATTGTCAGACATCCAGCTGTTAGTGAGTCAGAGTACAACTCCTATCATACCATCCAGCCTTCGGCTTGTCGAGATGTAGTCCACAACAACTGGAGGTCTCCCAGTTGACTACCCCTGTTTTTCAACTCTATGATCAGGTAAAACCAGATTTAACCGTTTTGTGCCAGACATTATGAATCTCTAGATATGTTTTGTGACTATCAGAGTGGAGTCAGTCAGGCTGCAGTGGTGGTCGTTCTCCTTTCTGTGTCTTGAGTTTTTGCGCCACTTTTTCCAGTTTTTAAAGCCTGTTTTAACTCGTTGAGTGCCAGAGGGTTAGGCAATGCTTTGGGTACCCCTCTGGCCATCAAAGGGTTAAAAAGAGATCTGTTTAGAAAGTGTACAATAATCATGATGAAAAGAACAATTAAACATTAACTAGGGTTATATACATTTAAATACCACATTAATTCTATCTATTCTATTCATGTCTTTTCCAGGGCTCCCATTCATTATTCAGGATTATGTGTAAATAGACTGAGATAAGATAACAGCCTTTATGAATACAAGAGCAGTGAGCACGGGACCGGATTTACACTCCAGGCTCCCCTAGACAAAGCACATTAAGTGCCTTTAGCTCCTCCCACAGCCACACCCCCATCCCTCACATAACTCCTCCCACAGTCCTATCCGCTATTTCCTGGAATGGAAAATATGCTTGGTCTACAACAGCAAGGACATAGAACACTTTAACCCCTTGGTTGCTACAGAGATCTTCAAAACATCACTCTACAGTGCATTAGAGATCTCTCCAGCATTCAAGAGATTAACCCTTTTAGTATCAGAGAGGTAAACAACACGTTGATTTGCAATGCGTTGCATACCACTCTGACACTCAAAGGGTTAAATAATACCCTGTAAATGGGTATATAGCTGGTGCAGGGACATTAACGCTGCCCTGGCCAAACTCACAACTCAGAATGTGGGTGTGGCCAGCGCAACTGATGCACCTCCCCTCAAAATTTGGAGCTCCGTGCTGTTGCCTACTCTGCCTATTGGGAAATCCGAGTGAGCACTAATCAGTCACAGGCCTCAATGAACTGTCTTCAACTTATCTCCCAATACAAACATCACAAACAACATTAAATACATGCTCTCCGAACAGGACCATGTACATATGCACTTTAAGGATCATGTATTAGGGAGGCAACATTTGCATATTAATTTTTTTTTTTTTTTTTTTTTTTACATAGGATAGCTGTAAGTATATGAAATATAAAGTTATATCAACCTGGTTCATTTCCATTGAAAGGCACATCTTCCCTTTAAAGGGATAGTAATGTTTCATAATAAAAGCAGCTCCAATTAATTTTCATAGTATTTGGGCCATGGAGAGTGTTATTTCAATTCTGTCAGAGTTGTAGTTCAAGAATAATTGAATGATAAAGTATCCCCCCTCCCACCCCTTTTACTGATGTAACACTGCTCACCTCAGAGCAGCAAGACTGTCCAGATGGATCACAGAGAGGGACAATCTTCAATTAACATAAGGGGGAAAAACCTGTCAAGGGGGGCAGGGTTTTCCTTATGATCACAGTACGAAGATTGTCCCTTGCTGTGATCTGTCCAGTCAAGAGACCAGATTCCACATCTGAGGGGAGTCAGCTTACACTAGGTAAAAGGGGCGGGAGGATACTTTATCATTGAATTACTCTTGTACTACAACTCTGACAGAACTGAAATAACACTCTACATGGCCCGAATACTATGAAGATTAATTGGAGCTGCTTTTATTATGAAACATTACTATCCCTTTAAAGGGGAACCATAATCTTAGAATAAGGAACAGTTGCCCATATTTATATACGAAAATGTATAAAAACTGGAGTTACTCTGTCTTCATGAAGACAGCTAAAGTTTGATTCACACAGTTTAAAGCGGAACAGTTCACACAAATTAAAGTTACCCCCAAATAATTATGCACATAACCATAAGCATACCCATTCTGGAATAAGTCGACTGGTATAGAGAAATCCAACTCGGTCTGAAACAGTCAGGCAGACATCAGAGCAGACATTGTGCCAAAGAGACATCTGTGTGTTTGCGCTGTCTGTCCTGGTCCAGGGGGAGTTGCATTGTACCTTAAAGCGATAGTAATGTTTCATAATAAAAGCAGCTCTAATTAATCTTCATAGTATTTGGACTTTGGAGAGTGTTATTTCAATTCTGTCAGAGTTGTAGTTCAAGAGTAATTCAATGACAAAGTATCCCCCTCCCGCCCCTTTTACTGATGTAACACTGTTCAGCCAGATCAGAAGGGAGGTGCCCAGGTAGACTGCAGAGAGGGACAATCTTCAATTAAGATAAGGGAGAAACCTGAAAAGATTGTCAAGGGGGCAGGGCTTTCATTGTTCTCCTAGGAAGAAGATTGTCCCCTTCTGTTATCTGTACTGTCATACAACCAGACTCACATCTGAGAAGAGATGGCTTACACTAGGTAAAAGGGGCGGGAGGGGAAACTTTGCTTGTGAATATCTCTTAAACCATAAAGGTTTGAGAGATAAGACTTATATCGTTCTTCATGGTTTTTTTAATGACTACAAAATAAAATAATGTTAAAATGAAGTATTACTATCCCTTTAAGGTACACAAAGGGACTGGTGGCGCAGGTGCGTAGATGACCCTACAGCAAAATGCCTGCCTGTGCGTATCAGAACAAGTTGGATTTCTCAATAATGCCAGACTTATTCCGGATGATACTAGTATGGATATGCGTAGGGCTTTATGCATAATTATTTGGGGGAAACTTTAATTTGTGTGATAGTTCCATTTTAAACAGTGTGAATCAATCATTATCTGTCTTGATGAAGACTGCAGACTCTTCTGTGTCAATGAAACATTAATGCGTCACTTTCCTACACACTGCGGTGTCCTTGATCTTTATGTGCCTACTTTACATGTTGAAGGCCCATCTGGCAGTGCCAGGGTTCGTGCCTCTAGTTCAGATGAAAGTGCTTGATTCCATTTCTACGTGACCTGCATATCGTCCTGCCTTCTTACAGGAGTCTGGCATAATAAGATTCTAAAGCAAAGATATGTTATACCTATGGAGCCATAGTCAAGACTAGCAGGAATGTGGCATGGCTTCCCCCGTGCGGCTACCCTATTTTTTTTTGTTAACCTTTTGAGGGCCAGAGATTTATCCAACGCATTGCAACGCAATGCCTCTGTGGCACTCAAAGGGTTATATTTTATTTAAAGTCAGACCTCGTGGTGGGGCATCAGGACCCCTCCTGATGCCCCCGAGCTACTGATCTCCCAGCCAATTAGTCTAGAAGATCAATAGAGGTCACATAGGGGAACAAGACAGCTCCCTGTTCTATTCTACCTGGAGCCAGGTAGGATTGGGCAGAATCTGGAAACCCTATCATGTCAATGATGGAGACATTCCCTCTTTGACATGAGAAGGTTTGTCTGTCCTCCCCACTCATACCCAGTGGCTCAGGGTACAATGTAATCAGGAGAGCTGTCCTGCCTCCTCCTCCTGAACTAAATGACATTGTGTGTTTGGCTGAGAGCTCCCTGGCTCCTCCTCAGCCAACTCAAACCCTGCCACACACATCTCATTGGCTGGGTACTGTCAGAAAGCCTGCCTTGGGGTGTGGCTTCCACTGATCCAGAAGCTCGTTTCAAGGGCTGGCCTTTATATATATATATATATATACAGGGCTTACAAGTCCTTTGCTACTAGCCAGACCTGAAAAGTTACTCACCACTGCAACCCATAACATACCCACCAGGGCTGAATTTCTACTCGGCAGGGCTGAATTTTTACTCGCCATTTGCTAGTGCCGAGTGGAATTTTTGAGCCCAGATATATATATATATATATATATATATATATATATATATATATATATATATATATACATACACTAGTTGAAGAGCCCGTTACACGGGATATAGTGCCACTGCCAGCCGGTTGCAGGCCAGCCATGCACAGTAGATACTGCCCGCGCCACGGCTGATACAGAGTGGGCACTCCGAAGGAGTGCCCCGCTCTGTATCAGCCTCGTCATGAGCAGTGTCTACTGCGCATGACTGCGTCGTTACACACGTTTTAGCGAATTATTATATAAGATGAGAAATTCTGGAGCAAATCAACTGTTCAATAGCTGATTTAAACTAGGGCTTTTAATACTTTGGATACTAGAAAGGTCTTCAACGTAGTTGGTTCAGCTGTTCAGTCCAAGAAACAAGCACTTTTGTTACCCTGCCAAAGCAGAAACAAATTGTCAATTTAACATTGGTAAAATATAATGTATTATCCAGGCCCAGTGACAAAGACACAGACCAAACAAACCACATCAGGTATATCAAAGATAAACTTGATATTATAGCAGTCAAATAAATACAGTAGTAGTTGGAACTTCACTCACCCGGTAAAAAATGGTCAATCACGTATAAATACGGAGTCCAAACGAGTGAATATGACCACAGTGAGCTTGCTGGTTCTGGACACATGGTTACCCCTCTGACTGCACACAAAGACTGAATAGCATTGACGGGTATCCTATTGAAATGTTGCCTTCTATCTGGCGACCAACAAAACGGCGCATCAAAAATGTCACCTGGTTGAAAAGGACAATATCAGAATGTCGCCTGCATGAAAAGGGTGGCATTGTGATGTCACAAGCTTAAGTGTTGAGATGTTAAAAAGGGCTACATAAGAATGTCGCAGGTTTAAAGGGATAGTAATGTTTCATAATAAAAGCAGCTCTAATTAATCATCATAGTATTTGGACTTTGGAGAGTGTTATGTCAGTACTGTCAGAGTTGTAGTTCCAGAGTAATTCAATGACAAAGTATCCCCCTCCCGCCCCTTTTACTGATGTAACACTGTTCAGCCAGATCAGAAGGGAGGTGCCCAGGTAGACTGCAGAGAGGGACAATCTTCAATTAAGATAAGGAAAAAACCTGAAAAGCTTCTCAAGGGGGGCAGGGCTTTCATTGTTCTCATAGGAAGAAGATTGTCCCCTTCTGTTATCTGTCTGGTCTATGGACTGGATTCCACATCTGAGAAGAGATGGCTTACACTAGGTAAAAGGGGCGGGAGGGGAAACTTTGCTTGTGAATATCTTTCAAATCATAAAGGTTTGAGAGATAAGACTTATATCGTTCTTCATGTCTTTTTAATGCCTACAAAATAAAATAAAGATAAAAGGAAGTATTACTATCCCTTTAAGTATCTAAGGCAAGCATAGGAGAAAAGATGAACAGTGCATCAGAATGTCGCGGGCTACTCGACACTTAAGAACCCTTTGAGTGCCAGAGGGGTTAGCAATGCAATGCAAAGAATGTCACTGAAGAAAACATCTGCATCATGATTGGCAGTATAAAATAAAATCAAGGGATTTATTGTATATAATAAAAACTTGAAAACTTTGGAGATGCACACACACACACACACGTTACAGACAGTCTATCGCAACCCACGTAATGCATTTTGAACTTAGCGGTCCTTAAAGGGATAGTAATACTTGAAAATAATTTTATTTTTATTTTATTTTAGATTGTAAGTCTTATCTCCCAAACCTTTATAGTTTGGGAGATATTAGCAAGTAAAATTTCCCCTGGAGTGATGTCACTGCTCAAGCCTTCAGATTTGAAAGCCGGTCCCCGGACCAGCCGCGGCTCTTCAGCCGTGCCGAGATCACGATCTTTAAAGAGACTGTCTTCATTGGAATGGTCTACAAAGTGTGCTTGCAAGCCAGGAACACTTTGTACACAGTTCCAATGAAGTAGTTCTTTTTAAAGATCGTGATCTCAGCACTGCTAAAGAGCTGCCTGCTAATCTCTGGACCGGATTCCAAATCTGTCCACTAGATGGCAGACTTGGCTAAAACAGCCAGGAAAAGGGAACTTTCCTTTACTTGCTAATATCTCCCAAACCATAAAGGTTTGGGAGATAAGACTTATAGCATTTGTAATGTTTTTTAAGGGCTACAATATAAAATAAAATTATTTTCAAATTTTACTATCCCTTTAATCATAGGTCGGTGACACCCTGGAACTCCACATCAATAACCTAAAGAAATAAACATAGCAATAAAAAAAAGTCCTAACCCCCTGCAAACTCATATCCATTATAAATATAATATCGATAGCCATGCTGGCCACTGGGGAGTAACCTCACTTTCCAGCCAATCAGGAATGAGGAGGATGGGCCACTCGTGACCCCTTCATTAATCCAATCACAGAAGAGAAAGGGGTCACGTATTAAACATTTGGGACCAGTTCTCATTCCTGTTTGGCTGAGTGATGTAGTTATACACTTTAGTCCTTGGTGAGCTCAATCTAGTTTATCAATAATATTAAAATAGTTACATATATTTGTAGCCAGGAGAACCACAACAGCTATATCTTTTTGACTACATATACAAAAAAAATAGACAAAAAAAGGTCTGTGCATCAAATCCTGGGACTTACTATAGATCAGTGGTTCTCAATCTGTGCCCTCAGTGGCTACTAACAGGCCAGGATTTTAGAATTTCCTTTTAAGAGCACAGGTGAGTTAATCAATATGACTGAGCCTCTGATCAACACACTTGTGTTCTAGCAGTGAAATTCCTAAGTCCTGGCCTGTTAGTGGCCACTGAGGGCACGGGCTGAGAACCTCTCATGTATAGTATACAGTCTGCATGTGTCTGTGTATAAGGACTGGCACTATACAGTATAGGAGGGACAGTCTCTGTTTGATACCCAAATCCCTCTGCGCATCTATTTAGGAGATCACACTGTGTGGTGTATATACCAGTGTATCAGATTGCTCCACATCAATAAAATCCACAGTAATGTGGGTATAAACTTCTGTATATATCTGTTAAATTAGTCTGTGTAAAAAAATACTTTCATCTTCTTCTAAATCATTCACTTACACAAAGAGTAACTTTGCAATGCATTGCTTACCCACTGGCACTCAAAGGGTTAAACATTCTCTACAATGGTCTGGCACTGTATATCAGTGGTTCTCAACCCGTGCCCTCAGTGGCTATTAACAGGCCAGGATTTTAGAATTTCCTTTTAAGAGCACAGGTGAGTTAATCAATACAACTGAGCCTCTGATCAACACACTTGTGTTCTAGCAGGGAAATTCCTAAGTCCTGACCTGTTAGTGGTCACTGAGGGCATGGGCTGAGAACCTCTGCTATAGATAATAAACAGGGAAGTTTAATTGTTTGTGGCCAAGACCGTGTTAAGCTGTTCCCTGCGTATTCCCATCTCCCAGCCAGTCAGAACGTGGGAACAATGTAAACAGAGATTAGCTATATAAAAGGCAGCCCCTGTGGTTATTTTCTCATGGTTGCTGTTCAAGGCAGGCTAGGTTTTTGTTTTGTTTTTTTAAACTCTTTTTTTAATTTTAGCAGTGATGAGTGTGATGGTGGTATTTTACTTTTTTATTCTTTTTTTTTATTTGTTAAGGTTATTGATGTGGAGAACAAGGGCACTGTGAATAGTTCTGGCCCTCACACATCAAGGTGAGTATACACAACATGTGGGGAGGATGGGGACGGAAGTGGTCTCTGAGATCCCTTTCAGGTTTTCTTTTTAAAATAATATGGGTGCTCTGGGCCCCATATTATTTCATGTATTTATTTTAAATGAACAGTAACACCTAAAACCTGAAGTGGGGTTGTATATCCTTAAAACCCTTGTAAAAATTATCTAATTCTTTTCAGAGGCCTAGACTCCAGTCATGCGTACTCTCTGAAGGAGCAACAATTCCTGCCTTTTCCAGGGCACACATTAATTGTCCAGGATTGCCTGTAAATGGGTTGAGATAAGATAAGACTTTATGAGTGCGGGAGCAGTGGGCACTAGTCATTAGCAATTAACTGACATCATTTCTTATCTCTCAATACAGACAGCACAAAGCATTAAAGGGATAGTAATGTTTCATAATAAAAGCAGCTCTAATTAATCATCATAGTATTTGGACTTTGGAGAGTGTTATTTCAATTCTGTCAGAGTTGTAGTACAAGAGTAATTCAGTGACAAAGTATCTCCCTCCCGCCCCTTTTACTGATGTAACACTGTTCAGCCAGATCAGAAGGGACATGCCCAGGTAGACTGCAGAGAGGGACAATCTTCAATTAAGATGAGGGAAAAACCTGAAAAACTTGTCAAGGGGGGCAGGGCTGTCATTGTTCTCATAGGAAGAAGATTGTCCCCTGCTGTTATCTGTCTAGTCTATGGACTGGATTCCACATCTGAGAAGAGATGGCTTTCCCCCTCCCGCCCCTTTTACCTAGTGTAAGCCATCTCTTCTCAGATGTGGAATGCAGTCCATAGACTAGACAGATAACAGCAGGGGACAATCTTCTTCCTATGAGAACAATGAAAGCCCTGCCCCCCTTGACAAGTTTTTCAGCTTTTTCCCTTATCTTAATTTAAGATTGTCCATCTCTGCAATCTACCTGGGCACCTCCCTTCTGCTCTGGCTGAATGGGGGGGGGGGATACTTTGCTTGTGAATATCTCTCAACAAAATCTCCATAGGATGGTGTAGCAACAGCGCCACTGTACAATTTCAGGCCACTGTGATATTGCACCTAAAAAATTCAACTTTGAAAATTAATAACTTTTGAATGAAACACCTTTCAGCAGTGGGAGTACTCCTGTTTTACTCAGGGAGATAAACCCTACAACATATTTTTTTTACATTTTAAGTATTACTATCCCTTTAATAATAAAAAGGGGATTTGGAGGTCCCAGTGCCCACTTGCAATCTGCCTGGCATTGAAGGGGTTACAGGGGGACTTGTTTGAGTGTGGGGAGGGTCCTTGGGTGGGGACACTGTGTGGGGGGGAGGCTTTGGTGGTTGCAGCCTTTTTAGACCACATATGTCTTTTTCACAGGCCTATCCAGCTGGACAAAAGAGCCTTGCAAAGGCCATTCTGCAAGTAAGTAATTGCAGTATGACCCTTTGCAACTATATTTTGGGCCTTTTTGTGTATGAACTATGTGCTAAATTGGCTGAATCAGCATACACACCATCTGGATTGCTTGAAACTGAGTATCTGGATACCAGGTTAACAGTGGCTAAACCGTCTGGACAGCAGATGGCACTGTTTACTCATCTATTAAAATACTTTGTTAAAACAAGGGATTGTTTTTTGTCATTTGTCTTAGTATCCAGAACGCTATATTAGCCTGGATCTCTAGAATGAATTCTTTTATCCAACCGGTGCTAGGTAGATCTCCACAGCACTGTGAAGCTGACAGTCAAGAGGTTAATATTAGTATATCAATCCAAGGGTTGAAGAAACTTTAGCATCCAAATAGTAAAGAGGTTTTACTACATTTCATATCCTGCACTCCATACTGGTATCTGTAAACTCTTCCTCATTGCACAGGAACCCTAAAATCTAGCAAGCAAAAGAAAGTGGTGCTCAGCTGGAGTGAGCCATATCAGAAGTTTATTTTAGTAATATGCTACAACACAGTGGGGTGATGGCAAAGTCAATATTGGCATGTGATGGGCAACCCATACCTCCCAAGTGTCCCTCTTTAGGAGATATTAGGGTCCATACCTCCCAAGTGTCCCTCTTTAGGAGATATTAGGGTCCATACCTCCCAACTGTCCCTCTTTAAGTGATATTAGAGGTCCATACCTCCCAAGTTTCCATCTTTAGGAGATATTAGGGGTCTATACCTCCCAAGTATTCCTCTTTAGGATATATTATGGCCCCATACCTCCCATGTGTTCCTTATTAGGAGATATTAGGGATCCATACCTCCCAAGTGCCCCTCTTTTGGAGATATTAGGGTCCATACCTCCCATGTGTTCTGAGATATTAGGGGTCTGTACCTTCCAAGTGTCCCTCTTTAGGAGATATTAAGGGTACATACCTCCCAAGTGTACCTCTATAGGAGATATTAGGGGTCCGTACCTCCCAAATATCCCTCTGTAGGAGATATTAGGGGTCCATACTTACCATGTGTCCCTCTTTAGGATATATTAGGGGTCTATACCTCCCAAGTGTCCCTCTTTAGGAGATATTAGGGGTCCATACCTCCCATGTGTCCCTTATTAGGAGATATTAGGGATCCATACCTCCCAAGTGCCCCTCTTTAGGAGATATTAGGGTCCATACCTCCCATGTGTTCCGAGATATTAGGGGTCCGTACCTCCCAAGTGCTCCTCTTTAGGAGATATTAGGTCTTCATACCTCCACAGTGTCCCTCTTGAAGAGATATTAGGGGTCCATACCTCCCAAGTATCCCTCTTTAGGAGATATTAGGGATCCATATTTCCCAAGTATCCCTCCTTAGAAGGGACTGTTCCTCTTTGAGACCAAAATCCCTCTGTCCCTCATTCCCTCCCTGGTGTCCCTGTGTTTAGGAGATCAGACTGTGTGGTGTGTATATAAGTGTATCACCCTGGTGTCCCTGTGTTTAGGAGATCAGACTGTGTGGTGTGTATATAAGTGTATCACCCTGGTATCCCTGTGTTTAGGAGATCAGACTGTGTGGTGTGTATATAAGTGTATCACCCTGGTGTCCATGTGTTTAGGAGATCAGACTGTGTGGTGTGTATATAAGTGTATCACCCTGGTGTCCCTGTGTTTAGGAGATCAGACTGTGTGGTGTATATAAGTGTATCACCCTGGTGTCCCTGTGTTTAGGAGATCAGACTGTGTGATGTGTATATAAGTGTATCACCCTGGTGTCCCTGTGTTTAGGAGATCAGACTGTGTGGTGTGTATATAAGTGTATCACCCTGGTGTCCCTGTGTTTAGGAGATCAGACTGTGTGGTGTGTATATAAGTGTATCACCCTGGTGTCCATGTGTTTAGGAGATCAGACTGTGTGGTGTGTATATAAGTGTATCACCCTGGTGTCCCTGTGTTTAGGAGATCAGACTGTGTGGTGTGTATATAAGTGTATCACCCTGGTGTCCATGTGTTTAGGAGATCAGACTGTGTGGTGTGTATATAAGTGTATCACCCTGGTGTCCCTGTGTTTAGGAGATCAGACTGTGTGGTGTGTATATAAGTGTATCACCCTGGTGTCCATGTGTTTAGGAGATCAGACTGTGTGGTGTGTATATAAGTGTATCACCCTGGTGTCCCTGTGTTTAGGAGATCAGACTATGTGGTGTGTATATAAGTGTATCACCCTGGTGTCCCTGTGTTTAGGAGATCAGACTGTGTGGTGTATATAAGTGTATCACCCTGGTGTCCCTGTGTTTAGGAGATCAGACTGTGTGATGTGTATATAAGTGTATCACCCTGGTGTCCCTGTGTTTAGGAGATCAGACTGTGTGGTGTGTATATAAGTGTATCACCCTGGTGTCCCTGTGTTTAGGAGATCAGACTGTGTGGTGTGTATATAAGTGTATCACCCTGGTGTCCCTGTGTTTAGGAGATCAGACTATGTGGTGTGTATATAAGTGTATCACCCTGGTGTCGCTGTGTTTAGGAGATCAGACTATGTGGTGTGTATATAAGTGTATCACCCTGGTGTCCCTGTGTTTAGGAGATCAGACTGTGTAGTGTGTATAGAAGTGTATCACCCTGGTGTCCCTGTGTTTAGGAGATCAGACTGTGTGGTGTGTATATAAGTGTATCACCCTGGTGTCCCTGTGTTTAGGAGATCAGACTGTGTGGTGTGTATAGAAGTGTATCACCCTGGTGTCCCTGTGTTTAGGAGATCAGACTGTGTGGTGTATATAATTATATCACCCTGGTGTCCCTGTGTTTAGGAAATCAGACTGTGGTTTGTATATAAGTGTATCACATAGTATTCGTTTAAACTTCAATATATATGTTTATAAATTAGTCTGTGTAAATAAGATACTTTGGTCTGGCTCTAAATAATTTATTCAGTTACACAAAGAGGTGACAATAGGTCATCAAATAAACTAAAAATTCTCTGTAATGTCTCACCCACCAGCAGTACCTCCAGCAACACCCCCTAAAACAAAAGTGTCCCCCTTTGGCAAATTGAAATGTTGGGATGTATGGGAAACACTGACATGTTTCATGACTACATGGTGCACTTCTACAGAATGTCTAGATTCTTGTCTTAAAGGGATAGTAATACTTCGTTTTATCTTTATTTTATTTTGTAGACATTAAAAAAACATGAAGAATGATATAAGTCTTATCTCTCAAACATTTATGGTTTGAGAGATATTCACAAGCAAAGTTTCCCCTCCCGCCCCTTTTACCTAGTGTAAGCCATCTCTTCTCAGATGTGGAATCCAGTCCATAGACCAGACAGATAACAGCAGGGGACAATCTTCTTCCTATGAGAACAATGAAAGCCCTGCCCCCCTTGACAAGTTTTTCAGGTTTTCCCCTTATCTTAATTGAAGATTGTCCCTCTCTGCTGTCTACCTGGGCACCTCCCTTCTGATCTGGCTGAGCAGTGTTACATCAGTAAAAGGGGTGGGAGGGGGATACTTTGTCATTGAATTACTCTTGTAGTACAACTCTGACAGAATTGATATAACACTCTCCAAGGTCCAAATACTATGATGATTAATAAGAGCTGCTTTTATTATGAATCATTACTATCCCTTTAACAAAGCCTTCTGCAGGGTTCTAGGCCATTGTTTGTTTAAGAAGACTTGACTGGTATCTCAGTACGTGTTCCTGGGAACTATCCAGATCCGATTTTCAGAAAAAATTACCAGGTGTTCAGGAACAGAGGGTGATTCTCTGAATTTGAGTTTTGATTGCCCACTCCCACCCTGTTCCTCCCACATTCCTGCCCATTTTAGTACAAACCGCGCCTTTCAACCCTCCAACTATTGTCATCTCTATTAAGCCCCACCTACATCATGACACAAATAGCGTCACTTGGATACTCCTAACCCAGTCCTGTGCTTATCTATGGGGACCATGCATAAAAAGGTTCGCATTTATGCCAGTAGTGCATGTAAACTGTGAGAGACAGGATAATAGCATAGATCTTGTCATTCATTACAAGATGTTCAAAAAAAAAGTAACCGAATAGTGGCTGTAAATCACAGTTTGTTTACACATATGTTGGAAGATAAAGTTTAGAGTCAAAGTTTGTTGCCTTAGAGTCAAAAAGAGTATTTTTGGATATCAGCAGGGAATACAGGATAATAACTCTTTAAGGGGATAGTAATGTTTCACAATAAAAGCAGCTCCAATTAATCATCATAGTATTTGGGCCATGGAGAGTGTTATTTCAATACTGTCAGAGTTGCTGTTCAAGAGTAATTGAATGATAAAGTATCCCCCCTCCTGCCCATTTTACTGATGTAACACTGCTCACCTCAGATGTGGAATCTGGTCTCTTGACTGGACAGATCACAGCAAGGGACAATCTTCTTACTGTGATCATAAGGAAATCCCTGCCCCCCTTGACAGGTTTTTCATTATGCTCACTGAATATTGTCCCTCTCTGTGATCTATCTGGAAAGTATTGCTGCTCTGAGGTGAGCAGTGTTACATCAGTAAAAGGGTTAGGAGGGGGATAATTTAGTATTCAATTACTCTTGAACTACAACTCTGACAGTATTGAAATAACGTTCTTCCTTGCCCAAATACTATGAAGATTAATTGGAGATGCTTTTATTGTGAAACAATACTATCCCTTTAAGGACCAGAGGAACTGCTGGATTTCCAATTAGGTAGATTAGGAAACTAGTAAAAAATAAATTATATATTTGAAGCACCCAAACTACAACACACTAATAAGTGACACTGGAACTATACTACTGTACTGCTAATAATAAAACATATGTTTGTTATAGCCAAACTATATCTTGAACCTCTGAAATGCGTAGGGAGGGAGTCTTTGATACAAATGGCAATATTTTGATGTTTGCTTTGATGTTATTAATCAATGTTAACTAGCAGATTGTAGATCTAATATACCGCAAAGGATGCCATAGGTGGTCTAAGCTGGGTAGTATCTGAGTAAAAAATATGAAGCTTGAAGGAGAGTAAGATTGTTTCAAGACCTCCTGTATTAAACAATGTCTCCGATCCCCAAATATTAGTGGTATAATTAAAGTCCCAAGTAGTGTTGAGCGAGCGTGCTCGGCCGATGCTCGGATCGGCTCGAGCATCGCTCTGCTCGGCACATGGCGGTACTCGTACGAGTACCGCCATGTGCTCGCCCGACATGTTCGGGTGAAGAGGATCTGTGCCGGAAGAGGCACAGATCCGAAGACGCTCCGCTGGACCACCAGGGAATGGAGGTACGGGGGCATTGCGGAGATGAAGGGGGCATTGCGGAGATGAAGGGGGACATTGTGGAAGAGGGGCATAGACTCTATGCCCCTCTTCCACAATGTCCCCCTTCATCTCCGCTATGCCCCTCTTCCACAATGTCCCCCTTCATCTCCGCTATGCCCCTCTTCCACAATGTCCCCCTTCATCTCCTATGCCATAGCGGAGATGAAGGGGGACATTGTGGAAGAGGGGCATAGCGGAGATGAAGGGGGACATTGTGGAAGAGGGGCATAGAGTCTATGCCCCTCTTCCACAATGTCCCCCTTCATCTCCGCTATGCCCCTCTTCCACAATGTCCCCCTTCATCTCCGCTATGGCATAGGAGATGAAGGGGGACATTGTTGAAGAGGGGCATAGCGGAGATGAAGGGGGACATTGACCAGGCACCCTCCGCTCATCAGAGCAGGGGGTGCCTGGTTTAATGCTCGAGTGCTCCCATTCATTTGAATGGGGCTCGGGTGCTCGGCCGAGCACTCGAGCATCAGGGGGTGCTCGGTCAGAGCACCCGAGCACCCGAGCATCGGGGTGCTCGCTCATCCCTAGTCCCAAGCCATACAAATTGAAAGGTACATGAGCTATGTATGCAGTCTTATCAATGATCACAGATATTGGGATACATACAACAGAGAAATGATGCATAAAATTAATTGTGCACATAAATCTTTTTGATTGTATCAAAATCAGCCAAGTGGATTCATCTACACAAACTGTGAGCCCATCCGATTTTTCACCGAAAGTATTCATCAAAGCACTATACACACAAGCAATCTTGGTGTGAACATAAACTCACTTAAAGGTGATTTTATTATGTTACCAGTTGATCAATTCACAGTTCTTATTTTTATAATTTGTTTCTAGCAGAGGCACTGTTGAAATCTTTTATTTAAAGTAAGGAAAATCAATAGTGTTTATATAAATACATAAAATAGAAAGCATCTTTTGACCGAAAAACTTGTCCGAAGCCTAACACACCCAGGGGTGGCAGTAAGGAGGGGATATTCATATCTCCTCCCTACTGCCAGTCCTGGAGATACAGGGTGGCATGATTTTGACAGGAATGGGCAGGGGCTGAAAGGAGTTTGCCCTCCCTCAACTTCACACTGTGACATACATACATACGCATACACACACACTGTGAAACACATACATACATACATGTGGCCCCCTGGATATTTTCTGTTCTGAGTCTCCTCAGACTGAGAAAGACTTACTATGCTGTTTACAACTGTGTGGTAGTGCTCAGGATGTGAAAAGGAGGCTTGGATTTCAAGGAAATGAATGAGCATGCTCAGAAAATGAAAAAGAGGCTTGGAATACAAGAAAGTTACTGGGGAGATGCAGAACATGAAAAAAAGAGGCTGGAGAGGCAGAGAGCAAGAGAGAGAGAGATGCCATCACCCGCACTTCTCCTGTTAATCCTTTCAGTGCCAGAGGGGTACGCAACGCATTCTTTGCAATGTGTTGCAAACCAATCTAGAACTCAAAGGGTAAAGCCTTTATACACTCAACTTGAAGGGAAGTAAAGTACAAGGGAGGGAGGGATGTTGGATGCCTATGCTACTCAAAAGGTTAACCCTTGGAGTGCCAGAGGGGTATGCAAAACATTGCTTTTCAATGCATTGACAAACCCTCTACCACCGAACGGGTTAAAGAGATAGTAATACTTCTATTAAAGTTTAGTTCCAAGTCTTATTTATATATTTTTTAACATGTAGCACTATATTTAATTACTTACAGTGTTTGTAGTTCAAACAGAATTCAAGCAGAAAAGATGTCCCTCCCTGCCCCTTTCCCTGCATCACTGATCCTCTCAGTCTGGTCAGATGGAGCGCTGTGAGGGACAATCTTCACTAAGCAAAAGGAAAATCCTGCTCTCCTTCATCAAGGGGTTCATTATAGTTACTGAGTGAAGACTGTCCCTCGCTGCATCCGTCCGGTCCCACAACCGGATTCCACATGTAATGGGAGGCAGCCAGAAGGAGCGGGAGGGGGATCCTTTCAGCTTGAATAGCGTTTGAACTACAACACTGTAAGTAATTAAAGTGATAGTATTGTTTAAAAAAAACTTTTTTGCATTCAGAAGAGCTTAAAAAGCTGATCTAAATGCAAAAAACGTATCTCTCAAACCGCTATGGTTTAAGAGATACGGGCGTTTAAAGTTTGCTGTCTCCTACTGACAGCTGTAAAGCTGTCAGCAGGAGATCTGTGTCGGTCGACACGCTGGCGCTTGAGAAGTGCCGCGATCTCGTTACTTACACGGAATCCCTTCATTGGAATGGTCTAAAATGTGTGCCTGAACACTAGGCAGGTAGCTTTTTGTATAGGATAGTGGGGGTATTTATTTCATAGCTGCTCATATAATATTGTGAAGTGCAGGACTGAATATAGTTATTTATTTTGGAGTAGGTAACTACCTAAAGCGCCAAGTTTTGACGGGCGGCACACCTACATTCAGAGCAGCGGGTATGTCCAGTGGAATCTCAGTGTCTCTGCACCATTCTAAATACCACTTTACCGTCTATTATTTATCCTCTTGGATGCTAGAAAACAAAGGGTTAAAAGTGTTTTCTTTCTGTTTGTTTGTTATAGGCTAAGGGTATTGTATGTGCTAGGGAACTGTGGATTGGGTCTGGAGGTCGGGTTATGTGCGGACGATGTGTCCATGGGAGGGCACATAAGGTTTCCTTGCCTAGGGGTGCCTTAGATTTTTTTCACAACCCACTGGTCCTTAAAGATTAATGTGTATGACTCCATTTTCATTTTAGGCACTATATTTCCTTGACAGGGGCATCTTCAAGTACTCCGGCTCCTTAAACCACCCACCTTTTTCCCCCTTTAAACACTCACAGACACCTAGGATGCAGAGGTGTAACTAGAAGCCTCTGGGCTTGTGGTGGGGGGGCCAATGTGGTGGGGGGGCCAAGAAGTGCCACAGGCCCCCTCACCACATTGGCCCCCTCAACCACATTGACCCCCTCCACAATGCCCCTCAATCTCCACAATGCCCCCATCTCCTACCTGGAGCTCCCGCGCAGTCCTCTTAGTAATGCAGAGCGCTGGGAGATGAGGTCATGTCCCAGCGCTCTGCATTACTAGAACGCCAGCGGGAGATTGTGGGCGCCAGGCGGAGGGGTCGCAGGGGGAGGCCGGGCCCCTGGAGTGTGACCCCTATAGTTACACCACTGCTAGGATGGGTAGAAAAGGCCACAGAGATTTTATTATAAATATAAAACAACTTTAACATTTATTCATATAACAATTACAACATATAACCACATATAAAAACTAGTGTTTGCTAATACACAACTGTTGTCTGACTAGCACTTTAAAGGGATAGTAATGTTTCGCAATAACAGCAGCTCCTATTAATCTTCATAGTATTTGGGCCATGGAGAGTGTTATTTCAATACTGTCAATTGTAGTTCAAGAGTAAATGAATGATAAAGTTTCCCCCTCCCGCCCCTTTTACTGATGTAACACTGCTCACCTCAGAGCAGCAACACTGTCCAGATGGATCACAGAGAGGGACAATCTTCAATTAACATACCAGAAAATCCTGTCAAGGGGGGCAGGGTTTTCCTTATGATCACAGTAAGAAGATTGTCTCTTGCTGTGACCTGTCCGGTCAAGAGACCAGATTCCACATCTGAGGGGAGGCGGCTTACACAAGGTAAAAGGGGCGGGAGGGGGATACTTTATCATTCAATTACTCTTGTACTACATCTCTGACAGTACTGAAATAACACTCTCCATGGCTCAAATACTATGGAGATTAATTAGAGCTGCTTTTATTATGAAACATTACTATCCCTTTAAAGGGGAACCGTAATCTTAGAATAAGGAACAGTTGCCCATATTTATATACAAAAATGTATGAAAACTGGAGTTACTCTGTCTTCATCAAGACAGCTAAAGTTTGATTCAAACAGTTTAAAGCGGAACAGTTCACACAAATTAAAGTTACCCCCAAATAATTATGCACATAACCATAAGCATACCCATTCTGGAATAAGTCGACTGGTATAGAGAAATCCAACTCGGTCTGAAACAGTCAGGTAGACATCAGAGCAGACATTGTGCCAAAGAGACATCTGTGTGTTTGCGCTGTCCGTCCTGGTCCAGGGGGAGTTGCATTGTACCTTAAAGCGATAGTAATGTTTCATAATAAAAACAGCTCTAATTAATCATCATAGTATTTGGACTTTGGAGAGTTTTATATCAATACTGTCAGAGTTGTAGTTCAAGAGTAATTGAATGATAAAGTTTCCCCCGCCCGCCCCTTTTATCTAGTGTAAGCCACCTCCCCTCAGATGTGGAATCTGGTCTTAAGACCAGACAGATCACAGCAAGGGACAATCTTCTTACTTTGAGAACAATAAAAACCCTGGCCCCTTTCAAGGGTTTTTCAGGTTTTTCCCTTATGTTAATTGAACATTGTCCCTTTCTGCAATCCACTTGGATACCACCTTGTTGCTCTGAGGTTAGCAGTGTTACATCAGTAAAAGGGGTGGGAGGGGGATACTTTATCATTCAATTACTCAACACTGACAGTACTGAAATAACACTCTCCGCGGCCCAAGTACTATGAAGATTAATTGAATCTGCTTTTATTGTGAAACATTACTATCACTTTAAAGTAACTGTGCACATTCTTAACACTACTTGGCTGCGGGCCACGCCACCATCCAACCTGTAAATGATGTGAATGTGGCAAGTGGTAACTCAAAAGCTGTATCACATGACTCTTAATACCTAGCCCAAAAGTCATGATCCGGAACCATCCGAGAAGCTCATGGTTCACCCAGTAACTCCCCCACCATTCTGTGTAATGAAAAACCATTATCATGTCTATCCAACCAGGCCAACTTGTATACCACCAACAAACCCAAACCACTAGACCCCATTCCCATATACCACCAACACCAGACAACACCTTATGTCATTACAGGAAAAGGGATGGGCTTTTGGGTAACTCCTCACGCCGCTCTCTTGACATAAAATGGCTGTAAGGCACACGGAAGCCCTGCAGCTGCCCCTCACACCCACAACATCTTGCTGTTGCCAACACCTTCCTCCTTCATGAGCACCCTATGCCTGACCTATCCTCTCTCCAGGGGCCCCATTAACCACATGGTGGTTGAGACATCTTCAAAACATTGCAAATACAGTAAATAATTAGTCTTTCCTTCTACTAAAATTGAAGGGAAGGTCAACACTTCTTCTGTTTCAGAATCCAATCCAGCTAAATCCCCACATTGTGAGCATACAAATTCACACCTTCATCCACAGATCCGATGTGGATAGCAACAGAAATAATTCCGTTCAGACTGAAGGTTAAACCAGCTGCAAACCCGATGTACCAGTGCAATACAGGATTACGTGCCTGCAGACTGAAAAGATAAGTTTGTAATTCTGATAAGAAATGGCATTAGCATTGTGTTTGTTTTGAGATACCCAGCAGTTCTGAAATGCATGTAAATTGTGTTATTATTGAATCATTCCTCAATGCAAGAAAATAGGCTTCAAACGATTATCAAGAGAGAAGGACAATGACTATCGTATATAGAAGATGAGAAGAAATCCACAGTAAATCGAAATATAAAACCCAGCTGCACGGTGAAATTCTAACACTAGGCGCAAGGAACAGATGTGAAAATGTCATATTAGGAAGAAAAAAACCAGGGCACCTAAAGCAGGAAGATTGCATCAGCCTTATTAAACGGAACCTTTTTTTGTTAATATCATTGGCCCCCAATATATTTCTAACCTAGCGATAGACAAAGTCTTACTGTCTTTAACTCTATAAGTCAAGGTCATTGCTGAAAAAAGACTTCATTCGCTGGCATTGGGTCAGTCCCTTCCGGTGCCTTAAAGGGATAATAATGGTTCATTTTAACTTGATTTAATATTGTAGGCATTAAAAAAAGATGAAGATCGATGTAAGTCTTATCTCTCTAACCTTAAGGTGTTAAGGATCAGAGATGTGTGCACCATTCTGGCCCTTAAAGGGTTAAAGCGGAATTTTCATGTTAATATCATTGCCCCCCAATATATTTCTAACCTTGCGATAGGCAAAGTCTTACTGTCTTTAAGGTCAATAAGTCTAAGTCATTGCTGAAAAAGACTTCTTCATCAGGAACCAGAGGACAGACATCTCAGACATCTTAGATTAAAGGTACCTCTGAGTCTGCCCTGTCTGTCCCGTTCACTGCCAGCATTGGTGGTGACTTTCTTGGTGCCTTAAAGTCATAGTACTGGTTATTTTTAACTTGATTTAATATTGTAGGCATTAAAAAAAGATGAAGATCGATGTAAGTCTTATCTCTCTAACCTTTATGGTTTGAGAGATATCGCTTGGTAAAGTTACCTCTTCCTGGCTGTTTCAATCACGTCTGCCATCTAGCTGACAGCTGCAGATTCCCGTCATTTGACCGAACGGAGGCTCTTCAGCAGAGCCGAAATTGTGCTATTTATAAATAAATACTTAATTGGAATGGTCTACAAAGTGTGCTTGCAAACCAGGCACACTTTGTAGACCATTTCAATGAAGTATTTATTTATAAATAGCGCAATTTCGGCTCTGCTGAAGAGCCTCCGTTCGGTCAAATGACGGGAATCTGCAGCTGTCAGCTAGATGGCAGACGTGATTGAAACAGCCAGGAAGAGGTAACTTTACCAAGCGATATCTCTCAAACCATAAAGGTTAGAGAGATAAGACTTACATCGATCTTCATCTCTTTTTAATGCCTACAATATTAAATCAAGTTAAAAATAACCATTACTATCCCTTTAAAGCACCAAGAAAGTCACCACCAATGCTGGCAGTGAACGGGACAGACAGTGCAGACTCAGAGGTACCTTTAAATCTAAGATGTCTGAGATGTCTGTCCTCTGGTTCCTGATGAAGAAGTCTTTTCCAGCAATGGCTTGGACTTATTGACCTTAAAGACAGTAAGACTTTGCCTATCGCTAGGTTAGAAATATATTGGGGGGGCAGTGATATTAACATGAAAATTCTGCTTTAACCGTTTAAGGACCAGAATGGTGCACACATCTCTCATCCTTAACACTTTGAGTGCCAAAAGGGTACTCAAAGCATTGCAAAGCAATGCGTTGTGTACCCGTCTGGCACTCATAGGGTTAAAGGGTTAACATTACTGTATGCAGTGAGCAGAGTTTGAGGTCGTGTTGTCCTGCTACAACTGTCATTGAGGTAGTCTTGTCCTGCTACAACTGTCATGTCTGCCTCCAACTGGAGATGCTATCTCTTGAACCAAGTCACGTTTGTGGGCTGGATGGACACGCGACTCCTCCATTGGACTCCTACTGTAGAAGCTTTTAGCTCAAGGCTTATGTTGGGGAAATACTGGTGTTGTGCTTCTGAGAAAGAAATGAAACCCAAAGAGGGCTTAATATATGACCACTCACTGCACGTGTTCCCCTGATGTCAGGCCCCATCCACTCACTACACGTGTTCCCCTGATGTCAGGCCCCTTCCACTCACTGCACGTGTTCCCCTGATGTCAGGCCCCATCCACTCACTACACGTGTTCCCCTGATGTCAGGCCCCATCCACTCACTGCACGTGTTCCCCTGATGTCAGGCCCCATCCACTCACTGCACGTGTTCCCCTGATGTCAGGCCCCATCCACTCACTGCACGTGTTCCCCTGATGTCAGGCCCCATCCACTCACTACACGTGTTCCCCTGATGTCAGGCCCCATCCACTCACTACACGTGTTCCCCTGATGTCAGGCCCCATCCACTCACTGCACGTGATCCCCTAATGTCAGTCCCCATCCAGTCACTGCACGTGATCCCCTAATGTCAGGCCCCATCCACTCACTACACGTGTTCCCCTGATGTCAGGCCCCATCCACTCACTACACGTGTTCCCCTAATGTCAGTCCCCATCCACTCACTGCACGTGTTCCCCTAATGTCAGTCCCCATCCACTCACTGCACGTGTTCCCCTGATGTCAGGCCCCATCCACTCACTGCACGTGTTCCCCTGATGTCAGGCCCCATCCACTCACTACACGTGTTCCCCTGATGTCAGGCCCCATCCACTCACTACACGTGTTCCCCTGATGTCAGGCCCCATCCACTCACTACACGTGTTCCCCTGATGTCAGGCCCCATCCACTCACTACACGTGATCCCCTGATGTCAGGCCCCATCCACTCACTGCACGTGATCCCCTAATGTCAGTCCCCATCCACTCACTGCACGTGTTCCCCTAATGTCAGGCCCCATCCACTCACTACACGTGATCCCCTAATGTCAGGCCCCATCCACTCACTGCACGTGTTCCCCTGATGTCAGGCCCCATCCACTCACTACACGTGTTCCCCTAATGTCAGTCCCCATCCACTCACTACACGTGTTCCCCTGATGTTGGGCCCCATCCACTCACTGCACGTGATCCCCTAATGTCAGTCCCCATCCAGTCACTGCACGTGATCCCCTAATGTCAGGCCCCATCCACTCACTGCACGTGATCCCCTGATGTCAGGCCCCATCCACTCACTGCACGTGATCCCCTAATGTCAGGCCCCATCCACTCACTGCACGTGTTCCCCTGATGTCAGGCCCCATCCACTCACTACACGTGTTCCCCAGATGTCAGGCCCCATCCACTCACTACACGTGTTCCCCTAATGTCAGGCTCCATCCACTCACTACACGTGTTCCCCAGATGTCAGGCCCCATCCACTCACTACACGTGTTCCCCTAATGTCAGTCCCCATCCAGTCACTGCACGTGATCCCCTAATGTCAGGCCCCATCCACTCACTGCACGTGATCCCCTGATGTCAGGCCCCATCCACTCACTGCACGTGATCCCCTAATGTCAGGCCCCATCCACTCACTGCACGTGTTCCCCTGATGTCAGGCCCCATCCACTCACTACACGTGTTCCCCAGATGTCAGGCCCCATCCACTCACTGCACGTGTTCCCCTAATGTCAGGCCCATCCACTCACTACACGTGTTCCCCAGATGTCAGGCCCCATCCACTCACTGCACGTGTTCCCCTGATGTCACGCCCCATCCACTCACTACACGTGTTCCCCTAATGTCACGCCCCATCCACTCACTGCACGTGTTCCCCTAATGTCAGGCTCCATCCACTCACTACACGTGTTCCCCAGATGTCAGGCCCCATCCACTCACTACACGTGTTCCCCTAATGTCACGCCCCATCCACTCACTGCACGTGTTCCCCTAATGTCAGGCCCCATCCACTCACTGCACGTGATCCCCTGATGTCAGGCCCCATCCACTCACTGCACGTGATCCCCTAATGTCAGGCCCCATCCACTCACTGCACGTGTTCCCCTGATGTCAGGCCCCATCCACTCACTACACGTGTTCCCCAGATGTCAGGCCCCATCCACTCACTACACGTGTTCCCCTAATGTCACGCCCCATCCACTCACTGCACGTGTTCCCCTAATGTCAGGCCCATCCACTCACTACACGTGTTCCCCAGATGTCAGGCCCCATCCACTCACTGCACGTGTTCCCCTGATGTCACGCCCCATCCACTCACTACACGTGTTCCCCTAATGTCACGCCCCATCCACTCACTGCACGTGTTCCCCTAATGTCAGGCTCCATCCACTCACTACACGTGTTCCCCAGATGTCAGGCCCCATCCACTCACTACACGTGTTCCCCTAATGTCACGCCCCATCCACTCACTGCACGTGTTCCCCTAATGTCAGGCCCATCCACTCACTACACGTGTTCCCCAGATGTCAGGCCCCATCCACTCACTGCACGTGTTCCCCTGATGTCAGGCTCCATCCACTCACTACACGTGTTCCCCAGATGTCAGGCCCCATCCACTCACTACACGTGTTCCCCTAATGTCAGTCCCCATCCAGTCACTGCACGTGATCCCCTAATGTCAGGCCCCATCCACTCACTGCACGTGATCCCCTGATGTCAGGCCCCATCCACTCACTGCACGTGATCCCCTAATGTCAGGCCCCATCCACTCACTGCACGTGTTCCCCTGATGTCAGGCCCCATCCACTCACTACACGTGTTCCCCTGATGTCAGGCCCCATCCACTCACTGCACGTGTTCCCCTGATGTCAGGCCCCATCCACTCACTACACGTGTTCCCCTGATGTCAGGCCCCATCCACTCACTGCACGTGTTCCCCTAATGTCAGGCCCCATCCACTCACTGCACGTGATCCCCTGATGTCAGGCCCCTTCCACTCACTGCACGTGTTCCCCTAATGTCAGGCCCCATCCACTCACTACACGTGTTCCCCTGATATCGGGCCCCTTCCACTCACTGCACATGTTCCCCTGATGTCAGGCCCCTTCCACTCACTGCACGTGTTCCCCTAATGTCGGGCCCCATCCACTCACTGCACGTGTTCCCCTGATGTCAGGCCCCTTCCACTCACTGCACGTGTTCCCCTGATGTCAGGCCCCTTCCACTCACTGCACGTGTTCCCCTGATGTCAGGCCCCATCCACTCACTGCATGTGTTCCCCTAATGTCAGGCCCCTTCCACTCACTGCACGTGTTCCCCTAATGTCGGGCCCCATCCACTCACTGCACGTGTTCCCCTGATGTCAGGCCCCTTCCACTCACTGCACGTGTTCCCCTGATGTCAGGCCCCTTCCACTCACTGCACGTGTTCCCCTGATGTCAGGCCCCATCCACTCACTGCATGTGTTCCCCTGATGTCAGGCCCCTTCCACTCACTGCACGTGTTCCCCTAATGTCAGGCCCCTTCCACTCACTGCACGTGTTCCCCTGATGTCAGGCCCCATCCACTCACTACACGTGTTCCCCTGATATCGGGCCCCTTCCACTCACTGCACATGTTCCCCTGATGTCAGGCCCCTTCCACTCACTGCACGTGTTCCCCTAATGTCGGGCCCCATCCACTCACTGCACGTGTTCCCCTGATGTCAGGCCCCTTCCAGTCAGTGCACGTGTTCCCCTGATGTCAGGCCCCTTCCACTCACTGCACGTGTTCCCCTGATGTCAGGCCCCTTCCACTCACTGCACGTGTTCCCCTAATGTCAGGCCCCTTCCACTCACTGCACGTGTTCCCCTAATGTCAGGCCCCATCCACTCACTACACGTGTTCCCCTAATGTCAGGCCCCATCCACTCACTGCATGTGTTCCCCTAATGTCAGGCCCCTTCCACTCACTGCACGTGTTCCCCTGATGTCAGGCCCCTTCCACTCACTGCACGTGTTCCCCTAATGTCAGGCCCCTTCCACTCACTGCACGTGTTCCCCTAATGTCAGGCCCCATCCACTCACTACACGTGTTCCCCTGATGTCAGGCCCCATCCACTCACTGCACGTGTTCCCCTAATGTCAGTCCCCATCCACTCACTACACGTGTTCCCCTAATGTCAGGCCTCATCCACTCACTACACGTGTTCCCCTGATGTCAGGCCCCATCCACTCACTGCACGTGATCCCCTAATGTCAGGCCCCTTCCACTCACTGCACGTGTTCCCCTGATGTCAGGCCCCATCCACTCACTGCACGTGATCCCCTAATGTCAGGCCCCTTCCACTCACTGCATGTGTTCCCCTAATGTCAGGCCCCATCCACTCACTACACGTGTTCCCCTGATATCGGGCCCCTTCCACTCACTGCACATGTTCCCCTGATGTCAGGCCCCTTCCACTCACTGCACGTGTTCCCCTAATGTCGGGCCCCATCCACTCACTGCACGTGTTCCCCTGATGTCAGGCCCCTTCCAGTCACTGCACGTGTTCCCCTAATGTCAGGCCCCATCCACTCACTACACGTGTTCCCCTGATGTCAGGCCCCATCCACTCACTGCATGTGTTCCCCTGATGTCAGGCCCCATCCACTCACTGCATGTGTTCCCCTGATGTCAGGCCCCATCCACTCACTGCACGTGATCCCCTAATGTCAGGCCCCTTCCACTCACTGCATGTGTTCCCCTAATGTCAGGCCCCATCCACTCACTACACGTGTTCCCCTGATATCGGGCCCCTTCCACTCACTGCACATGTTCCCCTGATGTCAGGCCCCTTCCACTCACTGCACGTGTTCCCCTAATGTCGGGCCCCATCCACTCACTGCACGTGTTCCCCTGATGTCAGGCCCCTTCCAGTCACTGCACGTGTTCCCCTAATGTCAGGCCCCATCCACTCACTACACGTGTTCCCCTGATGTCAGGCCCCATCCACTCACTGCATGTGTTCCCCTGATGTCAGGCCCCATCCACTCACTGCATGTGTTCCCCTGATGTCAGGCCCCATCCACTCACTGCACGTGATCCCCTAATGTCAGGCCCCTTCCACTCACTGCACGTGTTCCCCTGATGTCAGGCCCCATCCACTCACTGCACGTGATCCCCTAATGTCAGGCCCCTTCCACTCACTGCATGTGTTCCCCTAATGTCAGGCCCCATCCACTCACTACACGTGTTCCCCTGATATCGGGCCCCTTCCACTCACTGCACGTGTTCCCCTAATGTCGGGCCCCATCCACTCACTGCACGTGTTCCCCTGATGTCAGGCCCCTTCCAGTCACTGCACGTGTTCCCCTAATGTCAGGCCCCATCCACTCACTACACGTGTTCCCCTGATGTCAGGCCCCATCCACTCACTGCACGTGTTCCCCTAATGTCAGGCCCCATCCACTCACTGCATGTGTTCCCCTGATGTCAGGCCCCATCCACTCACTGCATGTGTTCCCCTGATGTCAGGCCCCATCCACTCACTGCACGTGATCCCCTAATGTCAGGCCCCTTCCACTCACTGCATGTGTTCCCCTAATGTCAGGCCCCATCCACTCACTACACGTGTTCCCCTGATATCGGGCCCCTTCCACTCACTGCACATGTTCCCCTGATGTCAGGCCCCTTCCACTCACTGCACGTGTTCCCCTAATGTCGGGCCCCATCCACTCACTGCACGTGTTCCCCTGATGTCAGGCCCCTTCCAGTCACTGCACGTGTTCCCCTAATGTCAGGCCCCATCCACTCACTACACGTGTTTCCCTAATGTCGGGCCCCATCCACTCACTGCACGTGTTCCCCTGATGTCAGGCCCCTTCCAGTCACTGCACATGTTCCCCTGATGTCAGGCCCCATCCACTCACTACACGTGTTTCCCTAATGTCAGGCCCCATCCACTCACTGCATGTGTTCCCCTGATGTCAGGCCCCATCCACTCACTGCATGTGTTCCCCTGATGTCAGGCCCCATCCACTCACTGCACGTGATCCCCTAATGTCAGGCCCCTTCCACTCACTGCATGTGTTCCCCTAATGTCAGGCCCCATCCACTCACTACACGTGTTCCCCTGATATCGGGCCCCTTCCACTCACTGCACATGTTCCCCTGATGTCAGGCCCCTTCCACTCACTGCACGTGTTCCCCTAATGTCGGGCCCCATCCACTCACTGCACGTGTTCCCCTGATGTCAGGCCCCTTCCAGTCACTGCACGTGTTCCCCTAATGTCAGGCCCCATCCACTCACTGCACGTGTTCCCCTAATGTCAGGCCCCATCCACTCACTGCATGTGTTCCCCTAATGTCAGGCCCCTTCCACTCACTGCACGTGTTCCCCTGATGTCAGGCCCCTTCCACTCACTGCACGTGTTCCCCTAATGTCAGGCCCCATCCACTCACTGCACGTGTTCCCCTAATGTCAGGCCTCATCCACTCACTGCACGTGTTCCCCTGATGTCAGGCCCCTTCCACTCACTGCACGTGTTCCCCTAATGTCAGGCCCCATCCACTCACTGCACGTGTTCCCCTAATGTCAGACCCCATCCACTCACTACACGTGTTCCCCTAATGTCAGGCCCCATCCACTCACTGCATGTGTTCCCCTAATGTCAGGCCCCTTCCACTCACTGCACGTGTTCCCCTGATGTCAGGCCCCTTCCACTCACTGCACGTGTTCCCCTAATGTCAGGCCCCATCCACTCACTGCACGTGTTCCCCTAATGTCAGGCCCCTTCCACTCACTGCACGTGTTCCCCTGATGTCAGGCCCCTTCCACTCACTGCACGTGTTCCCCTAATGTCAGGCCCCATCCACTCACTGCACGTGTTCCCCTAATGTCAGGCCCCTTCCACTCACTGCATGTGTTCCCCTAATGTCAGGCCCCTTCCACTCACTGCACGTGTTCCCCTGATGTCAGGCCCCTTCCACTCACTGCACGTGTTCCCCTAATGTCAGGCCCCATCCACTCACTGCACGTGTTCCCCTAATGTCAGGCCTCATCCACTCACTGCACGTGTTCCCCTGATGTCAGGCCCCTTCCACTCACTGCACGTGTTCCCCTAATGTCAGGCCCCATCCACTCACTGCACGTGTTCCCCTGATGTCAGGCCCCATCCAGTCACTGCACGTGTTCCCCTGATGTCAGGCCCCTTCCACTCACTGCACGTGTTCCCCTGATGTCAGGCCCCATCCACTCACTGCATGTGTTCCCCTAATGTCAGGCCCCTTCCACTCACTGCACGTGTTCCCCTGATGTCAGGCCCCTTCCACTCACTGCACGTGTTCCCCTAATGTCAGGCCCCATCCACTCACTGCACGTGTTCCCCTAATGTCAGGCCTCATCCACTCACTGCACGTGTTCCCCTGATGTCAGGCCCCTTCCACTCACTGCACGTGTTCCCCTAATGTCAGGCCCCATCCACTCACTGCACGTGTTCCCCTGATGTCAGGCCCCTTCCACTCACTGCACGTGTTCCCCTAATGTCAGTCCCCATCCAGTCACTGCACGTGATCCCCTAATGTCAGGCCCCATCCACTCACTGCACGTGTTCCCCTGATGTCAGGCCCCATCCACTCACTGCACGTGTTCCCCTGATGTCAGGCCCCTTCCACTCACTGCACGTGTTCCCCTAATGTCAGTCCCCATCCAGTCACTGCACGTGATCCCCTAATGTCAGGCCCCATCCACTCACTGCACGTGATCCCCTGATGTCAGGCCCCATCCACTCACTGCACGTGATCCCCTAATGTCAGGCCCCATCCACTCACTGCACGTGTTCCCCTGATGTCAGGCCCCATCCACTCACTACACGTGTTCCCCTGATGTCAGGCCCCATCCACTCACTGCACGTGTTCCCCTGATGTCAGGCCCCATCCACTCACTACACGTGTTCCCCTGATGTCAGGCCCCATCCACTCACTGCACGTGTTCCCCTAATGTCAGGCCCCATCCACTCACTGCACGTGATCCCCTGATGTCAGGCCCCTTCCACTCACTGCACGTGTTCCCCTAATGTCAGGCCCCATCCACTCACTACACGTGTTCCCCTGATATCGGGCCCCTTCCACTCACTGCACATGTTCCCCTGATGTCAGGCCCCTTCCACTCACTGCACGTGTTCCCCTAATGTCGGGCCCCATCCACTCACTGCACGTGTTCCCCTGATGTCAGGCCCCTTCCACTCACTGCACGTGTTCCCCTGATGTCAGGCCCCTTCCACTCACTGCACGTGTTCCCCTGATGTCAGGCCCCATCCACTCACTGCATGTGTTCCCCTAATGTCAGGCCCCTTCCACTCACTGCACGTGTTCCCCTAATGTCGGGCCCCATCCACTCACTGCACGTGTTCCCCTGATGTCAGGCCCCTTCCACTCACTGCACGTGTTCCCCTGATGTCAGGCCCCTTCCACTCACTGCACGTGTTCCCCTGATGTCAGGCCCCATCCACTCACTGCATGTGTTCCCCTGATGTCAGGCCCCTTCCACTCACTGCACGTGTTCCCCTAATGTCAGGCCCCTTCCACTCACTGCACGTGTTCCCCTGATGTCAGGCCCCATCCACTCACTACACGTGTTCCCCTGATATCGGGCCCCTTCCACTCACTGCACATGTTCCCCTGATGTCAGGCCCCTTCCACTCACTGCACGTGTTCCCCTAATGTCGGGCCCCATCCACTCACTGCACGTGTTCCCCTGATGTCAGGCCCCTTCCAGTCAGTGCACGTGTTCCCCTGATGTCAGGCCCCTTCCACTCACTGCACGTGTTCCCCTGATGTCAGGCCCCTTCCACTCACTGCACGTGTTCCCCTAATGTCAGGCCCCTTCCACTCACTGCACGTGTTCCCCTAATGTCAGGCCCCATCCACTCACTACACGTGTTCCCCTAATGTCAGGCCCCATCCACTCACTGCATGTGTTCCCCTAATGTCAGGCCCCTTCCACTCACTGCACGTGTTCCCCTGATGTCAGGCCCCTTCCACTCACTGCACGTGTTCCCCTAATGTCAGGCCCCTTCCACTCACTGCACGTGTTCCCCTAATGTCAGGCCCCATCCACTCACTACACGTGTTCCCCTGATGTCAGGCCCCATCCACTCACTGCACGTGTTCCCCTAATGTCAGTCCCCATCCACTCACTACACGTGTTCCCCTAATGTCAGGCCTCATCCACTCACTACACGTGTTCCCCTGATGTCAGGCCCCATCCACTCACTGCACGTGATCCCCTAATGTCAGGCCCCTTCCACTCACTGCACGTGTTCCCCTGATGTCAGGCCCCATCCACTCACTGCACGTGATCCCCTAATGTCAGGCCCCTTCCACTCACTGCATGTGTTCCCCTAATGTCAGGCCCCATCCACTCACTACACGTGTTCCCCTGATATCGGGCCCCTTCCACTCACTGCACATGTTCCCCTGATGTCAGGCCCCTTCCACTCACTGCACGTGTTCCCCTAATGTCGGGCCCCATCCACTCACTGCACGTGTTCCCCTGATGTCAGGCCCCTTCCAGTCACTGCACGTGTTCCCCTAATGTCAGGCCCCATCCACTCACTACACGTGTTCCCCTGATGTCAGGCCCCATCCACTCACTGCATGTGTTCCCCTGATGTCAGGCCCCATCCACTCACTGCATGTGTTCCCCTGATGTCAGGCCCCATCCACTCACTGCACGTGATCCCCTAATGTCAGGCCCCTTCCACTCACTGCATGTGTTCCCCTAATGTCAGGCCCCATCCACTCACTACACGTGTTCCCCTGATATCGGGCCCCTTCCACTCACTGCACATGTTCCCCTGATGTCAGGCCCCTTCCACTCA
Organism: Rhinophrynus dorsalis; assembly: GCA_037306005.1. NCBI lineage: Eukaryota > Metazoa > Chordata > Amphibia > Anura > Rhinophrynidae > Rhinophrynus > Rhinophrynus dorsalis. The sequence continues at coordinate 20,887,643 of CM074718.1, forward strand.
CTGCACGTGTTCCCCTAATGTCGGGCCCCATCCACTCACTGCACGTGTTCCCCTGATGTCAGGCCCCTTCCAGTCACTGCACGTGTTCCCCTAATGTCAGGCCCCATCCACTCACTACACGTGTTCCCCTGATGTCAGGCCCCATCCACTCACTGCATGTGTTCCCCTGATGTCAGGCCCCATCCACTCACTGCATGTGTTCCCCTGATGTCAGGCCCCATCCACTCACTGCACGTGATCCCCTAATGTCAGGCCCCTTCCACTCACTGCACGTGTTCCCCTGATGTCAGGCCCCATCCACTCACTGCACGTGATCCCCTAATGTCAGGCCCCTTCCACTCACTGCATGTGTTCCCCTAATGTCAGGCCCCATCCACTCACTACACGTGTTCCCCTGATATCGGGCCCCTTCCACTCACTGCACGTGTTCCCCTAATGTCGGGCCCCATCCACTCACTGCACGTGTTCCCCTGATGTCAGGCCCCTTCCAGTCACTGCACGTGTTCCCCTAATGTCAGGCCCCATCCACTCACTACACGTGTTCCCCTGATGTCAGGCCCCATCCACTCACTGCACGTGTTCCCCTAATGTCAGGCCCCATCCACTCACTGCATGTGTTCCCCTGATGTCAGGCCCCATCCACTCACTGCATGTGTTCCCCTGATGTCAGGCCCCATCCACTCACTGCACGTGATCCCCTAATGTCAGGCCCCTTCCACTCACTGCATGTGTTCCCCTAATGTCAGGCCCCATCCACTCACTACACGTGTTCCCCTGATATCGGGCCCCTTCCACTCACTGCACATGTTCCCCTGATGTCAGGCCCCTTCCACTCACTGCACGTGTTCCCCTAATGTCGGGCCCCATCCACTCACTGCACGTGTTCCCCTGATGTCAGGCCCCTTCCAGTCACTGCACGTGTTCCCCTAATGTCAGGCCCCATCCACTCACTACACGTGTTTCCCTAATGTCGGGCCCCATCCACTCACTGCACGTGTTCCCCTGATGTCAGGCCCCTTCCAGTCACTGCACATGTTCCCCTGATGTCAGGCCCCATCCACTCACTACACGTGTTTCCCTAATGTCAGGCCCCATCCACTCACTGCATGTGTTCCCCTGATGTCAGGCCCCATCCACTCACTGCATGTGTTCCCCTGATGTCAGGCCCCATCCACTCACTGCACGTGATCCCCTAATGTCAGGCCCCTTCCACTCACTGCATGTGTTCCCCTAATGTCAGGCCCCATCCACTCACTACACGTGTTCCCCTGATATCGGGCCCCTTCCACTCACTGCACATGTTCCCCTGATGTCAGGCCCCTTCCACTCACTGCACGTGTTCCCCTAATGTCGGGCCCCATCCACTCACTGCACGTGTTCCCCTGATGTCAGGCCCCTTCCAGTCACTGCACGTGTTCCCCTAATGTCAGGCCCCATCCACTCACTGCACGTGTTCCCCTAATGTCAGGCCCCATCCACTCACTGCATGTGTTCCCCTAATGTCAGGCCCCTTCCACTCACTGCACGTGTTCCCCTGATGTCAGGCCCCTTCCACTCACTGCACGTGTTCCCCTAATGTCAGGCCCCATCCACTCACTGCACGTGTTCCCCTAATGTCAGGCCTCATCCACTCACTGCACGTGTTCCCCTGATGTCAGGCCCCTTCCACTCACTGCACGTGTTCCCCTAATGTCAGGCCCCATCCACTCACTGCACGTGTTCCCCTAATGTCAGACCCCATCCACTCACTACACGTGTTCCCCTAATGTCAGGCCCCATCCACTCACTGCATGTGTTCCCCTAATGTCAGGCCCCTTCCACTCACTGCACGTGTTCCCCTGATGTCAGGCCCCTTCCACTCACTGCACGTGTTCCCCTAATGTCAGGCCCCATCCACTCACTGCACGTGTTCCCCTAATGTCAGGCCCCTTCCACTCACTGCACGTGTTCCCCTGATGTCAGGCCCCTTCCACTCACTGCACGTGTTCCCCTAATGTCAGGCCCCATCCACTCACTGCACGTGTTCCCCTAATGTCAGGCCCCTTCCACTCACTGCATGTGTTCCCCTAATGTCAGGCCCCTTCCACTCACTGCACGTGTTCCCCTGATGTCAGGCCCCTTCCACTCACTGCACGTGTTCCCCTAATGTCAGGCCCCATCCACTCACTGCACGTGTTCCCCTAATGTCAGGCCTCATCCACTCACTGCACGTGTTCCCCTGATGTCAGGCCCCTTCCACTCACTGCACGTGTTCCCCTAATGTCAGGCCCCATCCACTCACTGCACGTGTTCCCCTGATGTCAGGCCCCATCCAGTCACTGCACGTGTTCCCCTGATGTCAGGCCCCTTCCACTCACTGCACGTGTTCCCCTGATGTCAGGCCCCATCCACTCACTGCATGTGTTCCCCTAATGTCAGGCCCCTTCCACTCACTGCACGTGTTCCCCTGATGTCAGGCCCCTTCCACTCACTGCACGTGTTCCCCTAATGTCAGGCCCCATCCACTCACTGCACGTGTTCCCCTAATGTCAGGCCTCATCCACTCACTGCACGTGTTCCCCTGATGTCAGGCCCCTTCCACTCACTGCACGTGTTCCCCTAATGTCAGGCCCCATCCACTCACTGCACGTGTTCCCCTGATGTCAGGCCCCTTCCACTCACTGCACGTGTTCCCCTAATGTCAGTCCCCATCCAGTCACTGCACGTGATCCCCTAATGTCAGGCCCCATCCACTCACTGCACGTGTTCCCCTGATGTCAGGCCCCATCCACTCACTGCACGTGTTCCCCTGATGTCAGGCCCCTTCCACTCACTGCACGTGTTCCCCTAATGTCAGTCCCCATCCAGTCACTGCACGTGATCCCCTAATGTCAGGCCCCATCCACTCACTGCATGTGTTCCCCTAATGTCAGGCCCCTTCCACTCACTGCACGTGTTCCCCTGATGTCAGGCCCCTTCCACTCACTGCACATGTTCCCCTAATGTCAGGCCTCATCCACTCACTGCACGTGTTCCCCTAATGTCAGGCCTCATCCACTCACTGCACGTGTTCCCCTGATGTCAGGCCCCTTCCACTCACTGCACGTGTTCCCCTAATGTCAGGCCCCATCCACTCACTGCATGTGTTCCCCTAATGTCAGGCCCATCCACTCACTGCACGTGATCCCCTAATGTCAGTCCCCATCCACTCACTGCACGTGTTCCCCTGATGTCAGGCCCCATCCACTCACTGCACGTGTTCCCCTAATGTCAGGCCTCATCCACTCACTGCACGTGTTCCCCTGATGTCAGGCCCCTTCCAGTCACTGCACATGTTCCCCTGATGTCAGGCCCCATCCACTCACTGCACGTGTTCCCCTGATGTCAGGCCCCTTCCAGTCACTGCACATGTTCCCCTGATGTCAGGCCCCTTCCACTCACTTCACCTTGATGAAGGAGGGCAGGATTTCCTTATGCTTAGTGAAGATTGTCCCTCTGTGCTCGTTGTCCGGCCGGCTGAAAGAGTAAGCCTGACACAGGGGAAAAGGGGTGGAAGGGGTATCCTTTACCAGAGAATTTCTTTTGAACTAGAACATGAAGCACATTAAAAAAAAAGCGTTACATGATCCTCTTTATAGGAGGATCAATCAGAGCTACGTTGGTTTAAAGATATTACTAACCCTTTCAAGATTTTTTCTCTTGAACAAAGGCAGAATGCAAAATTCATCGGGGCCTTTAGTATTTTCTGGTCAAGGTAAGTGGAGGGGTCCGTGTTCCTTTAAGTCATCAGTCATCAGTAAATAACACAGAATATTGCTGCTCATTCCCAGGCATAAACACGAATGCTCTTAGCAAGCCATAATTGCCGGTGCACTTCGATGAATTTAGTGCTTGGCTGGTGAATGCCTGGTTTTAGGAGCACATTGTGCCTGTAAGAGTTTGTGTACAGTCTTATGTACACCTGCAGAGCTGGAGAAGAAAGAGGCGTTATCATGTGACCCTTATGCTTCTGAGTGCACTTAACCGCTCAGTCTAATAGTAGATTTTGGGTACAAGCGCCAGATCTCCTGTACTTCAGCTGACTGTGAGAAATAAACGCAGTGACATTATTCTGAGATACTGGAATTCTGGAGAAAACAAAAACTGCCTGAGATCGATTTCTGGCCGATGAGATCGCTCCAGCTTAGAGACAGACGGCCTCCGTTATCAGAGGAGGCTGGAGAGAAGCTCAGACTATGGTACCGATCCGGTCAGCACTGTCTGCTGGAAGTAGGTACAGAGGTACATTTAAAGGGATAGTAATACTTGAAAATAATTTTATTTTATATTGTAACCCTTAAAAAAACATGAAAAATGATATAAGTCTTATCTCCCAAACCTTTATGGTTTGGGAGATATTCAGAAGTAAAGTTTCCCCTGGAGTGACGTCATTGCTCCACCCTTCAGATTTGGAATCCGGTCCCGGGACCGGCTGTGCCTCTCCAGAAGTGCTGAGATCACCATCTTTAAAAAGAATTTCTTAATTGGAATGGTCTACAAAGTGTGCTTTCAAGCCAGGCACACTTTGTACACAGTTCCAATTAAGTAGTTCTTTTCAAAGATCGTGATCCCGGCACTTCTAAAGAGCTGCCGGTTGCTCTGTGGACTAAATTCCAAATCTGTCCACTAGATGGGAGACTTGGCTGAAACAGTCAGGAAAAGAGAATGTTACTATATTTTACATGTGAATATCTCCCAAACCATAAAGGTTTGGGAGATAAGACTTATATCATTTTTCATGTTTTTTAAAGGGCTATAATATAAAATACAATTATTTTCAAGTATTACTATCCCTTTAATCTTTGAATTTCCCCAAACGGGCGGATTTTTTTTTTTTTTTAAAAGGATACACTTTCCATTATTATTGATAAAGAAAAGGTTTAGGAAAAGTTGTTAAGGGGGTAAACACCCCCTTTAAAGTATAACACCGTTACCGTAAAATCTCGGGTATAATACGCACAATTTTACCCCTCTTCACCATATGTGAAGTGGGGGGTGCGTCTTATACACGAGAATTTTTCTTAAGCAATAAAAAAAAAAAATAAAAAGAGGGCTGGCAGATACCTTCCTCCTTCCTCCCAAAGTAATCCGCTCTAATAAAATAATGCTTTCTTTTGCTGGCGTCACCATCTTCCCAAATGCAAGCATGCCGCCCACTTCCTTCAATGCACCTTCCGCCTATGGTATTGCCCTGCAAGGACCTTGAGATCCTCACAGGGCATTACCATTGGCTGGAGGCAGAAGGTCCTGACAGGGCACTGAAGGAAATGAGCGGCAAATGCAGGTATGCCGCCCGCAGGGAAGATGGGGAACTAATTGCAAGTAAGCATTATTTTATGTGAGCGGATTGCGCTGGGGGAGGGAGGGAAGGTATCAGGCAGCTCTGATTTTTTTTTAGTAAGGGGGAAAACAAGGGTGTGCATTATACATAGGCACTCTTGTTTTCCCCTAAAATCTCGGGCATAATATACACCTGCGTATTATACCTGGGATTTTATGGTATACACCATCCCCAAAATCCCTTAAAGTATAAAGATATAACTGACTGATGTATGAAAAAGCACTCATTCCTATAGATATATTTCCCTATTAAACCTTAGAGGGCCAATAAGTTCATTGGCACTCTAAGCATTAACCCCTTGGTGACAGGCCGCGTGCGCACATGGCCGTCACTTAACGCCTGGCTAACATTTTTTTTTCAAATTAATCCGGAGTCCCCGAACGGAGTGCAGCTGCATGGGGACCCGGATTTCAGTCCTCTGTCACTAAGTGACGGTTTTTGCAGGACGTAGCTGGTAAGTCCTTTGTCATTAAGGGGGTTAAATTATTATTATTATTTTTTTAAAGTTTAACCCTTTAAATACCAGTGAGTTGAGTTGCAAATTGCTGCGCAATGTGCGGTACCCCACTTTGGCATGCAGAAGGTTAAACCAATCTACATGCAATACCATATTGTGTACGCACCACTTGTAAGTTATTTATGATAAATGTTTTGACACGGCAACAGTCACAAAACAACATTCATAATCAACAGACACAAGGGAAGAGGCTACTTTATAGAATTTTTTTAAGCAGTGGTGTAACAATAGAGGTCGCACGCGTGACTGGCCTCGCCCGGCGCCTGCAACAACACAAGCTGAGGTCTGTGCCTTCTTCGGCACAGATCTCTAACAGCTGAGCTCCCTCCTCAGCACTCTAGTAATGCAGATGATGACATCATCTCCCAGCACCCTGCATTACTGAAGAGACGACCGCTCAGGAGCTCCAGAAGTATAGAGGTCTGTGAATAAAGAGGCACAGACCTCTCCTGCCATGTCGCTGGAACACCAGGGAGGTAGGATATGGGCACTGGGGGGCAATGTGGAGATGATGGGGGGCAATAATGTGGAGAAGGGGGTGCAATATGGAGATGATGGGGGGGCAATGTGGAGATTGGGAGCACTGTGGAGGTGTCCAGTGGCGATGGCCAGTGGGGCGAGGGCAATGTGGTTGGGGGGGGCCATGGCAACCTTTGCACCAGGGCACGGTGGCTTCTAGTTACGCCTCTGAGTTTAAAGGGATAGTAATACTTCCTTTTAACTTTATTTTATTTTGTAGGCATTAAAAAAACTTGATGAACGATATAAGTCTTATCTCTCAAACCTTTATGGTTTGAGAGATATTCACAAGCAAAATTTCCCCTCCCGCCCCTTTTACCTAGTGTAAGCCATCTCTTCTCAGATGTGGAATCCAGTCCATAGACCAGACAGATAACAGAAGGGGACAATCTTCTTCCTATGAGAACAATGAAAGCCCTGCCCCCCTTGACAAGTTTTTCAGGTTTTCCCCTTATCTTAATTGAAGATTGTTCCTCTCTGCAGTCTACCTGGGCACCTCCCTTCTGATCTGACTGAGCAGTGTTACATCAGTAAAAGGGTCGGGAGGGGAATACTTTGTCATTGAATTACTCTTGAACTACAACTCTGACAGAATTGAAATGACACTCTCCAAAGTCCAAATGCTATGATGATTAATTAGAGCTGCTTTTATTATGAAACATTACTATCCCTTTAAGTAATTATATATTTAACCCTTTGAGAGATGCTAATTTTTTTTTTTTTACAAAGCATCTGGTCCTGAAGAGGTTAAGTTGTAAAGTAAGTCTTTCTGTGGATAAATAGTGCAATTGTTTCCAGTGAAGAACAGAGTCAAGGCTCTGGAGAGATCGCTGTGTTTTACAGTTTCAGAAAAGAATTCACAAGTACCTGGTGGCAGTGTGAATAGGAGTTGTAATGACTGGTTTCTACAAATCTATTATCTCCGCAGTACATTAAAACAATCTTTAAAATGCATCAGAAGTAGAAGCCGACTGGCTCGCCAATGACGAAATGTGTTCGATACCTCGCTGGCATTCAAGAAACTTAATAGCCCCTTTAAATCAAAGGGATATTCATTTGGTATCACTATGGTGAAGATGGTTTTCCTCAGAATCCCTCCTGTGTATTTCTTTGTGCGGCTGATCCTGTTAGGAATGGAAGCCTGCTGGCTCGCCAATACATATAGCGCCTTGCCAGTCTGAGTGCCAGAGGGGTACACAAAGCACTGCTTTGCCTTTGCAACGCAATGGAAACCTTTCTAGCAGTCGACCCTTTGAGTGCCATTGCATTGTTTTGCAATCCTATTGGACTACACTTAATAGTAATTTAAAATGTATGTAATCAAATGCTTCTGTTTTTAACCCCTTAAGGACTGGTTACATGCCAGGACCGTCATTTTTTTTTTTCCCTGAAGGACCAGTGACGGTTGTGGCATGTCACTCACTTTGTGCTTACAGCACTCCTGCGGGAGCGACGTAAGTACAAATGGGTCTGAAATTGACCGCTGCAAGAGTAGAGCAGTCTTTCTCATTCCCCTGCATGGCTCGCCGTAACATGTAACAGGTCACTTGTGCCGGTGAGTCGGCATACATCAAAGCGGTCCTTAACCCCTTAAGGACCGGGAAAATCTGAGGTGGATTGCACTTAAAGGGATAGTAATACTTAAGTATTACTAATCCCTATAGTAAAGCCCTAGTAAAAAAAACGTATTGCCCCCAGTGTCATCTCTCTAACTTTTATGGTTTGAGAGATAATCGCTTCTAAAGTTGCCCTCTCCATCCTCCTTCCCCGTAGTCAGCATTGTAGCTGACTGCTGGGAACAGAGTCGTACGATTGATATCTAGCCAATGAGAGCGCTCCATCTTACAGGCAGAAGCCTCCGTCATTGGAGTAGGGAGAAGAACAGAGGCAGAGCAGTCAATGCGGAAGTAGCCGAGGGACAGATTTTCTAAGTTAAATTTAAACTAAATAAAACTTAAAAAAAAAATAATAAAGTTTTAGAAGTATTCGATATGTAGCCTAAGTAGTTAGGCTATGTTATAAATAGGTGACGCATCCACTTTAAGGACTGCTTTGACCTTTGTCGTCACGCCGGCACGTGTGACTGACTACGTGTGCCGGCACACAGAACGGGGGTCTAAGAGAGACCACTCTGGTCTTGGAGCAGTCAATTTCAGACCCCGCTTGTGGTTACAGAACTCCCGCAGGAGCACTCAAATGGTTAAAGATAAAATGTATACACAAACATTACTAAAAAAACACTGGACCTTGGCAAAATTTGTGGCGGCCCTCCCATTCCTGCACTACATTCTCATTTCCTTCTAAACACCAGAGGCCCTTTTACAATGGCATATTAATCCCTTAACGACCCTGGACATACCAGGGCTGTCACGTCGGTTCCGGCACTTAAGAACCGGTGACCATCCTGGCACTTCATGGAATTCCAGGGTCCCTGCTCGGTTGCACGCCGCTTGAGGACCAAGGAATCCATTACAAAAATTAAACTAAAAAAAAAAATGACCCGTGGTCCTTAAATGCCGGCCGTGTGCTGTGTTGACCATTCGTTAAGGGGTTAATAGTATCTGCTTTGTTTGCTGGTCCTTAGGATAGACTTGGAAAACGTCTGATAGCCAGGGACAGAATCTCCATTAGGCACAGTAAGCTCCAAGTTTTGAGGGAGGGATCCTCAGCGTTGTCGGACGCTCCCACATTTTAAGTTGTGGGTGCGGCTACAGCAATGCACCACATAGCACTGGTTTGTGTAGGATTATTTATCTAACAGTTTGTATTCCCCTCACTGGCCATTACCGAACTTCTTGGATGTCACTGTGGTCTCCAGTGCATTGCAAAGCAACATGTTGGAGATGTCTCTATCAGCCAGGAACTTGTTTATGCTTGTGTGCTGCAGGCTGATTGTGTTTTCTGTGCCAGGCAAGAGTGGGTGGAGGTAGGGGTGGATGCAAGTGAGGGGTGGCGGCGTGGGCATGGTTAAGTGTCCCATTGGTGAATTGCCTAGGGACACCTGAGAATGAAATTCGGCCCTGCTGAATGATACCAACCGTTCATTACTAGTGATAAGATACAAAGCAGGCTGATGTGTAAGACCCGTGGTGTGGGAATTCTATAGCGGAATACAACTTTATAGGCAGCACAGACTGATGGACATCTCTTCCCTCTCCCCCATCTCTCGCCCCTCTCCCCCATCTCTCCCCCCTTTCCTCCATCTCTCCCCCCTTTCCTCCATCTCTCCCCCCTTTCCCCCATCTCTTCCCCCTTTCCCCCATCTCTCCCCCCTCTCCCCCCTTTCCCCCATCTCTTCCCCCTCTCCCCCATCTCTCCCCCCTTTCCTCCATCTCTCCCCCCTTTCCTCCATCTCTCCCCCCTTTCCCCCATCTCTTCCCCCTCTCCCCCATCTCTCCCCCCTTTCCTCCATCTCTCCCCCCTCTCCCCCATCTCTCCCCCTTTCCTCCATCTCTTCCCCCTTTCCCCCATCTCTCCCCCCTTTCCTCCATCTCTCCCCCCTTTCCCCCATCTCTTCCCCCTCTCCCCATCTCTCCCCCCTTTCCTCCATCTCTCCCCCCTCTCCCCCATCTCTCCCCCCTTTCCTCCATCTCTTCCCCCTTTCCCCCATCTCTCCCCCCTTTCCTCCATCTCTCCCCCCTTTCCTCCATCTCTCCCCCCTCTCCCCCATCTCTCCCCCCTTTCCTCCATCTCTTCCCCCTTTCCCCCATCTCTCCCACCTTTCCTCCATCTCTCCCCCCTTTCCCCCATCTCTCCCCCCTTTCCTCCATCTCTCCCCCCTTTACCCCATCTCTCCCCCCTTTCCTCCATCTCTCCCCCCTTTCCCCCATCTCTCCCCCCTTTCCTCCATCTCTCCCCCCTTTACCCCATCTCTCCCCCCTTTCCTCCATCTCTCCCCCCTTTCCCCCATCTCTCCCCCCTTTCCCCCATCTCTCCCCCCTTTCCCCCATCTCTCCCCCCTTTCCTCCATCTCTCCCCCCTTTACCCCATCTCTCCCCCCTTTCCTCCATCTCTCCCCCCTTTCCCCCATCTCTCCCCCCTTTCCTCCATCTCTCCCCCCTTTCCCCCATCTCTCCCCCCTTTCCCCCATCTCTCCCCCCTTTCCTCCATCTCTCCCCCATCACCTCCATCTCTTCCCCCTTTCCCCCATCTCTCCCCCCTTTACCCCATCTCTCCCACTTTCTGCCGCTCTTTCACCCTCTGTCTTTCTTCCTCCTTCTCTTTACATCTTTAGGCCTTTTATTCTTTCCTTCAAAGGATAGTAATACTTAATATGTAAAAAATATATATATTGTAGGGTTTATCCCCTTGATTACGGTTACTCCCACTTCTGAGAAGAGTTTTTCATTCAAAAGTTATCGCAGCTCAAACTAGATTTTTTTTTAGGTGCAGTATCTCAATGACCTGACACTGCACAGTGGCGCTGTTGCTACACCATCTTATGGACAGCTCTGGTCAGTTGATCATAAACAGCCATAATTGTCACATTTTCCGTGTCTTTGCCGCATTGTGGCTCATCTCTATGACCACCTTCTTGTCTTTGCTCCTGGGAGCCGCTGACACGGCTTGTGGCCTCGCTTTCAGGTAGGCTGGGGCATTTAAAGGGGATGCGCACCAGTTGCTCGGCGCATGTTTATAGCGTTCCATGCTGTGTTTGCCTGTTGTAGGGCCTAGCTTCTCATTGCTCCTAGCCTGTACCTTCTAGCCCTGTATCATGCCTGTTGTAGGGCCTAGCTTCTCATTGCTCCTAGCCTGTGCCTTCTAGCCCTGTATCATGCCTATTGTAGGGCCTAGCTTCTCAGTGCTCCTAGCCTGTACCTTCTAGCCCTGTATCATGCCTGTTGTAGGGCCTAGCTTCTCATTGCTCCTAGCCTGTACCTTCTAGCCCTGTATCATGCCTGTTGTAGGGCCTAGCTTCTCAGTACTCCTAGCCTGTGCCTTCTAGCCCTGTATCATGCCTATTGTAGGGCCTAGCTTCTCAGTGCTCCTAGCCTGTACCTTCTAGCCCTGTATCATGCCTGTTGTAGGGCCTAGCTTCTCATTGCTCCTAGCCTGTACCTTCTAGCCCTGTATCATGCCTATTGTAGGGCCTAGCTTCTCAGTGCTCCTAGCCTGTGCCTTCTAGCCCTGTATCATGCCTGTTGTAGGGCCTAGCTTCTCAGTGCTCCTAGCCTGTACCTTCTAGCCCTGTATCATGCCTGTTGTAGGGCCTAGCTTCTCAGTGCTCCTAGCCTGTGCCTTCTAGCCCTGTATCATGCCTGTTGTAGGGCCTAGCTTCTCAGTGCTCCTAGCCTGTGCCTTCTAGCCCTGTATCATGCCTATTGTAGGGCCTAGCTTCTCAGTACTCCTAGCCTGTGCCTTCTAGCCCTGTATCATGCCTGTTGTAGGGACTAGCTTCTCAGTGCTCCTAGCCTGTGCCTTCTAGCCCTGTATCATGCCTGTTGTAGGGCCTAGCTTCTCATTGCTCCTAGCCTGTACCTTCTAGCCCTGTATCATGCCTGTTGTAGGGCCTAGCTTCTCATTGCTCCTAGCCTGTGCCTTCTAGCCCTGTATCATGCCTGTTGTAGGGCCTAGCTTCTCAGTGCTCCTAGCCTGTACCTTCTAGCCCTGTATCATGCCTCTTGTAGGGCCTAGCTTCTCATTGCTCCTAGCCTGTTCCTTCTAGCCCTGTATCATGCCTATTGTAGGGCCTAGCTTCTCAGTACTCCTAGCCTGTGCCTTCTAGCCCTGTATCATGCCTGTTGTAGGGACTAGCTTCTCAGTGCTCCTAGCCTGTGCCTTCTAGCCCTGTATCATGCCTGTTGTAGGGCCTAGCTTCTCATTGCTCCTAGCCTGTGCCTTCTAGCCCTGTATCATGCCTGTTGCTGAACCAGCTTACTGCTGTCCATTCTGTGCCTGTTGATTTTGGATACCGTTGTACCCTGCTTTCTGTTTCCTGTTCTGAACTACTCATAGCCTGCTCATTCAGACACCTGTATCCAGCCATTGTATTTCCTGCTAGTATCTGACCACTCCTGTATCCTGCTTTTGGGGACACCTTGCCTCCTGTCTTGTTGCACACCCAGCTGTTCCAGGACTGTGAGCTGCTGTCTCTGGGATCTGCTCCTGTCATTTGGGACACCACCTTGCTTGCCTGTAGCTGACCCCACCAATGCCTGACCACTCATCTGCTGCTGTTTCTCCGTGCTGCCAGCCAGTTGCAGTCCTTACCTGTTCCAGTACCTGTGCATCTCTTTGGTGAGTCTCCTACTCATTACTTTATTTCTGGGTATATTCTCTATGGGGTTGGTAGAGTTAGACCTTACTGTAGTGGGTTATCCTGGGCCTTCTTCGGCTCAACCGGAGGGGTCATCTGGCTTTGCGGCCAGGAACTTTATACGACTGAGTCCGCAGCACAACCCACTACAGACAGGGCCGGATTTACATCTCAGGAGCCTGTAGGCACTGAAATCTGAAATGCCCCCCCCCATTGGCCATCTCCACAATGCTCCCAATCTCCACATTGCCCTCACATTGCCCCCATCAGCTCAACATTGCCCCATCAACTCCATATTGCCCCCATCAGCTCCACAATGCCCTCACATTGCCCCCCATCAACTCTACATTGCCCCCATCAGTTCCACATTGCCCCCATCAGCTCTACATTTCCCTCACGTTGCCCCCATCATCTCTACATTGCCCCCATCAGCTCCACATTGCCCTCATATTGCCCCATCATCTCAACATTGCCCCCATCAGGTCCCCATTGCCCTCACATTGCCCCCATCACCTCTACTTTACCCCCATCAGCTCCACATTGCCTCATCAGCTTCACATTGCCCCCATCATCTCCACATTAAGCCTCACATTCTCTCCCCCCATCCGTTTCCTACCTCCCTGGTGGTCCAGCGGCAGGAGAGATCTGTGCTTCTGCACAGACCTATAGCTGATGGAGCTCCCGCAAGGTTTTCTCTTTAGTAATGCAGAGCGCTGGGAGATGATGTAATCTCCCAGAGTCTGTTTTACGAAAGAGCCGGGGAAGCTTAGCAGATACAGGTCTGTGAGGCACAGAGCTTACCATGCGGTGGGCTGCGCAGCGCGGCACGCCATGCCACTTAACAAAAAAAAATCAAAATGAAATATGTCGATTGCAATGGCAGGCGTCCCTCTGTAGGGTGCGCCTGTAGGCAGATGCCTACTCTGCCTTATGGAAAATCCGGCCCTGACTACAGGGGGCTTACGACTACGAGCGATGAACCCAAGCGCCGCTCTCTAGCCTTCACTCTTCACTCAACCCTTGTTGGAGGAGTCTTACTTTACCTTTATTTTTGTGTTAGGCTTTCTGTGCTACCCTATTCCTTTTTCGTGTTGTCTGCCGGGACTCTGACAATAGTATGATGTAGCAAAAGCGCCACTGCAACATTTCAGGCCACTGAGATATTGCACCTGAACAATTCAAGTTTGAACTGCAATAACTTTTGAATAAAACATCTCTCAGCAGTGGGAGTATCCTTGTTTTACTCAGGAGGTTAAACCCTATAATAAATATATTTTTATATATGAAGTGTTACTGTCCCTTTTAATCTCTCATCCACCATCTTTCTCTTGCTCTCCTGTGCTCCTGCTCTCCCCCACACGCACCACTTCTCATTCCAGTACTCCTTTACTCCCAGAACCCCCCTCTCTCCAGCACTCCCACTGTCCCCCACTCCCATCATTCTCTCCAGACCTCCCGCTATCTCAGCTCTCTTGCTCTCCCCCACTCCCACATATTTTCTCTAGTGCCCCTGCTTGTGCCACCCCTGCTCCTCAACTCTCCCACCCTTTCCTTGTCCCTCTCTCTGTCCAGCTGCCCCTCTCCCCCATCCCCAGAGGCGTAACTAGAAGCCTCCGGGCCCTGGTGCAAGAAATGGCACGGGTCCCCCCCCACCACCACACTGACCCCCTCTACAATGCCCCTCAATCTTCACAATGCCCCCATCTCCTACCTCCACGGTCCTCTTAGTAATGCAGAGCGTTGGGAGATGATTTCATCTCCCAACGCTCGCTCTGCATTACTAGAGCGCCGGAGGGAGATTGCGGGAGCCAGGCGGGGGGGTCGCAGGGGGCGGCCGGGCCTCTGGAGTGACGGGCCAGGTCGCAGGTGCGACCCCTGCGACCCCTATAGTTACGCCACTGCCCATCCCTCAGTGTGTTGCTCCTGAATGATTCCAGATACTTAGAACTGATCTTCATAACTAATTGTGGATGTTTTGCTCATTCTTAATCACCGAGCATTATCAGACAGCATTGTATCAGACATGCTACACTCCTCTCTGCTTCATATATTACAGCCTTAACCCTTTGCGTGCCAGAGATGTATACAACACATTGCAATGCATTGGATACCTGTCTGGCACTCAAAGGGTTAAAGGACGAGTAATCTTTTTTTAATGGAAAAAAACAGCACTTATATTGATGGTTCATTTCTGCAAAGTAGAACAAGGCAATCTCACTTCTGAGAAATGCATGCTTAACACAGTGCCCTCTGGTGGCCAGAAAATTCATCTTCAGCTCACCTGGTGTCACTTACTCTATGGAATTCAATGGGAGTAGAGCACAAAAGGGGAAAACTAAGGACGTGCCCTGGTGCGGTATGTTCAGTGTATCTCAATCCTCCACCAGATTTAACACCCCACGCATGGGTACTCACAAAGGGAATGGCTGTCGAATCACTTACATGATAGACAGCTCATAGGGTTTTCTGGGTAATAACCTGACCCAAGACGCAGAACACTATATTATGGGCCACTCCTCCTCGATCCACTCTCCCCAAAGAGGTATATAGAACACTTCCAAGTAACAAAACACAAAAATGGGGGCGCCCAATGGTGTAAAACAGATAAACAATATAAATATTAAAATGCGCTCACATACGCCAACGGTCAGCTGACGGAATCATCCGGAGCTGATGTCAATCGCACATGGGGAATACGTACTGTCCCCACTCGGTATATTGAGCTCCAGACCTCTAGATCTCTGCTGGTAAATGGTGCTGTACGAAGAAAAAAAATCTTAAAAACATGTATCAAAAGTGAATTAAAGGGATAGTAATACTTTGTTTTATCCTTATTTTATTTTGTAGGCATTAAAAAGACATGAAGAACGATATAAGTCTTATCTCTCAAACCTTTATGGTTTAAGAGATATTCACAAGCAAAGTTTCCCCTCACTGACCAAAACGGTCAAGTCTGCCATCTAGCTGTCAGATTGGGAATCTGTTCCATGGACTGGCCGTGGCTCTACAGCAGAGCCGAGATCGTGAGATATAAGAAGAATTACTTAATTCGAATAGTCTACAAAGTGTGCCCGGTTTGCAAGCACACTTTTAAGACCCTTCCAATGAAATTATTATTTTTATATCTTGCGATCTCGGCTCTGCTGAAGAGCCACCGGTTGATCTGTGGACCGGATTCCAAATCTGACAGCTAGATGGCAAACTTGATAGTTTTGGTCAGTGAGGGGAAACTTTGCTTGTGAATATCTCTCAAATCATAAAGGTTTGAGAGATAAGACTTATATTGTTCTTCATGTTTTTTAATGCCTACAAAATAAAATAAAGATAAAACGAAGTATTACTATCCCTTTAACAAGGCTAATGTTTTTGTGGGTTCTAACCACTTTATCAGTGCCAAAGAAGAAATCTAATGGGAGAAGTGAATCGCTGACTGCAGTCCTCTATGGAGTGTGACAGCAACAGCTTAATCACTGTGCGTCAGTTTGAATGGTTATAACTTTTGAATAAAACAACTTACAGTGATGGTGGTATCCTTCTTTTACTCAGCAGGTAAAATTCAACAATATAGAAATTTTCATGAAAAAAAAGTTCACCGCTCCTTTACCAATCTGAGTGTTTGAAAGTTGTGCAGGACAATTTTTTGTTCAGCTCGTCCCTCTGTATCTGAAACAGTAACCTGTAGAGGGAGAACATTTTGTATCAATTTATCTTCTATCTCTTTGATGTTTCAGAACCCCCCCTGCTCTTTGGCCTTTAGTAAATTGAATTAAAGGGATAGTAATACTTCATTTTATCTTTATTTTATTTTGTAGGCATTAAAAAAACATGAAGAATGATATAAGTCTTATCTCTCAAAACTTTATGGTTTGAGAGATAGTCACAAGCAAAGTATCCCCTCCCGCCCCTTTTCCCTAGTGTAAGCCATCTCTTCTCAGATGTGGAATTCAGTCCATAGACCAGTCAGATAACAACAGGGGACAATCTTCTTCCTATGAGAACAATGAAAGCCCTGCCCCCCTTGACAAGTTTTTCAGGTTTTTCTCTTATCTTAATTGAAGATTGTCCCTCTCTGCAGTCTACCTGGGCACCTCCCTTCTGATCTGGCTGAACAGTGTTACATCAGTAAAAGGGGCGGGAGGGGGATACTTTGTCATTGAATTACTCTTGAACTACAACTCTGACAGAATTGAAATAACACTCTCCTAAGTCCAAATACTATGATGATTAATTAGAGCTGCTTTTATTATGAAATATTACTATCCCTTTAACTCTTTAACCCCTTAACGACTGACCGAGCAGGCACGCGGCGGTCACGAAAGGACCACAGAGCTTTTTTTTTCCGATTACAGACTCCCCGAACGACATGCAGCTGCGGGGGGAGCCCGAAATTCCATGACGGTCATAGTACGTCATGGGTCGTTAACTCGGATCGACCCATGACGTACTATGACCGTCAAGGGTCGTTAAAGGGTTAAGAACCTGAGGGGTATGCAACGCTTTGTGAAGCAATGCTGTGCGTGCCGCTATGGTCCTTATTTGGTTAAGGAATACTAGCACTCTTCTGCCGCTGACCTTCTTATAAATATTTACCACTGATCCAACCAACAGTTCTGTTTTTTTCATTAACCCTTCGAGTGCTCCGCAATGCGTTCCGTACCCCTCTGGCACTCAAAGGGTTAACAAGTCTTGTGTAGAGAATGCAGAAACCCAAACTTGCCTATTTCTTAGCTATTTGTAAGTAGCAAATGTATAAAATAACATTCAGCAGCCTTGAGGAATCTCAGTAACATGAACGCAGTTGTTTTTGTCCTGGATGTGTTATTATAGAGAAGAATGATACCGTGATTGTTACACGTGATGTGAGATGGAGACGCAGGGTAACCTTCAGGATTCTTTTGTAAAAGTCCTTTATATTATTAATTATATAGCCCCAGTCACGTACGCTCTGCATCACACAGACACAATACATGGTGCATGGTGCTTGGATAATTCATATTGTTAGCTAATTGCTGGTAATTGTGTGGGTAATGGTGGGTTATGGTTGATTCCACATAAAATGCATTAATAAGATACTAATTTGTGGTGTAGTAACGGACAAAGCAAGATTAACACTGTTCTGGCCACAAACACGTAACTAAACCTTACTGTTTATTGTCTACAGTAAGTCACTAGTTATTTATTAGGAAATCTCAGAATCTGATGCACAGACCTTTTTGTTTAGTTTTGGGTAGGTAGCCAAGATATAGGTGTTGCTGTTCTCCTGGCTACATACACATACATACATATACACACACATACATACACACACATACACATACAACACACAACACACACACATACACACACACACACACACCACACACACACATACATACACACACATACATACACAACACACACATACATACACACACATACACATACATACACACACACACACAACACACAACACACACACATACACACACACACATACACAACACACACACACACACATACACACACATACATACACAACACACACACACACACATACACAACACACACACATACACAACACACACACACACACATACACACACATACATACACAACACACACACACACACAACACACACAACACACACACACACACACACAGACATACACACACACACACACACACACACACACACACACATACACACACATACAACACACACAACACACACATACACACACATACACACACACAGACACAACACACACACATACACACACATACACACACACATACACAACACACACACACACACATACACACACATACACACACACATACACAACACACACAGATTTGAACACTATTGATAAGGTTGCTTGAGCTCACCATGAATTTGTATACTTTATCTGATGCTTTTTTGGCAGGTTTTGTCTCTTTCTTCCTTCTTGGTTGGTAGTAGGGGTGGGCAAAAGTGTGAAAAATTTCCCGCATGACTTTTTGCATAAACGTGCCAATTTTTCACCTTTCCCGTGAAAAATGTCGCCTTTCCGCCTAGGCACAAATTTCCTCCTTTTGAGCTAAAGGTGGTTCTTAGGCTATCGGGGCTAAGAGCTAATATTGCAGTTTGGGATTGATGTTTTGGTTAATTATTTGATGAGTTAATAAAAAAAAAATAATAAATTCAGCTGTGGCCTTCACCGCTATCTCAGTTGTATGTGTCTATTATTTTGGGGAAAGGTTAATGTTTGTTATTGTTACACATCTTCCTTGCAAATCACATGTAGCACTAGGGTGAACACCTGATCATACGAGTGGAGATACAGATTGATGATGTAGCTGCTATTAATTTCCTGGCAGAGGATGCCCTGCGATACTAGGTTTAAAGTGCATGTTCCTAGGGCAAAGGAATTGTGGTACGACTAGGGTAAGCACCTTTTTAGTCTATACACAGTGCATGAGTAACAGCATTCTTGTTTTGGTTCTTCAACAGAATTAAATTATGTTATATTTAAAGGCATGGTAATCTCGAAAAAAAAAGTACAGGCAAATTTATAGGTACAATTAAAACATACTTACTGCCCTCATTCCCATCTCTCAAACCGTTATGCTTTGAGAGATGTAATAAAATAGAGGTCTCCTCTCCCTCCCACTTCTCATGTGTCCGCTGTATAGCCGACATCATGAGATCCTGCTTCCGGGACCAGATGGCGGCTCTTCAGGAGTGCTGTCATCGAGATAGCTAACTATAATTACTTCATCGGAATGGTCTACAACGTATGCTTGCAAGCCAGGCACACCCAGCCCATACCGATGAAGTAATTATAGTTAGATATCCTGATATCAGCGCTCCTGAAGAGCCGCCTACAGTCGGGCGACCGGATTCGGCCTCTGACAGTTTTACAGCTCGACAGGCAGAAAGGGGAGGGAGCGGAGGTCTTTATTTTCTTATTTCTCTCATAACGGTTTGAGAGATGGGAATGAGAGCAGTAAGTATGTTTTTATTGTACCTATAAATTCGCCTGTACTTTTTTTTTGGGTTTATTATGCCTTTAAGTTTATTACATCTTTACAAACAATGTAAGCACTCTCACATCAAGCCATAACGTAGGAACCTAGCTAGATAATAGGAACAAAATATAATATCATAATTAAAAAAAATAAAATTAAAAACATAGTAGAGTAATTGCATTTGATGTGGGGTTTATTATGTCGAAAGTGCACTTCCCATCACTGCCAGAAGTGATTCAGCCCTCCCAGATTATACAGGGAGCCCCGAAAATCCACCAAGTGGGAGGTGGGATGAATGACACAGCAGGATGGACTCTAGAGAGCAGATTCATTTTACAAACCACCCAGTAAGTTTGGAGGAGGAAAAAGTATTTGATGAGATCAACCTTAAAATTTAAAGGGGAACTACCAACCCACACAATCTTTACCTTCACTAAGTCCCCATCTGGCGACTAGCTGCTTAGTAGTGCTAGTCGCCAGAATAATTACCTTATTTAATAGATTTCTTCTCTCTTCCATGGGTGACAGGCAGGATGGAGCGCGGACATCTTGCCATTGTGACGTCTGTCGCCTGCGCTGTCAGTCCCGGCCGGGTCTAGGAGGAGTTGCTAGGAGACATTTGGCTCCGGTTGGGACTGTCAGGCGAGCGGACGTCACAATGACAAGATGTCCGCTGTCCGTCCTGCCTGTCACCTATGGAAGAGAGGAGAAATCTATTAAATAAGGTAATTATTCTGGCGACTTGTAGTACTAAGCAGCTAGTCTCCAGATGGGGACTTAGTGAAGGCGAAGATTGTGTGGGGTGGTAGTTCCCCTTTAAAGTCAGCCAAGGTACTACCAGAACTTGTCAGCGGAGCACCTGCTTTCAATTAGGAAACTGTCTCCGCTTGGGGATGTTAAGAGGAGAGTGTGCAACCCCGTTATGCACAAAACTCAAGATTTATGCACTGAGAACAGTATATTTCGGGCAGCATGTGGAGGATCTGCCGCTAAGGAAATCTTTACATGATGGATGGAGATAGATATTAAGTGACCAGGGGCTGGATTCTATTACAGATGCTATTTTTATCACTGCTTTTATCCCCATAGACTTTAATAGGAAAATATCTGATAAAACGGGAGGTAACATTTATCTCCTGCAATAGAATCTAGCCCCAGATGTCTCTGATTCACGAGGCTTCTGCAAGAGATAAATATTGTAGTAATCAAAAATGATTCATTTCATACTACAATGAAATCAGTGCGTGCAATGAAGAGCATCAAATAGCCCTATGTTAAAAGCAGGAACAATTTTGGTCCAAACTAAATGTCCCACAATACTCATTGATGTAAATGCGGCTTTTAACCCCTTGAATGCTCTCTACCATTCAAGGGATTAAACTTCACATGTACATAAAGGGAATTTTAATTTCTCCCAAATAATGCAGAGTGCTTGCCACACATTTACTAATTTTCTTTTGAACATAACATCATATTACTATTAATATTCAATAACTTTATTCCAGGGGGATGAGAAAAAAAAGAGGTATCCTTTAACCCTTTGATGGTTCAAAGAATTAAGACTATAGGAAAGGTATTTTCAGCTACATCAAAGGCAGAGATTTTGTACAGTAAGGGCAGTAAGGATATTGAATTTGTTGCGTCAGAGGGTTGTATTGGTAGATACGATTAAAATGTTCAATATGGTTTTGGATACTTCCTGTAGGTAAGAAAAACACAGATTGTTTGACAGTTGGTTTCTACTTAGTTTGATGCAGGGAGAAATTTGATTGCCCTTTGGAGTCAGGAAGGAAATGTGTTACTTGTTTGGTCCAGTGGCGTAACAATAGGGGTCGCAGCAGTCGCACCTGCGACCTGGCCCGTCACTCCAGGGGCCCGGCCGCCCCCTGCGACCCCCTCGCTCGCATCAGCAGCTCAGCAGATCTCCCATTCGGCACGCCGCTCTAGTAATACAGAGCGCTGGGAGATGACATCATCTCCCAGCCTCTGCATTGCTAGAGCGGCGCGCGGGAGCTTCAGCTCTAGAGATCTGTGCCGAAGGAGGCACAGATCTGTAAAGACACTCCGCTAGACCACCAGGACTGGAAGTAGGGGCAATGTGGAGATGAAGGGGAAATGTGAAGATGGGGGCATTGTGGAAGGGGAAATGTGGAGATGGGGGCATTGTAGAGATGAAGGGGGTATTATGGAAAGGTTATTGTGGAGATGAAGGGGGCATTGTGGAAGGTGCATTGTGGAGATGAAGGGGGCATTGTGGAAGGGGCAGTGTGGAGATGAAGGGGGGCATTGTGGAGATGAAGGGGGCATTGTGGAGATGAAGGGGGCATTGTGGAAGGGGTAGTGTGGAGATGAAGGGGGGCATTGTGGAGATGAAGGGGGCATTGTGGAAGGGGCAGTGTGGAGATGAAGGGGGGCATTATGGAGATGAAGGGGGCATTGTGAAAGGGGCATTATGGAGATGAAGGGGGCATTGTGGAGATGAAGGGGGCATTGTGGAAGGGGCAGTGTGGAGATGAAGGGGGGCATTATGGAGACGAAGGGGCATTGTGGAAGGGGCATTATGGAGATGAAGGGGGCATTGTGGAGATGAAGGGGGCATTGTGGAAGGGGCAGTGTGGAGATGAAGGGGGGCATTATGGAGATGA
The DNA here is from genome assembly GCA_037306005.1 of Rhinophrynus dorsalis. Classification (NCBI taxonomy): domain Eukaryota; kingdom Metazoa; phylum Chordata; class Amphibia; order Anura; family Rhinophrynidae; genus Rhinophrynus; species Rhinophrynus dorsalis. The sequence goes on from CM074718.1 coordinate 20,909,930, forward strand.
AGGGGCATTGTGGAAGGGGCATTATGGAGATGAAGGGGGCATTGTGGAGATGAAGGGGGGCATTGTGGAAGGGGCAATGTGTAGATGAAGGGGGCATTGTGGAGATGAAGGGGGCATTATGGAAGGGGCATTGTGGAGATGAAGTGGGCATTGTGGAGATGAAGGGGGCATTATGGAAGGGGCATTGTGGAGATGAAGGGGGCATTGTGGAAGGGGCATTGTGGAGATGAAGGGGGCATTATGGAAGGGGCATTGTGGAGATGAAGGGGGCATTGTGGAAGGGGCATTGTGGAGATGAAGGGGGCATTGAGGAAGGGGCATTGTGGAGATGAAGGGGGCATTGTGGAAGGGGCAATGTGGAGATGAAGGGGGCATTGTGGAGGGGCATTGTGGAAGGGGCAATGTGGAGATGAAGGGGGCATTGTGGAGATGAAGGGGGCATTGTGGAGGGGCATTGTGGAGATGAAGGGGGCAATGTGGAGATGAAGGGGGCATTGTGGAGGGAGCATTGTGGAGATGAAGGGGGCATTGTGGAGATGAAGGGGGCATTGTGGAGATGAAGGGGGCATTGTGGAGGGCCATTGTGGAAGGGGCAATGTGGAGATGAAGGGGGGCATTGTGGAGGGGGCATTGTGGAGGGAGCATTGTGGAGATGAAGGGGCATTGTGGAAGGGGCAATGTGGAGATGAAGGGGGGCATTGTGGAGATGGAAGGGGCAATGTGGAGATGAAGGGGGCATTGTGGAAGGGGCAATGTGGAGATGAAGGGGGCCAATGTGATTGCGGGGGACCATGGCAATTCTTGCACCAGGGCCCGGTGGCTTCTAGTTACGCCTCTGGTTTGGTCCATAAATAGAAATTAATTAATTGCAGTTTTGCTTCCCTTCCTCTGAGTCAGCAAAGTAATTCTGGCAAAGTCTGAACTTGGACACCTGATTTGTTTTCAAGCTCATCATCCAGGTGACTATGCAACATGGCATGTCAGGAAAGGGTTGTAGGAAACTCCCAAGGAACATCCAACAATTGAAATGGTTACTAAAGCTTTAAAGCTGTTATATTACTGAAGGAGTGGCCCCAAAACTGTAGCCGAAGGGGTCATTGTGACTAGATAAGCGGAACTGAGGCTTATGTTCAGGATCTGTGCTCAGCAAAGGGTTGGAAGGGAGTGAGCTGCAGCTGGGGATATATAATTGGGTGGCTGGGTAGTTACTTCCTCTTATCAGGAAGCAGGTAGGTAACTTGCAACTTGCCTTGTTCCATAGCCTCTGTCTACCACTTCCCAGCCTGATATACTCTCCTGTGATTACCATTCCGGATGGTGTAGGGCTTTGATGTGGAGGCCTTGCTGGCCACGGAGTGGAAGACTCTAGCTTCTGATGAGAGGGGGTGTAGCTGAGGTCCCTGTTTGATCTGGAGGCACCTACTGATGGTACCTCAGTCCAGCCTGCCCAGAGCAGATTTCTGAATCGTGATCATGAGCATGGCCAACCTGCAGATCAGACCGGATAAGATCAGAGTTTGAGCCCCATTCCAATGTAGATCAGGAGATGGTCCCCCAGACCTGAGGGGCTCTCCGCCACACTCTGAGGGGGCATTTGGGGCAAGGATTATGACATGGGCATCATGGTTCCTCTGCCATTAGTGTAGATACTGAACCTGCAGGGGTCTGTATAGGCCAAGTCTGAGGTGGCTGCTTGCTTAGCAACTGAATCGAATGTCAGGAGAACTGTTCTCATAAATGGTTCTTCTCATCCAAATGGTGGAGCCTCCCTGGTGTGTTTTTGAGGAAGGTTCTGGAGCCCAGCTGGACCACCACTTTGAGTAGAAGAGTTAGGAGGGGCAGTGTTTCTGCAGTGGAGCCTTACAAGCCTCATTCTGTCTTTTCTGTTGAACTTGTGGAATGTGATCATTTGAAATCAGTAGAGGCAGCATTGACATGGCTAGAGGAAAGGTTAGGAGAGAAGTGGGATTAGGTATATGGCTGGTCCTTTTCAGGGTCTCCACAGCAGGACTAGCTCCCAATAAGGAAGCGGGGAGGTTTGGTCTGTTTTAAAGCGGAAGTTTCAGATAATAGCCAGTCGCCATGCGTTCATTAAATGCACGGCGACTAGCTTGAAAATATATGTCTTAAGGTAAAAAAATACATGTGTCTAAAGGAATCCATCCCATTTTGGGACTGATGGGCAGGTTACTGTGGTCTGTGATCCTGTGCCGGCAGTCCCTTCCGGTGACCATATGGTGCAAAGCAGTCTACTCTATGGAGACCGGGACTGACGCCGCATGCGCACAGACAAGATGTCTGCACTCTCGCCTCAGTTCCAGTCTCCAAATGGGACGGATTCCTTTAGACACATGTATTTTTTATGATAAAGCATCTATTTTCAAGCTAGTCGCCATGTATTTAATGAATGCATGGCGACTTGCTATTATCTGAAAGTTCCGCTTTAAACATCTTTCCTATACTAACTGGAGCTCCATTAATGGGTAAGGAAGAGAGTAAGGTAATTTACACTTCTTTTCACAGGGTATTAGAGCTGGTGTGTAGAGCGGGTCAAGGGGACCAATCAAACAACATTAAATAAGGATTATATTTTCAGGATCATATTAGCTGTAAGTACGTGATATTTAAAACCAAATCAACCTATTTCATTTTTTGGTGGGAAGAGTTGTTCCTTTAATTCTCTGCATTAGATACTACCTTGGCACGCAAAGAGTTAAAAATCTACAATTGTTTATACTTTCACCACTATTTGAATTTCACCAGGGCCTCTTCCTTCTGCTGGTGTCCACTCCCTTCTTCTCCTTTCTTCCTTTAATACTTTTGAGCGCCAGATCAGTATCTAATGCACAGGGCTGGATTTATGAAGGCGTCTGCCTACAGGAGCACCCCACAAAGGGGTGCCTGTCATTGGCACCCGTTTTTTTAAGATTTATTGTTTATTTATTTATTTAATTATCCTTGCCGCCACAGTGCAGGCACTAACCCCCCACCCGGTCAGGTCTACTGTCTGCACCTCCGTCGGCACAGACTAGTAGCTGATGAGCTCCCCCGGCTCTTTAGTAATGCAGAGCGCTGGGAGATGACATCATCTTCCAGTGCTCTGCATTACTGAAGAGAAGATGGCGCAGGAGCTCCAGCAGTTACAGTTCTGTGAAGAAGGAGGCACAGACCTGTCCTGACACGCCACTGGACCACCGGGGAGGAGGTAAGAAATGGGGGTGTGCGCAATGTGAGGGTAATTTGGAGCTGATGGGGGGGCAAGTTGGAGCTGATGGGGGGCAGTGTGAGGTCAAAGTGGAGATGATGGGGGCAGTGTGAGGGCAATATGGAGCTGATGGGGGCAATGTGGAGATATTGAAGGCAATGTGAGGGCAATATGGAGATAATGGGGGGCAGTGTGGAGATTAGGAGCATTGTGGAAGTGTCCAGAGGAGATGGCCAATGGGGGGGGGGGGCGCGCTTCAGATTTCTGTGCCTACAGGCTCCTGAGATGTAAATCCGGCCCTGCTAATGCATTTGATGGACCATGACCGTGTTACTATAGGTGAAATGCAAGAAAGTAGAGCATTTACTACTTTATAAAAGTAGAAAATGTATGTGCTATTTGCGATGATTTATGTTTTGAACTTTATTAAAGCAGAACTTTCAGGATGTGTAAAGTCGCCCTGCAATAATTAGGCAGGTGACGACTAGCTTAATGATGGGTATCTTACCTCTTAGAATGACTCCTTTCTAAAGAAATCCTCACTGTTCCGAGGCCGGAAGCCAGGCATCAGTGCAGACATCTTGTCTGCAAACCTGTGCTGTCAGTCCTGGTCTCCATTGAGACTCATTGCGGTGTACCACTAGGTAACCGGAAGGGACAGACGGTGCAAGTGCGCAGTCTACACTAACATGGTTGTCTGTCTCGGACGATTAAAGATTTGTTTAGAAAGGAGTAATTCTAAGTGGTAAGACAACTATTAAAGGGATAGTAAACACCCCAAAATGCTAGGAATAATAAAAACATACTTAACGCCCTCATTCCCATCTCTCAAACCGTTATGGTTTGAGAGATATAAGAAAATAAAGACCTCCGTTCCCTCCCCTTTCTGCCTGATGAGCTGTAAAGCTGTCAGAGGCAGAATCTGGTTGCCTTACTGTAGGTGGCTCTTCAGGAGTGCTGTCATCTAGATATCTAACTATAATTACTTCATCAGTATGGTCTACAACGTGTGCCTGGCTTGCAAACACACACTGTAGACCATTCTGATGAAGTAATCATATTTAGATATCTAGATGACAGCACTCCTGAAGAGCCGTCGTCTGGTCCTGGAAGCAAGATGTGATGACGTCTGCTGTACAGTGGAGGGAGCGGAGGTCTTTATTTTCTTACATCTCTCAAACCATAACGGTTTGAGAGATGGGAATGAGGGCGTTAAGTATGTTTTTATTAATCCTATCATTTGGCTAACAGTTTTTTTGGGGGTTTACTGTCCCTTTAAGCTAGTCATCACCTGCCTAATTATTGCAGGCGACTTTAGCTACGCTGAAAGTTCTGCTTTAACGCCTTGATGCTGAATCAGGGCCGGATTTACAATAAGGCAGAGTAGGCATCTGCCTACAGGCGCACCCCACAGAGGGGCGCCTGTCATTGGGATCTTTTTTTTTTTAATTAGTCTTATGATGATCCATGTCTGGACCAAAGCTGCTGGAGTGCCGAGTCAGGGGGGGGGTTGACTGATGACATCCTCCAACCACTGTCACTGACTTACTGTGGCCCGCCGTGGCCGGTACTGGGAAAGAAATGCCGCGGGCGGATGCGCGGCTCATGCTACTGCACGGGGGAATGGGGGTTATGAACTCCTCGTTCACTTCTCTTCCCTCTCCTGTATGAGAAGTGGGGGTGTGGAGTCAGCAGTGTCAGAAGTGGGGTGCGGCGGTGCGGACCACACCCTCAACGGGTGTGACATCCATGCTGCCGTCCTCTATGCAGAGCACATTGTGCTGCTGAACTTTTATTTTTTGCAGCTGTGTCTGTTCTCGTGACTCGCGGGGGTGAGAGCAGAGCCAGATCACCTCCTCCATGCAAAGCTGACCGAGAACTCAGCGATACATACCCCGCCCATCCATATACAAAACAAAGCGCTTAGGGAGCATGTCAGTGCCAGGAGGGGTGAAGGGAGCATTTCTGTGCCAGGAGAGGTGGACTTGATAATGCAGCTGTGCGCTATGCACGGAGGTGTGACAACAAGTCAAGCCTCTCCAGGTAGAGGTAGGTGAACATGTGCTTTCTTCTGGAGCTCGGCTACTCTGTGTGTGTGTGTTGTTGTTGTTGTACCCTATATACCCCATTATATATATATATATATATATATATATATATATATATATATAGTGCTATAGATGGCACCTATGGTGTTAGCCACAGGCCCACAGATGGAGGGTTACTGGGAGAGAGAGAGGGCTTCTGGTTCTGTCACTCAAAATTCACTCTTAAGTGGCATAGTATAGTCTGACATGGCACTGACACACATCTATGCACTAGATGTGGGTTAGAATGCATTGCCACATTGACACAAGTGAATTATGAGAGCCAGCCAGTAGCCCTCTGTCAGTCGCTCTCATGCAGACCTCAATTATTAAAGTGGCACAGTCAGGGTCAGCTAATGAATGATGTTCTGTCCTAATATTTCCCTCAAAACCTTTTGCACTTTTTTTTGGGGGGGTGGGGGGGCTCTTCAGATTTCTGTGCCTACAGGCTCCTGAGATGTAAATCCGGCCCTGTGCTGAATAGCACATGATCCTAAATTAAAGGCAAAGTTAGCCAGGCATATGAAAATGTGCGCTAATTGCTTTGCTGAATTAGGAGCAATTGCTAACCCTCTCACAAAACAGCGGACGTTTTAGCCACACCCATTTTTTTTAAATTAATTTGCTAAAAAAATGAGCAGACGTTCACTAACTGAGAAAATAATGCGGAATTCAGTAACATTTTGGTTCACTCCAGGGGCCAGGCCTCCCCCTGTGACCCCTCCGCCTGGCGCCCGCAATCTCCCTCTGGTGCTCTGATAATGCAGAGCGCTGGGAGATGACATCATCTCCCAGCGCTCTGCATTACTAAGGGGACCGTGCAGGAGCTTCAGGGAGGTAGGATATGGGGGCGTTGTGAAGATTGAGGGGCATTGTAGAGGGGGTCAGTGTGGTCGAGGGGGGCCAATGTGGTGGGGGGGCCCATGGCAGTTCTTGCACCAGGGCCTGGAGGCTTCGAGTTACGTCTCTGCTGTCAGCTAGTCAAAAATATGTATTTATTGATTTATTTATTGATGGAGTCAATGACAATCCTGATATTTAACAGACATCTATTATTGAACTGTATGGTACTGGCACGCGTGAGATTACAGGACAGAGAAAGAGGAAGAGCACAGGAGATACACAGAGAGAATGTCGATCTAAATGTAGTCTATTAGAATAAAAACCAATAAAATCTCACAAATACTCACATATTAATGTATTGTCCTTTTTGTAGTTAAAAGGATCGGAGTCCCAGCCCCACTATAGCCACAAAGACTGCTTCCTATTTATTCCCCAATACCTGAATACTGGCATCAGAAGATATTCCCATACCTCCCAACATTTCAAATGCCCAAAGAGGGACAAACTTATTTTTGGGGTGTGGCTGGGGGTGTGGCTGGTGGGCAGGGCATTACCGAGAATTTTCAGGTTATTTCATGACCTAATGACAACTCTTAATAAATTATTTAGAATAATACTAAAGTATTTTATTTACACACACTAATTTATAAACACATTTAGTGAAGTTTAAACAAAAATTAATGTGAGTTTTATTGCTGTAGAGCAGCAGTTCTCAAGCTTTCTAGTGCCGCGACCCTTTGATAAAAGTTGTGGAGACCCCTAACAGTAAAATTATTTTCGTTGCTCCTTCATCGCTGTAATTTTGCTACTGTTATGAATCGAAATATAAATATCTGACTGTATTAGGCGACCCCTGGCAAATCATCATTCGACCCCCAAAGGGGTCCCGACCCACAGGTTGAGAACCACTGTTGTAGAGCAATGTGTCTCCTAAAAAGAGATATGGGGGGGAGGGTCTGGAGACATGAACATATGGATTTGCGTCTCAAACAGGGACTGTCCCTCCTAAACACGGACACTTGTGAGAACAAAAAGACACACAAAGCTGAGAACCAGCTGATATATGGGGTTAAAAATGAGGTTATCATTATTATTTTTTTTTTTTTTTAGTTTCACTTTTCATTCTGACGTTTAACCCTTTGAGTGCCAGAGAGGTATCCAACACGTTGCAATGTGTTGGATACCTCTCTGGCACATAAAGGGTTAAAACTCCATTTTATATTGAGAACTGGGAGGAGAAGGAAGCACTGCAGAAAAGTACACATACGAGTCACCGTCAAAGAGATCTCCGTCCACCGCAGGAATTTCTGTGTATATAGGGATTTGTGGTGATTACTAAAATTCATGTCCAGTCAAGTGTATGGAAAGATCTCTGAGCCATTCAACAACCAAAGCCAGCTTGCTGTAATATCAGCCATTTGGGGAAGACGCGATTTATTATTTAAAGGAGCAGTACATTTTTATTTATGAAAACACATATTTTATAGAGCATTTCCTGCTGAATAAAACAAGGTCACTCCCATCGCTGTCAGATGTTTTATTCAAAATGTATAGCAGTTCAAATAATCAGGAAGTGAATTTACTGTGTTTACTTCCTGATTGTTCTGACAGGAAGTGAATTTACTGTGTTTACTTCCTGATAGTTCTAACTGACAGGAAGTGACTCAGCAGTTTCTGTCACATTCTATGGAGAACTGTATGTCTCTGTCTTTCCTGACTTTCCTCTCCATTAGAATCTAACAGAAAATCTAATTAGAATTTGATCACTAGAGGGCACTGCTAATGTAAAAAACATGGGTTTAAACTGTAATAACTCTGGAAATATAAATCTCTCGGCAGTGGGAGTACACTTATTTTACTCAGTAGGAAAATCCCTATGATATTTTTTTTTCATAAAAAAAGTTTACTGCTCCTTTAACTAATGATTGCCTCAGTAACAAGTCTTACTAATACTAGTGTCCAACAACACATAAATCACTCCTCTCAGGCCAGACAGTCTCTGGCACAGCGAGCTAAGCATAGCGTGCAAGACGCCCCCTCCCCCCACATTCGCAACTCATTGCAAGTTAAATGAAATCACAGCCTTGGAAGTACCTGGGGAATCACATTAGGCTGTTAAGTAGTCTGATGTCAATAACATGTGTGGCTCAGCACCGGCAACTGTGTGGTACTCTGTGGTGTGCACACTGCACAGCTAGTACCGAGGAGGACTAACTCAGCAGGAGGCCAAGAATAGACTATAGCGTGCATATGCGCATATTATGTAACGCGACGTGCATGCGCAGTTCAGTTTTCGGCTTCAGCAAGAGGAACCTTGTGTGACGTAAATTGGAGGGTGCTGAAGCGGCAATGCATTTATCTGGGAAGTGGGGCAGAGGCCTGGGAAGCGGGACATACTGTTAATGAGGCGGAACAGCAGGATTGGGCCCCAAAATCGGGACTGTCCCGCGTAAATCAGGACAGTTGCCAGCTATGTGGACGTGAGTCTTTTTTCAACTATAGGAGAGGATATCTCTATACGGGAAAATAATTTATTAATATTGATTTTTTTATTTTCTCTCTCTCTGAAAAGCTGTTTAATATATATTCTTTAATAAAAAGTTTACTGCTCCTTTAACAATTTCAGAGCTAAGATAAATCACTTGAGACTGAATGGGGCTGATGCATCAAGTAGAATTGGAGTAATACCATATAAATGTTAAACATCAATAACTTTTCATGAAAAAATCAGGGGAAAATCAAGATGGTGGCAATTTTTGCAAAAATGACCACTAGAACGGGTGACCAACTTTTTTTAAGGAAGAACTTTTCCATAAACACAATTTGCTCTCAATCAATGTTTCCCATCCAATGTGTTAGGGAAACTACAGTATAAATAATTATTATCAATGGCAAGTGTTAAATTATTACCTCCGTAGTCAGAGAGTTATGTAAGGAGAGAGCTGCCATGTTGCTGATATGACTCTTGATTGAAAGCTCTCTCCCTCAACCTCCATATACATGGGCGTTCCTCCCCTCTCACAGTGTGTGCTATTCGTCAGTGAGCAGAAAGAGGAGGAGCTAAGAAGCCGTGTGGCACAGCTTTCACTGCTTGTGCCACACGGAGCAAGCTTCGGACAACTAAAGAACAGTGAGTTACTCTGTAAAGTTTAATTCAGTTGGGGTGTAATTTCCCCTTTAAAGGCATAGTAATGTTTCATAATAAAAGCAGCTCTAATTAATCATCATAGTATTTGGACTTTGGAGAGTGTTATTTCAATTCTGTCAGAGTTGTAGTTCAAGAGTAATTGAATGCTAAATTATCCCCCTCCCGTCCCCTTTTACTGATGTAACACTGCTCAGCCAGATCAGAAGGGAGGTGCCCAGGTAGACTGCAGAGAGGGACAAGCTTCAATTAAGATAAGGGAAAAACCTGAAAAACCTGTCAAGGGGGGCAGGGTTTTCATTGTTCTCATAGGAAGAAGATTGTCCCCTGCTGTTATCTGTTTGATTTATGGACTGGATTCCATGGCTTACACTAGGTAAAAGGGGCGGGAGGCAGGAACTTTATCATTCAATTACTTTTGAACCACAACTCTGACAGTACTGAAATAACACTCTCTATGACTCAAATACTATGAAGATTAATTGGAGCTGCTGTTTTTGTGAAACATTACTATCCCTTTAAACACTCTACATAGTACAACTCATCAAAACATACAAAACTTCTTGTTCTCAAAATTCCAAAAGAACTCTCCTAACCGCTACATTACTACATCAACCTCTACAGCTTTCTCACCAAAATGTACGCACATGAACAATAAAACATGTAGACAAGCCACAATATTTATTGTTGGAAATATTTGCTATAATTATTTTCCAGACAATTTTTTTTTACGGAGAACTGAATTGTAATAAATGGGTTCTCTTGTTTTATCTCATTGCAATTTTCCACTGCAAAGTTAACATCTCTGTCAATAAGTTATGAGGTTCTCGTCTGAAATACAATGTTCTCGGTGATCAAAAATATACTTATTATTCATTGCCTAGTAAATATAAGAAGTAGGAAAAATAATTAATTGTACATGAATAGTTAATTTTTTTTAAATAAATGTTTAATGCTTTTTCTGCTGAGTAAAACAAAAGTATTTCTACTTCTGTTAGATTTTTAGTCATAGGTTTTTAAAGCAAACTGTTAGCAACATCGCCATCTAGTGTCCTAAAGCCAGTTTTATTTTATAATGATTTCTACGGCAGAGCTTGAGTCACTGACTATGGCTCTCTGTAGGTAGTGATTGGAATAGCTCCACCTGGTCGCCAGAATAGAAAATTGCAGTTTAATTAAAAGAAACAATTTTGACTTGTTACAACATCCAAATGTAACATTTTCCAGCAGTTGGAGTACTGTTATTTTATTCACAACTAGTTTTAAAGCCCGTGTACATGGGCCAACACTGGCGGTGCTGCAGTCATGCACACTACTGACTGCCCGGAACGTGCAGCGGCTGATACGGAGCGGGGCTCTCCAAATTCAGACCGTGGTCCTCTCTGCGCACCTTCCTTGGACTGCTTAGTCCCAGGAAGGTACGCAGAGAGGTCTCCGGTGGGAATTCGGAGAACCCCTCTTTGTATCAGCCACGGCACAGGCAGTCTCTACTGAGCATGATCGCAGCACGCTCAGTCATCTCTACTGCGCATGACGGCTTCTGACAAACATCTTTAGCGAATTATTACATAGGATGCGTTGGGGATCAATGGAAATTTTGGGTTTGTTTTAGAAGTGCACCTCTTTAGCTGACGGAAGATGGCTCATATGGCAGAATGCAAAAAACCTGCACATTTTTCATGCGCAGATAGCTATTGCGCATGTTCTAATGCAGGAAGCCATATACCGAACACTTCTTGAATTGGACATGAAAAATGAGCCTTCAAGTCAACACTACACAGTCATATAAATTCGTTCGCGAAAGCATTTCTTGTATTAGGACATCGCAATTCCACTCAGACAGATTTGTTAATTCTGACCACGCCCACAAAAAAATATGCGCAGCTGGTAGCTAATTGTCACAGACTCAGAAATGAGACTTGGACCAGTACAGTAGGTAACACAATCTTTATTGAGATAACACACGTATCGAACAACGTTACAGCAAGAACACCATGCAATACAAGGATGTCCGGACGGAATGTTCTTCTGTAGTAGAAATGAACCGAACCCCAGCGCCAACTAGGAGAGAACCAACTCAGGTCCGCACCTGAGTCTACTACACGTCCGCACCTGCACCGACAAGGAATAAAGTAGGATGCTGCGCTACAGGTCCGCACCTGTACAGACTACGAACGAAAGGCAGAAACTGCGCTACAGGTCCGCACCTGAATGCCGCATTATGGAACAGGAGCAAGGGGAGTCTGTCAGAGCCACCAAGATACCCACAAGTTATACACTGGAACGTTTGTATGCTGGGTGCGTAGAGGACAACCTGGGTACACCAAGGTGTGTAGTCAGACAGGCCCACAGCCAGCACCAATACGGATAGTCAGCCAGGCCAATGGTCATACACAGAGCGGGTATTCAGATTGCGTCACAAGTTAGCACCAATACAGATAGTCAGCCAGGCCAATGCTCATATACAGAGCGGGTATTCAGATTGCACCACAAGTCAGCACCAATACGGATAGTCAGCCAGGCCAAAGGTCATACACAAAGAAGATAGTCTACCAGAGCCGCAGGTTCTGCACCAGAAGGGTTCTCAGACAAGCCGGGGTCATACACAGAGCGGGCAGTCATATACAGAGCCAACTGGTCAGAACCAGAACGGATAGTAAGCCTAAACACCTCTTCACCTACCAACACACTGGACACCACGAAAGGGCACTTGAGAGTGGTGTCCAGGAGGTTTATAATCCCAACCTCCCAGGAAGAGGAGGAGCCCAAAAACGGATGCCTGTCCCTTTAAATAGGACGCGCGTCCAACGTGGACGCGCGACAGAGAACAGCGCGGGACCACCAGAAGAGGCTGCGGTCAGCCGCAGAGTTGTAGTTCAAGAGTAATTGAATGATAAAGTATCCCCCTCCGAGTCCTGACCCTTTTACTGATGTAACACTGCTCACCTCTAAGGAGCAAGACTGTCCAGATGGATCGCAGAGAGGGACAATATTCAGTGATCATAAAGAAAACCTCATAAACCTGTGAAGGGGGCAGGGTTTTCCTTATGATCACAGTAAGAAGATTGTCCCTTGCTGTGATCTGTCCGGTCAAGAGACCAGATTCCACATTTGAGGTGAGCAGTGTTACAGTAGGTAAAAGGGGCGGAAGGGGGATACTTTATCATTCAATTACTCTTGTAATACAACTCTGACAGTACTGAAATAACACTCTCTGTGGCCTAAATACTATGAAGATTAATTGGAGCTGCTGTTTTTGTAAAACATTACTAATCTCTTGAATGCTGCAGAGATCTCTAACACAAATGGTTAACATCCTCATTTAAATCAATCTGGGGATTTTTTTATTTGTCCCCTATGTGGGTAGTTGGCTTGTGCCAACTTTGAACATACGTTTCTTGTTTTATGGTAATGTAAGAAGGGGGTGCTAATGGCTTATTACACAGTTCAGTCTGATTAATGACGTTTGGCACCGTTTTGTTCAACATTAAATATCACTTGACAGCCCTTGCTTATTCCATGGGTGGAAAGATAATAGAGAACTCAGTCTAGACTCAGCCGAAGTCTCAAGTTAATTGGATCCTTCTTACCATATTTACCTGTCACCACTAGAGACTCTCATTGGATTTATCAGATTGCCCTCAGGACGTGGGTCTGATTGAGCGCTAAAGTGACATCTGCTGATGTTGGATCTCTGACTGTCTGTGGCGGAATGTATGATTCAGCCAGCTCAGCTAAGCTTCTGTGCTTAGGGGTGGGCAACCTGAGGCTCTCCAGCTGTTGCTGGCTAACCTTTTCTTTCATCCTCCGGCAATCTGGACTACAATTCCAATCATCCTCCAAAAGGCTGCTGGTGGATGATGGGAATTGTAGTCCAGACACAAACTCAGGATGCCCACCTCTGATTTAGATGCTGGCATGAAAATGATGTAGCTTCATTCTGGGGTATGTATGAATAGCTGTGTGCACACTCCACAGTGCTTAAAGGGATAGTAACACTTTATTATTACTATCCCCCATATTGTAGATATTTGCAAAATAATTTAATAGCCCCCAGGTTCATCTGTCAGACCTTTATGGTTTGAGAGATAACCGAAGGCAAAGTTCCCCCCTCCCTCCCCCTTCCCTGAAGTCAGCGCTGTGCTGACTGCAGGGATATCCGGTCTGACTTTCATCATGTGACTCTGCAGCAGAGCCGAGATCGCGTTAGTGACAAAGAATTATTTCACTGAAACGGTCTTCTACGTGTGCTTGCAAACCAAGCACAAACCAAGCACATGTACAAGACCATTTCAGTGAAATAATTCTTTGTCACTAAAGCGATCTCGGCTCAACTGCAGAGCCACCTGATGAAAGTCAGACCGGATATCCCTGCAGTCAGTATAACGCTGACTTCAGGGAAGGGGGAGGGAGGGGGGAACTTTGCCTTCGGTTATCTCTCAAACCATAAAGGTCTGAGAGATGAACCTGGGGGCTATTAAATTATTTTGCAAATATGTACAATATGGGCATACCTGGGAACTTGCAGCTGAGGGCTACCAGGAGGGGAGTCCTCTGTTCAGCAGGGGGTGACAAAAATGACGCTAATCGCGTCAGAAAGGGGCGGGGCTTGACGCGGTGTGGGGGGGTGCTTAACCGTTTGAGTTTCAGAGTGGTACCACTCTGGCACTCAAAGGGTTAAAAATGTCACATAGAAGGCTGGGGACAGAGGAACAACGGGAGAAAGAGTGTAAATGGGTAGAGTTTCAATAGAAACTCCCCACATCCGGAGTAATCAGCCTCTGCCCCGGAGACCCGGTAAATCTCTGTCAGAACCGGAGCCTCCGGGGCAAATCCGGAGAGTTCCCAGGTATGAATATGGGGGATAGTTATAATAAAGTATTACTATCCCTTTAATCCCTCAACGACTTGTATATACAAGAGATAAAGAAGTGGCCTTAACCCTTTGCGTACCGGAGGGGTACACAAAGCATTTCTGAAGCAATGACCCCTCTGGCACCCACAGGGTTAATCTCCCATATCGCTAGTATATACGAGATAAGGAAACTGGGCCCATCCAGCTCTTGTGCACTTGTGACCCAAGTAGTGCAGCAAACCAACTTAATCATTTAAAGGGGATCTATCACCCCTATACACATTTGTCTAAAACGTTAGTGTATATAGTGTAATTGCTAATCTAATTGCTATATACACTAACGTTTTAGACAAACATGTATAGGGGTGATAGATCTCCTTTAAAAAAGTGCTGTACGATATAAATAGTAACATAGCTGACGAGGCTGAAACAATACATGCGTCCATCAAGTCCAGCCCATGCCAAAAACACCCCTGTTGATCTAGAGGACGGCAACCTCCCATTGCTTAAGCCATTTACAATTTAGCCCCAAGACGGTAAAAATATTCCCTCCTGAATCCAAATGGCAGTCAGACATTTCCCTGGATAAATATCCTATCTGCAGCCAACTGTCATAATTCTCAATATTGCTCTGTGCAAGATAGGTATCCATTACTTTTTTGAAAGCAGTTACAGTATCTGCAAGCATAGCATCCCGAAGCAAAGAATTCCATAGCTTTACCACCCTTACTGTAAAGAATCCCTGCCTTTGCTTTAGTCTAAAGTGCCTTTCCTCTAGTCTTAATGGGTGACCTCTTGTTGTTAGCTCAGCTCTTTGTGTAAGTATCAGACCATTATAGTCACAGAGAAATATGTATAAGCAACCACAGAGTTAATTGGGGAGGCCGAGAAAAATGAATATCTCCAAAAATAGGTTTTGTTAGGGGAAAATAATAATTGCAAATGCAGTGTATATAAGGGAAAGCAGAAAACAGTTCATTTAAATGAGATCTAACAACTTTTAATAAAAAGAACTCACTTATCTTACTATGGCCAGAAAATCTTAATGACCCTTAAGAATATTTCCCTTATGCCTTCCCTTTGGTACATCACGTGTCGTTAAGGACCAAAGAGGTGCACAACACATTGCCAAGCAATGTGTTGCACACCTCTCTGTTCTTTAACCCCTTAACGACCCTTGACGAGAAAGGACTTCCAGACCTAAGAAGTCTTGAAAGCTTGTTTTTTCAAATCTGTTTAGTTAGCCAATAAACGTATCAACTTTACTAAATTTTTGCCTCCTGTATTTCTACGGCTAACACGGTACCCACTCTCATCTACCATCTTAAAGTAACAGTAATGTCCCAGATTTTTTTTTTTAATGTTTTGTAGAATTTAGAAAAAGAAATTATGTAACAAAATCCTATCTTTCAAACCTTTTGTGGTTTGAGAAAAATTTGTATCTAAATTTCCCCCTTTCCTGATGTTAGCTGTAAAGCTGACAGAAGGAGATCCATGTCGTCCGACACGAGGCGGCTCTTCAGCAGAGCAGCAATAGCGAAATTGGAAAATAATTACCTTATTGGCACGGTCTACAAAGTGTGCTTACAAACCAGGCACACTTTGTAGACTATTCCAATGAAGTAATTCTTTTCCAATAACGCGATTTGGGCTCTGCTGCAGAGCCGCCGGCAGACCGCTGACGTTAGGAGAAGGAGAGGGAGAGGGGAACTTTAGAAGCGAATATCTCTCAAACCGTAAAGGTTTGAGAGATGGAATTTGGGCTACATAATTTATTTTCTTTTTTTTTTTAAATTTCAAAGAGCTTTATCTAAAACTAATAAAAGAACATAATAATATAAAATGGATAAGAAAAGAAAACAAAAAAATATATAAATCACCTTTGGAAAAAGCAGATGTAGACTGAGATGTTATCCCAAAATGTGAATGCAAATTGATATCATAGACGATGAAGTGAAAGGGCAAATAGAAGAAAGAAAGAGAATACTAAGAGAGAAAAAAGGGGGGAGAGAAGTGGGACCTCTCCAGACTGAGCGGGAACCAGTCAAGAACAACAACATTTTAAAGGAGCAGTAAACTTTTTTTTTATGAAAAAATATATATTTTACGGATTTTCCTATTGAGTAAACTAAGGGTACGCCCACTGCTGATTTATATTTCCAGAGTTATTACAGTTTTAACCCATGTTTTTTTTACATTAGCAATGCCCTCTAGTGGTCAAATTCTAATTAGTTTTCCTGTTAGAGTCTAATGGAGAGGAAAGTCAGGAAAGTCAGAGACATACAGTTCTTCATAGAATGTGATAGAAACTGCTGAGTCACTTCCTGTCAGTTAGAACTATCAGGAAGTAAACACAGTAAAGTCACTTCCTGTCAGTTAGAACTATCAGGAAGTAAACACAGTAAATTCACTTCCTGGTTATTTGAACTGCTATAAATTTTGAATAAAACATCTGACAGCAGTGGGAGTGACTTTGTTTTATTCAGCAGGAAATGCTCTATAAAATATGTGTTTTTATAAAAAATAAGTTTACTGCTCCTTTAAAAGATAAGAATGAAGCGATATGTGTAGTAGAGTGAGTCAATTTATATTATGAATGTTGGGATGATAATAAATTGTAACCTTTACAGCTAGTACCAATAGAAATAGAATGAAGTCTCTCCATGTTATAAAAGTCCTCAATTTTTGCAAACCACCGCGAGAGAGGAGGAGGATTTGTGTCCCGCCAATGTACAGGAATAAGGGATTTAGCCAAAGCAAGAAGAGAACGTACCAAGCCCCATTGCCCTGAAGGTAAAATGAGGGAAATGCGAGACCTGTAGCAGAATAAATAGACCAAAGGGTCTAAGGGAACTCGAATCATTTTTTTTTTTTTTTTTTTTTTAAAGGAGCAGTAACCTTTTTTTATGAAAACACATATTTTATAGAGCATTTCCTGCTGAAAAAAAACAAGGGTACCCCCATCGCTGTCAGATGTTTTATTAAAAATTTATAGCAGTTTAACCCCTTAAGGACTACGTGATGTGCTATGACCGTCACGGTCCTTATACCCTTAAGGACCAGTGACGGTCATAGCACGTCACGTACTTTTTACTTACAGCGCTCTACCGGGAGCTCTGTATGTAAAAACGAGTCCTACAATTGACTGCTCCAAGACCGGAGCGATCTCTCTTAGGCCTCAAAGCAGCACGCCAGTACACGTAACAGGTCACGTGTACCGGCGCGTCGGCAAGGATCAAAGCTGTCCTTAAGGGAAGGTAACTTCCCTGTACCGCTGGTACTTAAGGGGTTAAATAATCAGGAAGTGAATTTACTGTGTTTACTTCCTGATAGTTCTAACTGACAGGAAGTGAATTTACTGTGTGTTTACTTCCTGATAGTTCTAACTGACAGGAAGTAACTCAGCAGTTTCTATCACATTCTATGGAGAACTGTATGTCTCTGACTTTTCTGACTTTCCTCTCCATTAGAATCTAACAGAAAATCTAATTAGAATTTGACCACTAGAGGGCACTGCTAATGTAAAAAAAACATGGGTTTAAACTGTAATAACTCTTGAAATATAAATCTCTCGGCAGTGGGATTATCCTTATTTTACTCAATAGGAAAATCCCTACAATATATTTTTTTCATAAAAAAAGTTTACTGCTCCTTTAATCTACAAATACAGAAAAAAAGAATTATGAGACATTAGAGTCCCTTTAAGAACAGTAATAATGATACTTTTCTCATATCAGAAGATTGTGGTTCTCGCGCCACACAAGAAGAGATGTGTTGAGATTGCCCAGGAACGGGTATATTTTTGGGAACTCGGTTTCCCTCTGGGAAGGTCGCGCTTAGAGCTTCACTTATAATATTTTGAAGGTAGATAATTCCAGATAACAAACTGTGTCATGTTTTATGTCCCGCAGCCCTACATCAGCACTTTCCATCTAACTCAAGTCATTTTATTTTCTAGCGTTGTCAGTGCTGATGCTCTAACAAATTCCCCAGGATTCTCTTGCTTGCTTAATGGAGCCGCTTCACCTGCAGCTTATTCCGCTACCTGTCACACCATCTCACTTTCTGACAATAGCTGGTTGACTAAAGGGTCGCTCCCAACACATCTTTATAATACAACGCTGGAAAAAGTGGACGCAGTTTGTGCTTCATACAACTTTTTATAGCAATGGTGTACTAGGAGAGAGAATCTGGGGCAAGCCAGCTGCATTATAGGGGACAAACAAAAAGTCTCATTGATATAAATGGGAATTTTAACCCCTTGTATGCTAGAGAAGATTTGGAGAAGTCGGACAAGCTGAGGTTAGATATTGGATCAAGACAAGCAAGTCGGTGAATTAAAAAAAACACTGTCAACGGGTAGGAACCTTGAAGAAAATGCACAGAGGTATAGGAAACAGGAAGCTAAGAGGTGGAGGCAGCCAATAGCAAGGAAGGAAGGCTAAAGGCCCAGGGAAGTGGATGCAAGACAAGAGGACATCATAAACATGGACACACGACACTTGGATGTCAGACTCCATGGAATTTTATGGTTGATAGTCCTTCAAAGCAAATTATTCCCTTTTCCTGCAGCACTGAATGCTCTGTGTGATGTAATATAATATTAAACTCTCCTTGCAGCACTGAATGCTCTGTGTGATGTAATATAATATTAAACTCTCCTTGCAGCACTGAATGCTCTGTGTGATGAAATACAATATTACACTCTCCCTGCAGCACTGAATACTCTGATATAATACAATGTTACACTATCCCTGCAGCAATTGATGCTCTGTGTGATGTAATACAATGTTACACTCTCCCTGCAGCACTGAATGCTCTGTGTGATGTAATACAATGTTACACTATCCCTACAGCACTGAATGCTCTGTGTGATGTAATACAGTGTTACAGTCTATCTCCAGCACTGAATGCTCTGTGTGATGTAATACAATGTTACAGTCTATCTCCAGCACTGAATGCTCTGTGTGATGTAATACAATGTTACACTTTCCCTACAGCACTGAATGCTCTGTGTGATGTAATACAATGTTACACTCTCCCTACAGCACTGAATGCTCTGTGTGATGTAATACAGTGTTACACTATCCCTGCAGCACTGAATGCTCTGTGTGATGTAATACAATGTTACACTCTCCCTACAGCACTGAATGATCTGTGTGATGTAATACAATGTTACACTATCCCTGCAGCACTGAATGCTCTGTGTGATGTAATACAATGTTACACTCTCCCTACAGCACTGAATGCTCTGTGTGATGTAATACAATGTTACACTATCCCTGCAGTACTGAATGCTCTGTGTGACGTAACACAATATTACACTCTCCCTGCAGCACTGAATGCTCTGTGTGATGTAATACAATGTTACATTATCCCTGCAGCACTGAATGTTCTGTTTGATGTAATACAATGTTACATTATCCCTGCAGTACTGAATGTTCTGTGTGATGTAATACAATGTTACACTATCCCTGCAGTACTGAATGCTCTGTGTGACGTAACACAATATTACACTCTCCCTGCAGTACTGAATGCTCTGTGTGATGTAATACAATGTTACACTCCCCCTACAGCACTGAATGCTCTGTGTGATGTAATAAAATGTAACACTCTCCTTGCAGTACTGAATGCTCTGTGTGAAATAATACAGTGTTACACTCTCCCTGCAGCAATTGATTGTCTGTGTAATGTAATACAATGTTACACTCTCCCTGCAGCACTGAATGCTCTGTGTGATGTAATACAATGTTACAGTTTATCTCCAGCACCGAATGCTCTGTGTGATGTAATACAATGTTACAGTCTATCTCCAGCACTGAATGCTCTGTGTGATGTAATACAATGTTACAGACTCTGTGCTGCACTGAATGCTCTGTGTGATGTAATATAATATTAAACTCTCCCTGCAGCAATGAATGGTCTGTGTGATGAAATACAATATTACACTCTCCCTGCAGCACTGAATGATCTGTGTGAAATAATACAATGTTACACTCTCCCTGCAGCACTGAATGCTCTGTGTTATGTAATACAGTGTTACACTGTCCCTGCACTACGGAATGCTCTGTGTGATGTAATACAATGTTACACTCTCCCTGCAGCCCTGAATGCTCTGTGTAATGTAATACAATGTTACAGTCTATCTCCAGCACTGAATGCTCTGTGTGATGTAATACAATGTTACAGTCTATCTCCAGCACCGAATGCTTTGTGTGATGTAATACAATGTTACGCTCTCCCTACAGCACTGAATGTTCTGTGTGATGTAATACAATGTTACACTATCCCTGCAGTACTGAATGCTCTGTGTGATGTAATACAATGTTACAGTCTATCTCCAACACCGAATGCTCTGTGTGATGTAATACAATGGTACACTCTCCCTACAGCACTGAATGTTCTGTGTGATGTAATACAATGTTACACTATCCCTGCAGTACTGAATGCTCTATGTGACGTAACACAATATTACACTCTCCCTGCAGCACTGAATGCTCTGTGTGATGTAATACAATGTTACACTCTCCCTACAGCACTGAATGTTCTGTGTGATGTAATACAATGTTACACTATCCCTGCAGTACTGAATGCTCTGTGTGACGTAACACAATATTACACACTCCCTGCAGCACTGAATGATCTGTGTGAAATAATACAGTGTTACACTATCCCTGCAGCAATTAATGGTCTGTGTGATGTAATACAATGTTACACTCTCCCTGCAGCACTGTATGCTCTGTGTGATGTAATACAATGTTACAGTCTATCTCCAGCACCGAATGCTCTGTGTGATGTACTACAATGTTACACTCTCCCTGCAGCACTGAATGATCTGTGTGATGTAATACAATGTTACACTCTCCCTGCAGCACTGAATGCTCTGTATGATGTAATACAATGTTACAGTCTATCTCCAGCACCGAATGCTCTGTGTGATGTAATACAATGTTACACTCTCCCTGCAGCACTGAATGCTCTGTGTGATGTAATACAATGTTACACTCTCCCTACAGCACTGAATGCTCTGTGTGATGTAATACAATGTTACACTCTCCCTACAGCACTGAATGTTCTGTGTGATGTAATACAATGTTACACTATCCCTGCAGTACTGAATGCTCTGTGTGACGTAACACAATATTACACTCTCCCTGCAGCACTGTATGCTCTGTGTGATGTAATACAATGTTACAGTCTATCTCCAGCACCGAATGCTTTGTGTGATGTAATACAATGTTACACTCTCCCTGCAGCACTGAATGATCTGTGTGATGTAATACAATGTTACACTCTCCCTGCAGCACTGAATGCTCTGTATGATGTAATACAATGTTACAGTCTATCTCCAGCACCGAATGCTCTGTGTGATGTAATACAATGTTACACTCTCCCTGCAGCACTGAATGCTCTGTGTGATGTAATACAATGTTACACTCTCCCTACAGCACTGAATGCTCTGTGTGATGTAATACAATGTTACACTCTCCCTACAGCACTGAATGTTCTGTGTGATGTAATACAATGTTACACTATCCCTGCAGTACTGAATGCTCTGTGTGACGTAACACAATATTACACTCTCCCTGCAGCACTGAATGCTCTGTGTGATGTAATACAATGTTACAGTCTCTCTGCAGCACTGAATGCTCTGTGTGATGTAATACAATGTTGCACTCTCCCTGCAGCACTGAATAATAATAATAATAATCCTTTATTTATATAGCGCACAGAGATTCCGCAGCGCTTTACACTCATATTGGTTCCTGTCCCCATTGGGGCTCACAATCTAAATTCACCTATCAGTATGTTTTTGGAGTGTGGGAGGAAACCCACACAAACACAGTGAGAACATACAAACTCATTGCAGATGTTGTCCTTGGTGGGATTTGAACGCAGGACTCAAGCACTGCAAGGCAACAGTGCTAACCACTGCGCCACTGTGCTGAGCTGAGCTGAATGCTCTGTGTGATGTAATACAATGTTACAGTCTATCTCCAGCACTGAATGCTCTGTGTGATATAATACAATGTTACACTCTCCCTGCAGCACTGAATGGTCTGTGTGATGTAATACAATGTCACAGTCTATCTCCAGCACTGAATGCTCTGTGTGATATAATACAATGTTACACTCTCCCTGCAGCACTGAATGGTCTATGTGATGTAATACAATGTTACAGTATCTCCACAGCACTGAATGCTCTGTGTGATATAATACAATGTTACACTCTCCCTGCAGCACTGAATGCTCTGTATGATGTAATACAATGTTACAGTCTATCTCCAGCACTGAATGCTCTGTGTGATGTAATACAATGTTACAGTCTATCTCCAGCACTGAATGCTCTGTGTGATGTAATACAGTGTTACAGTCTATCTCCAGCACTGAGTGCTCTGTGTGATGTAATACAATGTTACAGTCTATCTCCAGCACTGAATGCTCTGTGTGATATAATACAATGTTACAGTCTATCTCCAGCACTGAATGCTCTGTGTGATGTAATACAGTGTTACAGTCTATCTCCAGCACTGAGTGCTCTGTGTGATGTAATACAGTGTTACAGTCTATCTCCAGCACTGAATGCTCTGTGTGATGTAATACAGTGTTACAGTTTATCTCCAGCACTGAATGCTCTGTGTGATGTAATACAGTGTTACAGTCTATCTCCAGCACTGAATGCTCTGTGTGATGTAATACAATGTTACAGTCTATCTCCAGCACTGAATGCTATGTATGATGTAATACAATGTTACAGTCTATCTCCAGCACCGAATGCTCTGTGTGATGTAATACAATGTTACAGTCTATCTCCAGCACTGAATGGTCTATGTGATGTAATACAATGTTACAGTCTATCTCCAGCACTGAATGCTCTGTGTGATGTAATACAATGTTACACTCTCCCTGCAGCACTGAATGATCTGTGTGATGTAATACAATGTTACACTCTCCCTGCAGCACTGAATGCTCTGTATGATGTAATACAATGTTACAGTCTATCTCCAGCACCGAATGCTCTGTGTGATGTAATACAATGTTACACTCTCCCTGCAGCACTGAATGCTCTGTGTGATGTAATACAGTGTTACAGTCTATCTCCAGCACTGAATGCTCTGTATGATGTAATACAATGTTACAGTCTATCTCCAGCACCGAATGCTCTGTGTGATGTAATACAATGTTACACTCTCCCTACAGCACTGAATGCTCTGTGTGATGTAATACAATGTTACACTCTCCCTACAGCACTGAATGTTCTGTGTGATGTAATACAATGTTACACTATCCCTGCACTGAATGCTCTGTGTGACGTAACACAATATTACACTCTCCCTGCAGTACTGAATGCTCTGTGTGATGTAATACAATGTTACAGTCTCTCTGCAGCACTGAATGCTCTGTGTGATGTAATACAATGTTACAGTCTCTCTGCAGCACTGAATGCTCTGTGTGATGTAATACAATGTTGCACTCTCCCTGCAGCACTGAATAATAATAATAATAATCCTTTATTTATATAGCGCACAGAGATTCCACAGCGCTTTACACTCATATTGGTTCCTGTCCCCATTGGGGCTCACAATCTAAATTCACCTATCAGTATGTTTTTGGGGTGTGGGAGGAAACTGCAGTACCCGGAGGAAACCCACACAAACACAGTGAGAACATACAAACTCATTGCAGATGTTGTCCTTGGTGGGATTTGAACCCAGGACCCCAGCGCTGCAAGGAAACAGTGCTAACCACTGCGCCACTGTGCTGAGCTGCGCTGAATGGTCTGTGTGATGTAATACAATGTTACAGTCTATCTCCAGCACTGAATGTTCTGTGTGATATAATACAATGTTACAGTCTATCTCCAGCACTGAATGGTCTATGTGATGTAATACAATGTTACAGTCTATCTCCAGCACTGAATGCTCTGTGTGATGTAATACAATGTTACAGTCTATCTCCAGCACTGAATGTTCTGTATGATATAATACAATGTTACAGTCTATCTCCAGCACTGAATGGTCTATGTGATGTAATACAATGTTACAGTCTATCTCCAGCACTGAATGCTCTGTGTGATGTATTACAATGTTACACTATCCCTGCACTGAATGCTCTGTGTGATGTAATACAATGTTACAGTCTATCTCCAGCACTGAATGCTCTGTGTGATGTAATACAATGTTACACTCTCCCTGCAGCACTGAATGATCTGTGTGATGTAATACAATGTTACACTCTCCATGCAGCACTGAATGCTCTGTGTGATGTAATACAGTGTTACAGTCTATCTCCACCACTGAATGCTCTGTGTGATGTAATACAATGTTACAGTCTCCCTGCAGTACTGAATGCTCTGTGTGATGTAATACAATGTTACAGTCTCCCTGCAGTACTGAATGTTCTGTGTGATGTAATACAATGTTACAGTCTATCTCCAGCACTGAATGCTCTGCGTGATGTAATACAATGTTACAGTCTATCTCCAGCACTGAATGCTCTGTGTGATGTAATACAATGTTACAGTCTATCTCCAGCACTGAATGCTCTGTGTGATGTAATACAGTGTTACAGTCTATCTCCAGCACTGAATGCTCTGTGTGATGTAATACAATGTTACACTGTCCCTGCAGCACTGAATGCTCTGTATGATATAATACAATGTTACAGTCTCTCTGCAGCACTGAATGCTCTGTATGATATAATACAATGTTACAGTCTCCCTGCAGCACTGAATGGTCTATGTGATGTAATACAATGTTACACTATCCCTGCAGCACTGAATGCTCTGTGTGATGTAATACAATGTTACACTATCCCTGCATCACTGAATGCTCTGTGTGATGTAATACAATGTTACAGTCTCTCTGCAGTACTGAATGCTCTGTGTGATATAATACAATGTTACAGTCTCCCTGCAGCACTGAATGGTCTATGTGATTAAATACAATGTTACACTGTACCTGAAGCACTGAATGCTCTGTGTGATGTAATACAATGTTACAGTCTATCTCCAGCACTGAATGCTCTGCGTGATGTAATACAATGTTACAGTCTATCTCCAGCACTGAATGCTCTGTGTGATGTAATACAATGTTACAGTCTATCTCCAGCACTGAATGCTCTGTGTGATGTAATACAGTGTTACAGTCTATCTCCAGCACTGAATGCTCTGTGTGATGTAATACAATGTTACACTGTCCCTGCAGCACTGAATGCTCTGTATGATATAATACAATGTTACAGTCTCTCTGCAGCACTGAATGCTCTGTATGATATAATACAATGTTACAGTCTCCCTGCAGCACTGAATGGTCTATGTGATGTAATACAATGTTACACTATCCCTGCAGCACTGAATGCTCTGTGTGATGTAATACAATGTTACACTATCCCTGCATCACTGAATGCTCTGTGTGATGTAATACAATGTTACAGTCTCTCTGCAGTACTGAATGCTCTGTGTGATATAATACAATGTTACAGTCTCCCTGCAGCACTGAATGGTCTATGTGATTAAATACAATGTTACACTGTACCTGAAGCACTGAATGTTACAGTTTCCCTGAAGCACAAAAATGCTCTGTGTGCTTTCTATGTTACATGGTTTCATTTGTACATTGTATCACTAGACATGTTTTCATGTTCCCCGACAGAGAGCTCTCTTCAAACGGATCCAGGAGGTTCATTGCCGGGGAAATAAAAGTGTAAAAAAAAAAATAGGTGACAATGACTGCAGGTATTATGCACCTGCTGAAAATGTCAAGTAAAAATAAAGGGTTACTATTCCTTTAAAGCTGCCCTTTACCAGTGAAGTACAGGTCCTACTAGCTTATAGTTGTTAGCAATGAAAAGTATTTGCTTTTTCTTTTCTTATGCCAGTAGTAACTTAGATAGCATTGAAGCTTTTGTACACCCTCAGGAGAGCCAACTCAACCGCATGTGATGGATTTTGCAAAGTGTGACTGTAATGTAGAGAATCAAAAAAGAAATCGATCGATACAAATCCTATCTCTCAAACCTTTATGGTTTGAGAGATTTAACATTTTAAAGTTCCTCCCTCCCCTTTCCCTGATGTCTGCTGTAAAGCAGACAGCAGGAGATTCGAGTCAGCCGACTCGAAGTGACTCTTCAGCAGAGCCGAAATAGTGAGATTTATAAAGAAATACTTCATTGGACTGGTCTACAAAGTGTGCTCGGTTTGCAGGCACACTTCGTAGACCGTTCCATTTAAGTATTCATTTTTAAATCACACTATTTCAGCTCTGCTGAAGAGCTACCTGCCGGTCCCGGGACCAGGATCTCCTGCTGTCAGCTAGAAGCTAATGTCAGGGAAAGGGGGGAATTTTAAAGCATTATATCTCTCACACCATAAAGGTTTGAGAGATAGGAGTTGCATCGATCGATTTCTTTTTTGATTCTCTACATTATTGCTGTTTATTTAGGTAAGACATTACTAACCCTTTAACCCTTTGAGTGCTGCACTAGAGCCAAGGACAGGTACTCTACTGTTCTCCTCTCCTCCAGTGTCCCTGAATGGCAGAGTGGACATATGGTCACCCTAGATGGCAGGAGTAGGAAAAAGAGTTGAAAAAAAGAGCCATTTTCCTACACTTGTGTTGGTAGAATGTCCATTGTAACGGGATGGAATTTTGACCGTATTTAGAAATATAAGGTGACCAGATTTTTAAGATGAAATCCGGGGACATTTTTTTTCTACCCACCCTGTCCACACCCTGTCCACTTTGTCCTCCTCCACACACTCCTCACACTGTCCACACCCTGTCCACCCTTTCCTCCTCCACACACTCCCCACCCTGTCCACACCCTGTCCACTTTGTCCTCCTCCACACACTACCCACCCTGTCCACCCTTTCCTCCTCCACACACTCCCCACCCTGTCCACACCCTGTCCACCCTTTCCTCCTCCACACACTCCCCACCCTGTCCACACCCTGTCCACCCTTTCCTCCTCCACACACTACCCACCCTGTCCACACCCCGTCCACCCTTTCCTCCTCCACACACTACCCACCCTGTCCACACCCTGTCCACCCTTTCCTCCTCCACACACTCCCCACCCTGTCCACACCCTGTCCACCCTTTCCTCCTCCACACACTACCCACCCTGTCCACACCCTGTCCACCCTTTCCTCCTCCACACACTCCCCACCCTGTCCACACCCTGTCCACTTTGTCCTCCTCCACACACTACCCACCCTGTCCACCCTTTCCTCCTCCACACACTCCCCACCCTGTCCACACCCTGTCCACCCTTTCCTCCTCCACACACTCCCCACCCTGTCCACACCCTGTCCACCCTTTCCTCCTCCACACACTCCCCACCCTGTCCACACCCCGTCCACCCTTTCCTCCTCCACACACTACCCACCCTGTCCACACCCTGTCCACCCTTTCCTCCTCCACACACTACCCACACTGTCCACACCCTGTCCACCCTTTCCTCCTCCACACACTACCCACCCTGTCCACCTCCAAAATCTGTCTACCTCGTCCTCCTCCACACACACACTGCCCACCCTGTCCTCTTCCACACACTGCCCACCCTGTCCTCCACTCACTGCCCACCCTGTCCTCTTCCACACACTGCCCACCCTGTCCTCCACTCACTTCCCACCCTGTCCTCCTCCACACACTGCCCACCCTGTCCTCTTCCACACACTGCCCACCCTGTCCTCCACTCACTGCCCACCCTGTCCTCTTCCACACACTGCCCACCCTGTCCTCCACTCACTTCCCACCCTGTCCTCTTCCACACACTGCCCACCCTGTCCTCCTCCACACACTGCCTGCCCCGTTCTCCTCCACACACTGCCCACCCTGTCCTCTTCCACACACTGCCCAGCCTATTCCTCCTCCACACACTGCCCACCCTGTCCTCTTCCACACACTGCCCACCCTGTCCTCTTCCACACACTGCCCACCCTGTCCTCCACTCACTGCCCACCCTGTCCTCTTCCACACACTGCCCACCCTGTCCTCCACTCACTTCCCACCCTGTCCTCTTCCACACACTGCCCACCCTGTCCTCCTCCACACACTGCCTGCCCCGTTCTCCTCCACACACTGCCCACCCTGTCTTCTTCCACACACTGCCCAGCCTATTCCTCCTCCACACACTGCCCACCCTGTCCTCTTCCACACACTGCCCAGCCTATTCCTCCTCCACACACTACCCACCCCGTCCTCTTCCACACACTGCCCACCCTGTCCTCCTCCACACACTGCCCACTCTGTCCTCCTCCAATCATTACCCACCCTGTCCTCTTCCACACACTGCACAGCCTGTTCCTCCTCCACACACTGCCGACTTCCACACTGCTCACCCCAGCACTGTCCTACCCACACTGCCCACCCTGTCCAACTTCACATTGTCCACCCCCACTATGCCCACCCTGTCCAACTTCATGTTGTCTACTGCCACACTGCCCTCCACCACACATTGCTCACTTCAGCACTGCCCACCCCCACATTGTCCACCTCCACACTGTCCACCCTACCCTCCTCCATGCATTGCCCACCCTGTCCACCTCCACACATTGCCCAGTTCCACACTGCCCTCATTGTCCCTCATTGTCTACCTCCACACACATTGCCCAACTTCACATTGTCCACCTTCACACTACCCACCCTGTCCTCCTCCACACATTGCCAACTTCCACACTGCCCATTGTCCACCTCTACACTACCCACTGTCCTTCTCCACACACTGTGCATTTCAACACTGCCCTACCTTAGTTTAGACCCCTGGCATTATGGAGTGGAGGCCATGGTGAGGTGCCATCATGAGGTGACATGGTGAGGTGAGCCCTGCAGTTTGGCATGCTCTGCTTTCACGCTAGAGCAATTTATTTGTGCCCTCCCTCCTTTAGTTCATCTTCCCGTTCCCCTGCGGCCCATGATTACATCTTTACGTGTGGCACACATGCGCAGTATTCAACTAGCTTCACTTCAATGAGTCTAATAGACTTAATGAAGAGAAGCAGAATGTCAGAGCCAGGACTGAGATCTGGGGATGTTTCCGGGGACAGATTCTCTCCGGGGACTGTGAGATGAATCTGGGGATGTCTGGTCACCCTATAGAAATGGGATATGGCTGCATGGAAATATTTGTAGCAAGTGCAAAGCTGAAGAGAAGGTAAACAAGGGATAGCAATTTGGATAGTAGACTGCATCAGATGAGGGGTAATTTTTATTTTTTTACAAATAGGCTAGTGTGCGTAAATGCTTCCAAAAATATATATGCATACTTGCTAATGGTGTATGGCGGTGCCCATTAGATTAGGTGCGCCATGCAAATTGGGGACAGGCTGGACTGCCATAGCAGTGAGTCTCTTTTCAGCAATTTTCACAGGAGTGGGCAAGGGGCGACCATAAAAATTGTCATCCCTGAGTCGTTGAGTGCGGCCGATCTCCTCCACCCGCTGTCACTCTGGGGGTAGGACAGCGAACCAGAAACCACTTAAAGCGGAACTATCATTCTAATAAGATTGTCCCCCCCATATATTTCTTATCCAGTGATATGCAAAGTCTTATTTTTTTATGCTCAGTGGCGTAACAATAGGGGTCGCAGGGGTCGCACCTGCGACCTGGCCCGTCACTCCAAGGGGCCCGGCCGCCCCCTGCGAACCCATCACCACTCGCCCACAGCCCTGCCCGCAGCAACTCAACTAATCTCCCGGCGCTCTAGTAATGCAGAGCGCTGGGAGATTACATCATCTCCCAGCGCTCTGCATAACTGAGAACCGCGCGGGAGATGGAGGTAAGTGATGTGAATGGGGCAACGTGAAGTTGGGGGGGGGCCGGGCCCAGCGGCAATTTCTGCACCAGGGCCCGGTGGCTGCTAGTTACGCCACTGTTTATGCTCAATAAGTTCACGTTATTGGTGAAAAAAGACATCTTCTGTAGGCATCGGGCTGCTCAAAGCTAACAAGACAAGCTCTGTGCGTCTGCACGGTTTGTCCCTTCCGGTGCCTTAAAGGAACAGTAAACTTTTTTTTATGAAAACACATATTTAATAGAGCTTTCCCTCCTGAATAAAACAAGGTCACTCCCATCGCTGTCAGATGTTTTATTCAAAAATTATAGAAGTTCAAATAATCAGGAAGTGAATTTACTGTGTTTACTTCCTGATAGTTCTAACTGACAGGAAGAGAATTTACTGTGTTTACTTCCTGATAGTTCTAACTGACAGGAAGTGACTCAGCAGTTTCTATCACATTCTATGGAGAACTGTATGTCTCTGACTTTTCTGTCTTTCCTTTTCATTAGAATCTGACAGGAAATCTAATTAGAATTTGACCACTAGAGGGCACTGCTAATGTAAAAAAACATGGGTTTAAACTGAAATATAAATCTCTCGGCAGTGGGAGTACCTTTATTTTACTCAATAGGAAAATCCCTACAATATATATTTTTTTCATAAAAAAAAAGTTTACTGTTCCTTTAAGGCACCAAGGAGCATCACTCACCAATGCTGGGAGTGAACAGGACAGACAGAGTGGACTCATAGGTACATTTCCTCTAAGACGTCTGCACTGTCTGTCCTCTGGTTCCTGCTGAAGACGTGATTTTTTCACCAATAACGTGAATTTATTGAGCGTAAAAACAGTAAGACTTTGCATATCGCTGGATAAGAAATATATGGGGTAAGCGCTCTAATTAGCATGATAGTTCAGCTTTACATTTTATATAGCTACTAAAATCCTTGCTTATCAATGGGCTGGAGACATCTCAAGCATTTAACTCTTTGAGTGCCTGAGATGTATCCATTACAATGGATTTATATCTTTCAGGCACTCGGAGTTCAGGGGTTAAAATCCCCAACTCAAAGGGAAATGTGCTTAGTCCCATGCTGTTGTTTTATGCCGAAATTTATCCCTTTCTTCTTAGTACAAGGTCCTCGTTGTGTGTCAATGAAGAGTATCCTCACCTCCTCTTCCGTGTGAATGAACAGTTCATTTCTTCTCAATGTTCCCGGTCAGAGTTAACGTGCTATTGTGCGGAGGATCAGGAGGCTCGTGGTACAAATGTCAGACTCTGCCCTGAGCTAAGTCAAGACATTTAGCAGGAGGAAAATGTCACTTGTGCTAATAGCCTGATGACAGATGCAGTGGAAACAAGGTTCAGAGAAGAAAGGCAGCTTGTGTAAGATCACACAGCACTGAGCATCTCTCCTTTCTTAGTGGGCATGGGCGGATTGTCCTATCGGGGTCGGGCATCCCCCGGTGGGCCGCTAGATCATGGGCTGGTGGGGGAGATCAGAGGATCTCACCTCACCGTCCCACGATATTTTGAAGGAGAGGTCTGTGTTGCCACCGGCACTCTCTGTGACAGCCTTCGCATTCTTTGTTAACCCTTTGAGTGCCAGAGGGGTACGCAACGCATTGCTTTGCAATGCATTGCGTACCCCTCTGGCACTCAAAGGGTTAATGCAGAGCGCCAGGATATGACATAATATCCTGGCGCCTGCTCTTCCATGCCGCACAGGGACCACAAGGGATGTCGGAGCAGCTAGTGGGCTGCTTTAAAAAAAATGCCCTGGCTGGTATTCCCCTACAATCTGCCCCTGTTAGTGAGATTAACCCGTTGAGTGCCAGGAGCGTGTAATACATTCCTCTGCAATGCTTTGATCACCTCCTTTGGCTCCAAAAGGGTTAACGCTTTGATATTTTAATTCCTGAGATGCTTTTTGCTTTGAGATCGTATTATAACGCGTGTACTAGCGAGCTAAGAAATTTGGGCAATACGTACACATGGGAACAACCTAGAGACTTACATTTTTATAATTAATCACTGTGTCTCTGAGGACAGAGGTGGATTCTCTAGGATTAGTGAGTTCCATAGTAAGCCCGCCCATTCCACTACCAGTTCCCATCACTCTACACCAGAGGTTCTCAGCCCGTGCCCTCAGTGACCACTAACAGGCCAGGACTTAGGAATTTCCCTGCTAGAACACAAGTGTGTTGATCAGAGGCTCAGTCGTATTGATTAACTCACCTGTGCTCTTAAAAGGAAATTCTAAAATCCTGGCCTGTTAATAGCCACTGAGGGCACAGGTTGAGAACCACTGCTATACAGTGCCAGACCATTGTAGAGAATTTGTAACCCTTTGAGTGCCAGGGGGTAAGCAATGCATTACACCCCCTCTGGCATTGAAATGGTTAAGTTACTATTTGTGTAAGCGAATGATTTAGAAGAAGATGAAAGTATTTTTTACACAGACTAATTTATAAGATTTATACAGACGTTTATACCCACATTACTGTGGGTTTTATTGATGTGGAGCAATCTGATACACTGGTATATACACCACACAGTGTGATCTCCTAAATAGAGGAGCAGAGGGATTTGGGTCTCAAACAGGGACTGTCCCTCCTATACTGTATAGTGCCAGTCCTTATACACAGAGACATGCAGACTGTATACTATACAACAGAGGTTCTCAACCCGTGCCCCCAGTGGCCATGAACAGGCCAGGACTTAGGAATTTCCCTGCTAGGACACAAGTGTGTTGATCAGAGGCTCAGTTGTATGGATTAACTCACCTGTGCTCTTAAAAAGGAAATTCTAAAATCCTGGCCTGTTAGTAGCCACTGAGGGCACGGGTTGAGAACCGCTGCTATACACCCTATAATAATCCCCTTCTCCACCCATTTTTAAGGGTAAATCTGGGGTATAGTAATATGTACAAAGAAAGTGGAACAATTCTGGGCCAATGTGAAGCTTCCCTTTGATTTAACTGAATGCTAGGAGTCTCCAAGGCATTGCTTTACCTAGCATTCATGGAGATTAAAGCCCTTCATCAAGGGGGGGGGGGGCAGGGTTTTCCTTATACTGATGGACAGAAGATTGTCAATTGTTACAATCTGTCCAGTCAAGTGACCGGATTTCAGATCTGAGGGGAGGCTACTTAAAGGGATAGTAATGTTTCAAAATGAAAGCAGCACCAATTAATCTTCATAGTATTTGGTCCATGGAGAGTGTTATTTCAATACTGTCAGAGTTGTAGTTAAAGGGATAGTAATACTTCGTTTTATCTTTATTTTATTTTGTAGGCATTAAAAAAACATTAAGAACGATATAAGTCTTATCTCTCAAACCTTTATGGTTTAAGAGATATTCACAAGCAAAGTTTCCCCCTCCCGTCCCTTTTTCCTAGTGTAAGCCATCTTTTCTCAGATGTGGAATCCAGTCCATAGACCAGACAGATAACAGCAGGGGACAATCTTCTTCCTATGAGAACAATGAAAGCCCTTCCCCCCTTGACAAGTTTTTCAGGTTTTTCCCTTATCTTAACTGAAGATTGTCCCTCTCTGCAGTCAACCTGGGCACCTCCCTTCTGATCTGGCTGAACAGGGGGGGATACTTTGCTTGTGAATATCTCTTAAACCATAAAGGTTTGAGAGATAAGACTTATATCGTTCTTCATGTTTTTTTAATGCCTACAAAATAAAATAAAGATAAAATGAAGTATTACTATCCCTTTAAAGAGTAATTGAATGATAAAGTATTCCCCTACCTCCCCTTTTACTGATGTAACACTGCTCACCTCAGAGCAGCAAGACTGTCTGGATGGATCACAGAGAGGGACAATCATCAGTGATCATAAGGAAAAACTTGAAAAACCTGTCAAGGGGGCAGAGTTTTCCTTATGATCACAGTAAGAAGATTGTCCCTTGCCGTGAGCTGTCTGGTCTTCCACATCTGAGGGGAGGTGACGTACACTAGGTAAAAGGGGCGGGAGGGGGATACTTTAACATTCAATTACTCCTGTACTACAACTCTGACAGTACTGAAATAACACCCTCCATGACCCAAATACTATGAAGATTAATTGGAGCTGCTTTTATTTTGAAACATTGCTATCCCTTTAACATATTGAATTGAAAAGGGGCAGGAGGGGGACACTTTATAATATAATTTAATAGAAACTAGAGTGATATAAATATTTCCAACATTGGAAAGCATTAGTACACACTATAAGGAACGACTGAACCTTAGGTTATAATGAGCCGTTACTATCTCTTTTCTTTAAAGTGATAGTAATGTTTCATAATAAAAGCAGCTCTAATTAATCATCATAGTATTTGGACTTTGGAGAGTGTTATTTCAATTCTGTCAGAGTTGTAGTTCAAGAGTAATTCAATGACAAAGTATGCCCCTCCCGCCCCTTTTACTGATGTAACACTGCTCAGCCAGAGCAGAAGGGAGGTGCCCAGGTAGATTGCAGAGAGGGACAAGCTTCAAATAAGATAAGGGAAAAACCTGAACATCTTTTCAAGGGTGGCAGGGCTTTCATTGTTCTCATAGGAAGAAGATTGTCCCCTGCTGTTATCTGTCTGGTCTATGGACTGCATTCCACATCTGAGAAGAGATGGCTTACACTAGGTAAAAGGGGCGGGAGGGGAAACTTTGCTTGTGAATATCTCTTAAACCATAAAGGTTTGAGAGATAAGACTTATACTGTTCTTCATGTTTTTTTAATGCCTACAAAATAAAATAAAGATAAAGAGCGTCAAAGGCCTGGAACAATCTGCCTGAAATAATCAGATCTGCTCCCAGTCTAAAATCCTTAAAAGTAAATGCTTCTCTATATCTAAAAACAGAGTGTAACTGTTTATAATTTTAAAATTTCCATATGAATATTTGCATGTATATTTAATAACATGTAATATATAATGTTTCTCAATTTGTATAAATAAGCAACCCTCTACTGAAAAGTGTCTAGGACATACTTGAAAACGAGAGAAATCTCAATGTATTCTTCCTGGTAAAACATTTTCTAAATAAAATATTACTATCCCTTTAAGGCTACGCACTACAGCATATAATAGCTCCACTGCGTAACAGAGGACACATGCCACCAGGGTTGGCCTTTAATGCTAGGAAGCTCTGCACTTTAGCTCCATGCATGTGCAGGGAAATGACATACACTAAAGTCCACTAAGTCCACCTCCATTGGGCCTTTCTGAGTATATTGGTCTGAGTAAAGTGAAGAGGAGAACAACACCCAGCAAAGTCCACAGACTGCCCACTTGTCATCTCTATTTGTGAGTGACATTAAGGGGAGGATTGTGTGTGTATATATATTTTAGTACATAGTGTGTGTGTGTGTGTGTGTTTGTATGTATAAATAAGAGATACCAGTTTCAGCTGAGAACAAGTTTTATAGTGGAAATTTAATTTAAAAATAAGACCTTTTATTGTGAAAGGCTAACCAAAATTGATAACTCAGGCCATAAATACTTTTAGACTGTAGGTGGCACTGTTGCTTCACAGAAGAACATTTCTTTCATGATCTATTGTTCATAAAAGTTATTTAGTGCAACTGTTGATGTATCTACTATACATTTTTGTATACTTACTTGATTAGTTTCCAGAAAGTATTGTATTAGCATTCATGCACCTATGGAAATATGTAGAAACGGTATGCAGGATGTGCATGTTTATTTTTATGTTCACTAAATAGGGCAGTAGTAGATTAGTCTGTAGCATTTGGATTTGTTTTATCCTCCAGCTGATTTGGGGCTAGATTCTATTGCAGGTGCTAAATGTTAACACCCTTTTTATCAGACATTTTCCTATTGAAGTCTATAGGGAAAACCGGACATGAAAGCAGTGATACAATTAGCAACTGCAATAGAATCTAGGCCTATGTCTAAAACACTATCAAGGTTTTATTTCATCTGCACTTTTTTTTAACCCTTGAATGCTAGAGAATCCATTTAAATGCCAGTCACGGGGTACACTTTTGGCATTTAAGGAGTTAAATCATATGAAACTAAGATCTATTAAATTAATTGCTTCACTGTGATGTCTGGCAGAGAAAGGCTTAATACATTTAACCCTTTGTCCAGAGTGGTATTCAGCGAACTGCAAAGTGATGCATTGAGCACTCATCTGGCATTCACAGGGTTAATTGAGAATTAACACCTCATAATAATAATAACGCTAAGGTGGCCGGAGCATCCCTTTAACCCTTTAGTGCCAGAAAGGTATACAACACATTGCACAATGGTACTCATATAGTTAAAAGAGTACTCGTATAAACAATGGCTGTTTATGGGCTCCAGTGGTTAACCCTTTGAGTGCCAGAGGAGTACACAATGCATTGCTTTGCAATGTGTTGTGTACTGCTCTGGCACTCAAAGGGTTAATCATAGATTGCCTTGGTTCCCATGCATCAGTGCAACACAAAGGCAAAATTTATAGTGTCCTTTTGGGTTTGCTGGCCATACTACTAAAGTAAGAGGGGGTATATTATTTGGAAATGTTACTTCTTCTTTAAGAAAGTGTACAACACATTTCATATCTAAAAATAATGGGTGCTTGCTTTTATAATCCAATTTTTTGGCTTCTATCGCCTGTGTCATGTTATTGCATTAAGACTGTTGAATAGAAGTGTTGACAATCCAGGTCATTTAATTATACACAACAAGAATCAATACTTACATACATGTGCGACAGGAAATTTACCCTAGGAATCAGTAAGCCTTAGAGGTAGCCAAGTAATGGATAGTACAGCCTAATTTGTCTCTGATGGGGTGTGAAGGGGTAGGGATGATGGAGGGGAGACATGAGGTGGAGGGAGCAGAACTGCAAGTGGCGGTGGAATGAACTGAAGGGCAGAGGGTGACAACATGGGAAGCAGACTGGCACAGCTGACACACTAGAGATTTCAAGCTAGAAAAATGTGTATAGAAAAGCTTGTTGTCAGGGGAGCTCCAGTCTGTGGTAAAATTAAACTGTGTGAGTACTAGGGTGACCACATTTCCATTCTGCCACTCAGGGACACCGTGGAGATGATAGCAGCAGAGTACCACTCCTTGGCACTAACACAGCTATGCGGGAGGGGTCACTGTTCATCACTGGACATCAGTGTGCAACCTGTTCTTTCTCCAGTGCACCACGGAGTTCTAGACACTAGGCGACTTGCCCATTGAATTTTGTGACAGAAAACAATGCCTGTTGTAGGCCACTAGATAATGTACATCATGCCTAAAAACGTGACTAGCATTACACTACAACAAAAATGTACTGCAGCTCCTGTCCAATGTCAAAATCAAGGCTCATTTCTCTCTCTCTAGTTTGGAGCCCTGTCTGGAAGCCATTTTCTTGTAGCCCAGCAGAAGCACCTCTTCCTGTCACATTAGGCAATGTGCAGTTCTCCTAGTAGTATTTAGACTTCTATGTTCTGGTGTCTTCATTCCAGAACTTTGTATTGTCCCAAAAGGGGGCTGTCTGGGACAAGGGACACACATTTAAAATCAGGGACTGTCCTGGGCAATCAGGGACACGTGGTCACCCCAGTGAGTACTGCTGCTTCAGCTTTAGCGGAAAAGGACCTGTGATAGTCGTAGAAGGTGGAACCACTGTATTTGTAGCCCAGGTCGACTAAAAGTACAAGTACTGGTCAGCTCCCGGTACGCAGTGGAGAAAGGCAGAGAAGAGTATGTAACGTAAGATATTAAAGGCTAAGACAAATTAGGGTATGGACAGTTTTTTAGAGAGTCTATGATCTTTGGATTTGAGGGTTACTGATATGTCACAGCAGCTCATGGTTTGGTTTTCAACCATGTTCTGAGATGCTATTAAGAGGGAGACAAGGTTCATGTCCTTCCCTTCAATAATATGTTTATGGATGCAAGGGGGAACCATGTGGGTGGGGGTTATAAGAGCAGAGTGGATAGTAGAGGTACCTGTTATATGAGGAAGAGTTACTTGAGTAGAGGTACCTGTTATATGAGGAAGAGTTACCTGAGTAGAGGTACCTGTTATATGAGGAAACTCCGGCACTGGTGGAGTCCGAGCCGAGGAGAGCAAAGTGTTTTCCCGGGATATAAGTCTGGACTAAATGTCTGAGACAGCGCAAGTGAAGTCACACAGAATTTGGATGATCTGGGCCAGCATTGAGCGTCAGAAAGAGGGGAGTCAGAAGGAGGGGAAGGAGACAGAAGGGATGGGAGTGGTTGGGTGGGGAACAGAAGACGTAAAAGCTTGGCTTTCCATGCAGATGTTTGGTAGGTAATGTGGCGCCTCCTAAGTTCTAACATCATTTGCGAAGGGGCACTGTTCCTGGATGTATTCCAAATGAAGCTTTGGTGTCTGAGATGGCATTGTGCTCTAAGTCTTTCAATGGGAGAGTACTTGGAGAGAAACAGAAAGGAGAAAAAAAACATGAAAAGGTGGTGTAAACGAGTGTGTAATGACTGAAAGAGAGGAGGGGTGTTAGGGCTTGTGTGAATGCTTGGATAGAGGCAAAAAAGAAAGAGCAGATGGAAGGACTACCTTCGGCCTGCTGAAGAGGTAAAGAATTAGCTGGGGACCCAAACTCCAAATAAGGAAGAAGCAGTGTTGTTGGCCTTTAGACAAATGAAAGGCATGCCAGGTTCCACCTTCCCCCCTTAGACAGGGATGAGGCAGCTAGACTTTTGTCCTCTTAGAGGAGGAAAGGAAAGAAAAGACGAGATCTTAGCAGCGGCCTACGGCGGAGGTGGGGAGAGAGATAGACCGGAGGACCTCTTAGTGAGGACCTGGAAAAGGTAAACCCCCTGCCTCAATAAACGATATGACGAAGTTGACCTTCAGCCTTGCAGAGAGGTGTGGAGAAGGGGGTGCCAGGGATCCATGAGGAAGCTGAATTAGCTTTTAGGTGAAGGAGGAGAAGGTGCAAATAATATTCCTTCATCCTCTATGAAAGAGGAAAGGATATTGAATTAAACTACTACGCTGAGAGCAAAATAGGAGCTGAACCTTTGGCCTCCACGAAGAGGTAGAGTAAGCTAAGATCCTTCAACCTCTGCAAGCGAGTCAGGGAGGGGATGATGAACTGTGGCCGCCATGATGAAGGTATGGATGCTTGAACCTTCGGCCTCTAGAAGGAGGTAAAGTAAGCGAGGATCCTTAATATCCTAAAAGGAAAAGGGGAGGGGAAATTACTTCTATGGCCTCTATGAAGAGGGGTAGGAACCGATGGTAGGTAATAAACATAGAAAGGGAAAGGAGTGAGGTGGGGGGAGAAGCAGAGATAACTGCACGTACCTGCTGATCAATATGATTTGAAAACGATGGACCTGGAAGTGAAAATAAAAGTGAAAGTGGTAGCATGAAGATTAGTTGGGTGCCACACATCTGTCTCCCAGTTTATGTTGCTGAACCTACAAAGCTTGAACAATGGAAGATAATTATGGAAGAAGTCTGAATGGCCTCTAGGAAATTTATTGACTGGAGAGTTCTGGACGCTCATTTTTATTCTCCATTGGCCTTAAGAGACTGCCCAGAAAATATACTTAGTATATGGCTTGCCACTTTGTTTTTATTTTTGCTATGAGAAACTTTATGTTAGAGGGAATCTTAAGTGTAGATGCATTGATAATCATGGTTATCAACCATGGGGAAGAGGAATCTATGGACCACTTTCTTCTGAGATGTCCTTTTAACATAGAAGTATGCAAAGTGGTATCTGATGCTTTAGCCTTCCTCATCTCTAAAGACAGTTACTCTGAGTGGATATAAAGACATTTTCAAGGGTACCAAGGTTTTGTTTTGAGCACCATTTTTGTAATAGCACTATAGTTCCTTACTGCATTTGGATAACATGGTGTTAAATATCACTTAGGTGAAAAGTCCTCTCCTGTCAGGTCGGTGGTAGTGAACAATATTCTGGTCGAGGTGGGGAAAGTTTCTCAATCTTGAAAAGACGTTTCTTTTTAGAGGTAAGTTGGCAAGCCTTATGGAGGGATGCCAATTTTGATCCTCCATGATTTTCCTACAGAAAATGGCTTTCTTTGAAATGTTACTGTCTATTTCTTCTCATCTTTCCGTTTAGATTTTACTTATTATTTTTTCTCTTTTAAAGAAAGGCTCATATAGTTTTAAAAAGCACCTGTCTTTGTCGCTCTCTGTATATGCAAATATGTTAATACGGTCATGTAGTTTTATATATTTGATA
The DNA here is from genome assembly GCA_037306005.1 of Rhinophrynus dorsalis. Classification (NCBI taxonomy): domain Eukaryota; kingdom Metazoa; phylum Chordata; class Amphibia; order Anura; family Rhinophrynidae; genus Rhinophrynus; species Rhinophrynus dorsalis. The sequence continues at coordinate 20,950,037 of CM074718.1, forward strand.
TGTTTTTTTTTTCCTTTTCAAATCATGATGTCCTTTTTCATTTATTATGAGGAAACTGTCATGTATTTTGATGCTTTTTAAAACAAAAAAAATCCTACCTAAGTAACCTCTTATTTTACACACATTAATTACAAATATGTGACTGCTGTATGATGGGCTCCTATCTAGGTAAGTCCTAGGGGGAGATGCACTAAAGGTCAAAGAGGGCTCAGGATGGTGACGTCCTGTCTGATCAGTGTTGAAGGCATTTCAACTGTAGGCACCAATGTGTCTTCGACAGTAACCCCTTCAATCTGACAGTAATCTGCTCACATCGACATCAATCTGATATGCCTTAGACAGGTTTATGAACTTTCACCTATCACATTAACATGGAAATTCAGCAAAATGAGGCATTTCCATATGGAAATGCAGGATAGTAACATAGTATCATAGCAAATTAGGTTGAGTAAAGACACAAGTCCATCAAGTCCAACCTTCTCCTCATACCCCAGTAACTGAGAATTTTATAGCTTTCCTGCTACCAATTAAGTTAGTCTTTATCAGACCTTCCTGATCTGCCTACTGATAAACAGTATAACTCTGTATGTTCCCTTTTGAAATAAATGTATCTAATCTTCTCTTAAATATATCCATTGTATCTGCCATAACCACCTCCCTGGGCAATGAATTCCACAATTTAACAGACCTTACCGTAAAAAACCCCTTCCTCTGCTGAAGTTTAAACCTCCTTTCCTCTAATCTCAAGGGGTGTCCGCTGGTCACCTGATCAGGCCTTGGAATAAATAGCTCACCACAGAGATCCTTGTATTGACCTCTCATATACCTGTACAATGTGATAAGGTCTCCTCTTAGTCGTCTTTTCTATAGAGTAAATAAACCAAGTTTGTCTAGTCGTTCCTCATGTCAAGTCCTCCATTCCCTTAATTAATTTTGTTGCTCTCCGCTGTACCCTCTCTAGTTCTAGTATATCCTTTTTCAGAACCGGTGCCCAAAATTGCACTGCATACTCAAGGTGAGGTCTTACAAATGATTTGTATAATGGCAAAATAATGTTATCCACGCTTGCTTCGATACCTCTTTTTATGCAAGACAGGACTTTGTTTGCCTTTGCTACTGTTGTTTGACACTGGTCACTGTTTTCAAGGATACCCAGGTCTTTCTCTATCAATGAGTCCCCTAAAATGATTCCAAAGTCCCCTAAAATGATTCCATTATTGTATTCATGTGGGTGTGTTTATATGTTAATATGGCTGTTCATCACATGCATTAAACCCAGATAGTTGCCATCTGTTTGAGGTTGGTGATGCAAGGATCTTCTTGTAGGCTTCTAAAAACCCGCAGTCAATCATAAGCATGCAGGGTTATTGAACTGCTGGCAATGTGTAAGGGATGCCCTCCCTTACACATTACTAGCAGAGGTCAACTCTGAAGTCTGAGAGCATTATCTCTGCTTCCCCACTTGGTCAGTAGGGGAATGGAGACGATATTTTCAGCACCACCAACAGCATCACTCCCTTAACCCTTTGAGCGATACATGGTCTATAATTTCTCTGGAATTGCTCATTTGTGGAATCTTTGGAGTCAGTGGTAAATGCAAATTTTATTGTATTTATTAAGGGTAAAAAACAAATTCAAGTAATCTATTGACTGAACCAGTGTCTACAAAATGACTATTAAATTAACCATTTGATTGCCAGAGGGATATCCAATGCATTGTTTTGCAATGCGCTGGATATCTCACTGGCATTCAAATAGTTAAAGCAGCCTGCGCCCCTTCAAATATTTTTTCCTGTTACTATGAAAAAAAAACCCAATAGAAATCAATGAACAGTGCAGCTATCTTTAAGTACACAATGGTTTGAGACTACATAAATACAAAACGCTATAAAAGATAATAAGCTTAAAACAAACACATATCCATTGCCGTGATGTTGTATTGAATGGTTAAATTGCCTTGACATGTTCATTGAGCAATTTTTAGAATCACCACTGGACAGGTCTCAATGAGATCAGTGGCTGTGATGGGACGTTCCAATAATCAGCGTTCACTCTCTAGCCATGCTTAAAGGAGAACTAACACCTCTTAACCCCTTACAATGGGCATAAAATCCTAATTGGCCATAGAAATGTTCTTTTGTGCCTTTGTTATGCATTTGGGCTGTAGAAGCAAACATGAGAATCCTCATTAGAGAAAGATTTAGGAATACTGATAGACAATAGACTTCACAGCAATGTGCAGATTCACTCAGCTGCCGCAAGAGCAAATAGAGTACTAACCTGCATAAAAAGAGGTGTAGAAGCAAGGGATGCTAATATTATCCTACCTCTGTATAAATCCTTGGTTAGGCCTCATCTAGGATATGGAGTACAGTTTTGGCCACCAGTTCTTAAAAAATACATTATTGAACTAGAAAAAGTGCAGAAAACTGATAAAAGGGATTAGAGGATCTGAGTTATAAAGAGAGACTAGTTTGTTTACATTAGAGAAGAGACATCTAAGGGGTGATAGGATTACCATTTACATATACATTCAAGATCAAAACAAAGAACTATCCAATGAATTATTTATGCAAAGAGCTGAGCTAAGGATGAGAGGTCATCCATTAAGACTAGAGGAAAGGTGTTTTCGACTAAGAGGAGACCTTATCACATTGTACAAGTATATGAGAGGTCAATACAAGGATCTCTGCAGTGAGCTATTTATTCCAAGGCCTGATCAGGTGACCAGGGGACACCCCTTGAGATTAGAGGAAAGGAGGTTTAAACTTCAGCAGAGGAAGGGTTTTTTTACGGTAAGGTCTGTCAAATTGTGGAATTAATTGCCCAGGGAGGTGGTTATGGCAGATACAATGGATACATTTAAGAGAAGATTAGATACATTTCTTTCAAAAGGGAACATACAGAGTTATACTGTTTATCAGTAGGCTGATCAGGAAGGTCTGATAAAGACTAATTTAATTGGTAGCAGGAAAGCTATAAAATTCTCAGTTACTGAGGTATGAAGCGAAGGTTGAACTTGATGGACTTGTGTCTTTTTTCAACCTAATTTACTATGTTACTATGTTACAAAGGCAGGAATTTTTATAGTAAGGGCGGTAAAGCTATCAAATTCTTTTGATACCTATCTAGCACAGAACAATACTGAGAATTGTGACAGTTGGCTTCAGTGCAGATAGGATGTTGATCTGTGAAACCATCTGACTACTATTTGGAGTCAGGAAGGAATTTTTTACCCACTTGGTGCTTAATTGGAACTTTTTTTTTTGCCTTCCTCTGGATCAACAGGGGTGATTTGGCATGGGTTGGACTTGATGGACACATATCTTTTTTCAGCCTCATCAACTATGTTACTGTGCTACTATATATGTAGATAACACACAGTCCACCTTATTTGTCATATCATTGATGACAGACATGAAAGTTGCTGGCAATTCTTTCAGACTGAGGCAAGCACAGTGCATCAACGTTCTCAAGGACCAGAAGCAACACATTGCCCACCCTCTGGTCCTTAAAGGATAATGATAACAATGTGAAGTGAATAAAGATTGTAGTCCTGCGCTCCTGCAAGCAACTGTCATGTCTGCCTCCATGGAAGTGGCATCTAGGACTGAATAACTATATTATCTCTTGATACAAAAATTAAGGGGAAAAAAAACATAGGTACTGGGATTTTTTTTAGCCATAGAAATGTTTGGGAGTTATTATCGAGGTAGGTTAGTTTTTATTTTAACCCTCTGAGTGCCAGAGGGGTATGCAATGCATTGCATACCCCTCTGGCACTCAAAGGGATAAAGGGTTAGTAATGTCCACAAAAAAGTTTTTTGCATTTAGAAGAGCTTAAAAAGCTGAGCTAAATGCAAAAAACCGTATCTCTCAAACCGCTATGGTTTAAGAGATACGGGCGTTTAAAGTTTGATCTCTCCTACTGACAGCTGTAAAGCTGTCAGCAGGAGAGCTTGAGCAGAGACGCGATCTCGTTATTTACTATGAATCCCTTGGAATGGTCTAAAGGAGTGCTTGAAAACCAGGCACATATTTTAGACCATTCCAATGAAGGGATTCAGGGTAAATAACGAGATCGCGGCTCTGGTCAAGCACCTACATGTCGACCGACACGGATCTCCTGCTGCAGTAGGAGAGATCAAACTTTAAACGCCTGTATCTCTTAAACCATAGCGGTTTGAGAGATAAGTTTTTTTACATTTAGCTCAGCTTTTTAAGCTCTTCTAAATGCAAAAAAACTTTTTTTGTGGCCATTACTAACACTTTAAAGGACACAGAGGTTTATATACGAAGCAAATTAGAGCAATTCTGGGTTAAACCAACTGCAACATAGTAGACATCTAAAAATTCCCATAGAAGGAGCTCTATTTCATTGCTCTCTAACACTCAAGGGGTTAAACACCTCAGATAAATCAACGGTTTGTTTTATTTGTCCCCTATGATGCCATCGATTGGATCCAGAACTGCTCCAGGTAATTTTAGAACATCATCTTCACTTTTACTACAAGTTTCTTTTATATGATTATGTTGAGCAAATATATCTTACAGCAGCGAGACAGAGCTGTCAAGGTTATGTATGAACAGAACATCCATTCTCAAATGCAATTTTTCAAACGTTTATAACTTTGAAAGGGAGTGATTGATCCAAACAAACCCTGCAAATTTCATGCAAATCAATTCAGTAGTTTTGGAGACTGAAGGACGTGAAAAAAACAGGAAAATGATATCAACTTATCATTATTTTCCTTTCCTGCACAGGACACCCAAGGGTTAACTCCTTCCTCAGCTGATTGGATTTTCATAGTTCCTCCATTTTCAGTTTGTCGAACCAATTATGATGAAGGTAGCCAAAGGGTTAAAACAAGAGAACCAATCAGGGGGGATATCTTCACATAAATAGGTAAATGACAACATAAATAATTTTGAGAACTTTACACAATAATAGGTACTGACACGCTACTTCACAGTAAAGAATTGATTAAATAGTCAATTACTAATATTTGTGCAATACATATATATGTATATATATATATATATATTTATATATAAAATGTATTTAAGTGATTTAAAATGATATATATAAAATGTATATATAAAATGTATTTAAGTGAAATATACCATAAATATAACCAACAATGATAAAACTGAGTGAACACCAATGGAATAGATAACAATAACTCAAAAACCAATATGACAATTATTATGACCAGCAGTTAAAGGGTTAACCATACCTGGGTATATTCAGAGGTATGGAATAACAATAATTGAACTCAGAAACAAAGAAAAGGATGATAAATCCTTACAATTAATTCAAGACAGTTGGCAGCAGCGTATATGAATACCTCAGCCTCAGGAACTGTATCAACTATGCAAATTAAGGTTTAAGGTATATTGTCACGTGAATTGACCTTAATATTAAGCTAAGTCCTCTGACAATTATCCTTGTACCCATATGCAATAGCAAATTTTAGAGAAACTAACTGGAATAAGATCCCAGACAGATCACTATAATTTAACTATATACGGATTTCAGCTATTGTGTACCTCCTGAATAAAACATATGAATTGCATTTAATATAGTTAAAGGGATAGTAATACTTTGTTTTATCTTTATTTTATTTTGTAGGCATTAAAAAAACATGAAGAACGATATAAGTCTTATCTCTCAAACCTTTATGGTTTAAGAGATATTCACAAGCAAAGTATCCTCCCCCCTGCTCAGCCAGATCAGAAGGGAGGTACCCAGGTAGACTGCAGAGAGGGACAATCTTCAATTAAGATAAGGGAAAAAGCTGAAAAACTTGTCAAGGGGGGCAGGGCTTTCATTGTTCTCATAGGAAGAAGATTGTCCCCTACTGTTATCTGTCTGGTCTATGGACTGGATTCCTCATCTGAGAAGAGATGGCTTACACTAGGTAAAAGGGACGGGAGGGGAAACTTTGCTTGTGAATATCTCTCAAACCATAAAGGTTTAAGAGATAAGACATATTGTTCTTCATGTTTTTTAATGCCTACAAAATAAAAGAAAGATAAAACAAAGTATTACTATCCCTTTAATTCCGAATTAATAGAGCCAATATAGCTTGGTGATGGCCTCAAACTTGTCCTTCCAGATCTTCTAAAGTACCTTCAAAATCATGGGAACTGAAGGGAACATGGAAACAAACTCTCCCATCAATGAATAGGAAAGAAAATCTGTCCATTTGGCTTCTTATAGAACATCCTTGAGAAGAATATCTTGCTTTGTGCCATAAGTTCAATTGATGGAGACCCCCACCACTGGACAATCATCCCATAGGTCGTCCAATCTAAGGCACAGGAAATTAGGACCAGGAGAGATTGGCTGAGGAAGTTGACATGTCTTTTGAGTTTTCCATGGATGAAATTGCTGTGAGATTTGTGACATACCTCAAGGCCCATTTCCGAAAAGGGGAGACTTCATTTAGGAGAAAGAGAAACTTCTGATGCTTTCTTAAATAAGCCTCCACTGAGATCATGTCTAGCAGAAATGTTATTGGGTGTCCTTTCAGGATGTCATAAAAATGTCTGAAAGCCAACGCTGCAGCACTTACTTGTAAAATATTTGATGGCATGCTGTCACAGGGAGATGGCCATAGCCCTTGAGCTGGAAAATTTAGGTAGGTGGCATCCCGTCCTCTAATGCTTGCATCTATAGTTAGGGTTATCCATTCTGGGTCAGCCAACTCAAACCTTCTGGCAAGGTTGTATTCCTGTTCCCACCCCCTGAGGGACTGAAGGGCTTCATCTGGGATAAAAATCTATTTCTCCAAGGAGTCCAAGCCACTATTGTTGGAAAAGGGACAGGGGTCTCATATTTGACCTTGCCTGTCTTTGCTGCCCAAGGCCTAAACCAGTGGGCTTTTCTAGCAGAAACATACAAAGTGGTGGTCCAGGCTTGCAGCTAAAATAAGCTGACAGAAGAATCAACAAAAAACGTGGTCACCAGCTTAACATCTTTTTTCACCCTGGACCAGAAGCTGTACTACAGAATCCAACCAGAGTTTCCCTGCCATTGAGATGGAGGTTAGGGCCACTAACAGTTTGGGTGGCTTCTCCTCAGAATAAACTATGGATTGGCATGAATCGTAGATTCAGGAAGGGAATCATCTGATCAACCTGGAAGTCCTTTTTTCTGGCTCAGCTCTTGGTCTCTTTCTGAATTGTAGCCCATGAGATACTACTTGAGCAATCGTCTGGGTCATGTTCACCAAAGAAGCAGGACAATCAGAAATGAAATCAAACCAGCAAGATGGTCACTTCTTCATCCCTTCCATAACTTCCCTATCCCAGCTAAAGCAGGTCCTTCGAGAAGGAAATTCTAGCTGACGAACCAATGACACCTGGAAAGACACAAATTGTCCCATCAGCCAATCCATCACACTTTCCAGAAAACCCCTACCTGGTAACCTTAGAATGTGATGCTTTTGTGGGCCGATCAGGCTCCATGGTCAGTGAGATGCTGCAAAAGGAATGCAACATCCCCAATAAACCAAAGCAAGCTACTAGCAGAGGTGCCGTTCTAACATGAGAAAGGGATAAAGCAGCCACCAGGAGCCTGAAGTGACAGGCTCAGGCAACAGCTGGAGACCCCAGCAAGATGCTCAGGTAAAATTCAGACAAAATCTGGGCAGCAATAATCCAGGAGAAAATACAGCAAATGAGCAAGAAAAAAGAAAAAAAAAAAAAAAAAAAAGGTTTAGGAACATTGTTGATGAATTTGAAAGAAAGATGTGTCCATCAAGTTCAACCTTTGCTAAAGCTCTCTGGAGCCATTTCTAATCTAGTCCCAAGTGTGTGGGGGGAATTATTCCTTCCTGACTCCAATTGGTACTCAAATAGTTCCCCGGATCAAAATCCTATTTGCTTAGAAGCCATCTGTCATAGTTGTCAATATTGTTCTGTGCCAGATAGGCATCCATTGCTTTTTTGAATGCAGCTGCATTATCTGCAAACACAACATCCCGAGGCAAAGAATTCCATTGCCTTACGCCCTTACTGTAAAGAATCCCTGCCTATGTTTTAGTCGAAAGAGCCTTTCCTCAAGTCTTAATGGATGATCTCTTGTTCTTAGCTAGAATTACTCTTAGCTAAAAGGTATCCAATACATTTTTGAAAATTATCTACAGTCTCTGACAACCCCGCCTCCCAAAGCAAAGAATTCCACATCCTTGCTGTATTTTGTGCTTTTTGAGCAAAGAATTCACCAGATGGTGCTTTCTCATGCACTTTAAAGTATGTGTAAATAATATTAATAATTTCCCCCGCTTATATGCCTCTTCTCTAAAGCAAAAAAACAAATTTGTCTAGTCCCTCTATAACTAAAATCTTTGAATTCTTTTATCAGTTTTATTTCATCTCTTTGTGCTTTTTCCTTTCCGGTGATATATTTTTTAATAGCTGGTGCCCAAAACTATACTCAATATGTTAGACGAGACCTTACCAAGGATATAAAATGTTAAATTATATTCCCATCCAATGCAACTATACCCATTTCATACATGATAGACCCCCTACTGTCTCTGGCAGCAGCTTACTGACATTGACATCTTACCACCATGCAACATTAAATGTATTAGTCATGTTTTATTATTAAAGGAGCAGTAAACTTTTTTATGAAAAAAATATATATTGTAGGGATTTTCTTATTGAGTAAAATAATGGTACTCCCACTGCCGAGAGATTTATATTTCCAGAGTTATTACAGTTTAAACCCATGTTTTTTTACATTAGCAGTGCCCTCTAGTGGTCAAATTCTAATTAGATTTCCTGTTAGATTCTAATGGAGAGGAAAGTCAGAAAAGTCAGAGATATACAGTTCTCCATAGAATGTGACAGAAACTGCCTGTCACTTCCTGTCAGTTAGAACTATCAGGAAGTAAACACAGTAAATTCACTTCCTGTCAGTTAGAACTATCAGGAAGTAAACACACAGTAAATTCACTTCCTGATTATTTAAACTGCTATTAATTTTGAATAAAACATCTAACAGTGATGGGAGTGACCTTGTTTTATTCAGCAGGAAATGCTCTATAAAATATGTGTTTTCATAAAGAAAAGTTTACTGCTCCTTTAAAAAAATATATTATGTAGAGCTCAACCTGGTTTGATTTCATATTTTTTCTTTACCAAAAAAAAAAAAAAAATCTAGAAAAAGTGACCACTAGGTGATGATGTTTCATTAGTCTATATAGAGAATTTCTCTCATTGACTGTGAAGTTCTCTAAACACTGTAACAGAGTGACATATCTTGAACTGTTTTATCTTTGGAATAAAGAACCTCCACTCTTTTTTTTCAGCAGAAAAACCACAATTTATATTTTTCATAAAAAGTATAACTGTTCTTCTAAGATACTGATTAATCAAATCACTGTATACTTTGATGTCCTTTTAATGGAATCCACAGCATTCTTTTGAAGCATCTACTGCCTTGTCATTCTATTTGCTTACAACCACTTACAGTCCCTTTGAAATTAACTACCCAATTATGATTTGTGGAAACACAGTAACAAGTGAATGCTGAGCGTTCTGACCTTCAGAGAAGAAGCAATCACTATATGTAATCTATCAAAGGGACGCTGTCACCAGAAAACACTCGTATGTTTAACCCTTTGAGTGTCAGAGGGATAGGCGACTCATTGCAAGGCAATGCTTTTTAAAATAGACTGACACTCCAATAGATAAGGGTCAATTAAAATGAAAAGCAAATGACTAAAATACACACAGGAGACATTATGATGTCTCTCTTTTCAACCAGGAGACATTTTTAATGCACCGTTTTGTAGGTCGCCAAATAGAAGGTGACATTTCAATTGGCAAACAAGGGAAAACTGATAATACTTATCTTTCATTAAAGTTAAATAAAAGGAACAATTTGTGAAATACATTAATAAATCTGTATCCTATCTAAGTATTATCGGGGAGTATTGCCACTTTGTAGTTAGGGCCAGATTCATAGTAACATAGTAATTTAGGTTGAAAAAAAGACTTGTGTCCATCTAGTTCAACCCTTTTCCTATTCCTGTTTACCATCGTTGATCCAAAAGAAGGCAAAAAAAAAACCCTCAAATGTTTTTTGATTCTATTGCAGGTGCTAAATGTTAACGCCTGTTTTATCAAACATTTTCCTACTGGGGCTAGATTCTATTGCAGGTGCTAATTTTATCACTGCTTGAGGGCAATATTCTATTGCAGGTGCTAATTTTATCACTGCTTCGGGCTAGATTCTATTGCAGGTGCTAAATGTTAACACTCGTTTTATTAAACATTTTCCTATTGAAGTCTACGGGGAAACCTGGAGATAAAAGCAGTGATACAATTAGCACCTGCAATAGAACCTAGCCCGAACGTAGTGATAAAATTAGCACCTGCAATAGAATCTAGCCCGAAAGCAGTGATAAAATTAGCACGTGCAATAGAATCTAGCCCAAAACAGTGATAACATTAGCACATGCAATAGAATCTAGCCCGAAGGCAGTGTTAACATTTAGCACCTGCAATAGACTCTAGCCCCAAAGCAGTGATAAAATTAGCACCTGCAATAGAATCTAGCCCGAAAGCAGTGATAAAATTAGCACCTGCAATAGAACCTAGCTGGAAAACAGTGATAAAATCAACACCTGCAATAGACTCTAGCCCGAAAGCAGTTATAAAATTAGCACCTGCAATAGAATCTAGCCCGAAAGCAGTGATAACATTAGCACATGCAATAGAATCTAGCCCGAAGGCAGTGTTAACATTTAGCACCTGCAATAGAATCTAGCCCGAAAGCAGTGATAAAATTAGCACCTGTAATAGAATCTAGCCCCAGGGATGTCTCTTCTAAATTTGGTTTCATATGATCACTTTCTCCTACGCAGCTCATCCCCCATTGTTCATTCCCATAGGATTTATAAGACAAATTTTTAAATCAATTTCAAATTGCCCATCAGTTGTCAATTAAAAAAAAAATGATTACCAGTCCTCGAAAGGACTATTCTGTAACAACTCAGAGAAAAATATATATTCACTTAACCCTACGGCAATAGATACTAAAAATGAGGGATCGCACAGCAACTATGATTATGGGTTTAACAGATCTGAGCCGCTGTGCCTCGTAATCTCATTAACATAACGGACGATGAATAAGATAGATGATGAAAGAAAAACAAGCATTTCACGGCATCTTCTGATGCTTGTCTTGTCCTAATGTTAACCTTTTGAGTGCCAGAGGGATAGGCAACGCATTGTAAAGCAATGCATTGCAAGCCCCTCTGGCACTCAAAGGGTTAACATGTTAGGGTTCCTTTTTCTTTACCAGAAGTTTCAAAAGCAACTATAATTATACTATCTGTAGCAAGTTGGATTATGGCCGGTAACACTTATATGGTGTACATATTTATTAAAGGGGAACTATCACCCCAAATAAAGTCCCCACACCCCCAATAATCCTATATAATAATTCACTAAATCGTGTGTAACGCCGCGACATGCGCAGTACACACTACTGCGCGTACTGCAGTCATGCGCAGTAGAGGCTGCCCGCGCCAAGGCTGATACAGAGCTGGGCGCTCCAAAGGAGCGTCCAACTCTGTATCAGCCGTGGCGCGGGCAGTCTCTACTGCGTGTGACTGCCCCGCAACCAGGTGGCAGTGGCACTGTGGCCCGTGTACCGGGCTGTTCAACTAGTTATTCATATAGCGATAAGCTTAGAAATAGTTCTATTATCAGCATACTACTACATAGTTATAAAGAAATCCTACTTCATCTGAGACTGACAGCCAGGCTTCTCACTTTAATAATAATAATAATAATTATCTTTATTTATATAGCGCCAACTTATTCCGCAGCGCTTTACAATAGGGGATAGAGGCATCTGTTCGCCAGCACCCTCAATCCCTTCCTGTTACCTTAAGGTACAATGCAGCGCCTCCTACAGGAGACTGGGACAGACAGCCAGACATGCAGATGTCTCTAAGTCAAGATGTCTGCTCTGATGCCTGCCCATCAGTCTTATAAGAAGTAGATTTATTTATAACGAGGTACTTATGCTGGATAATACTACTATTTCTAAGCTTATCGCTATATGAATAACAAATAGTGTAAAAGCCAGTGTACACAGGACAAAGTGCGCAGTAGAAGACAGAACGCACAGAATGCTGGGAGGTGTAGTTCTGCGGTAGTACACCTGCTGTGTAGCGTTCAGTGCGTTTGTGCAGTCTCTACTGCGCATGAGTGCATCGGGCAAACATACATGCCTTTTATTCTATATAGGGTTATTGGAGAGGGGCTCTATCTGGGGTGATGGTTCCACTATAATATATAAATTCATCATTTTAAGTAGTTTTAATAAAAGTTACCATGTTTCCCTTGTTTTCCAATTTTTTGAACTGAGAAGATTCAAGAGCTATGTAAGAGCAGTGCTGCTGCAACAGGGTTACCTGTTTTTCTCTCTATGATATTGACTTGAATTCTCTGCACTGCAGCGCTGTTCAAATCACTGGGGATTATTCCTAAAAAGGTCTGGATTCCCCTGTCAGTTCTCTATCTGGAGCGGGGGCATGTTGGGGCGGGGAGTGAGGGTATGACAGTTGACTTTCCCACAACAACTTCACCCATGTAATACTGGTTGATGTCACTGTGGGTTGTCCAGCACTGGAGTTTGCAAGCATGGCAATTTGCAAACATGGATTTTTTTATGTTATAGTAATTTTGCTGCTGAGTAAAATCAGGATACTCTCCATGCTGACAGTTGCTTTATTCAAAAGTTGTAACTGAGCAAACTCTCAGCATGTGATGACGCTGATACTGTCACATTCTTTAGAAAACTGCAGTCCGTGACTCACCTCTCCCATAGAAAGCAACAGAATAACTGTCTGAATACCAGGTGAACTATAGGTTAACTTTCTGGACATAAGAGGTAAAATAAACCTAGTACAATTGCAATAATTTGGGAATGGCACATTTACTGAACAGAAAAAAAGCCCTGTTCTGACTTCCTGTCTTATCCCTACATTACCTTCCCACTCACTGACACTGCAATGTATTATCCACCTCCCCTAGCACTGACTTCCTGTCTTATCCCTACATTACCTACCCCACTCACTGACACTACTCAGCAATGCATTACCCACCTCTCCTAGCACTGACATCCTGTCTTATCCTTACATTACCTCTCCACTCACTGACACTGCTCAATGCATTGCCTACCTCCCCTAGCACTGACTTCCCATCTTATCCCTACATTACCTCCCCTACTCACTGACACTACTCAGCAATGTATTACCCACCTCTCCTAGCACTGACATCCTGTCTTATCCCTACATTACCTCCCCACTCATTGACACTGCTCAATACATTGCCCACCTCCAGCAGAACTGACTTCCTGTCTTATCCCTACATTGCCTCCCCCACTCACTGACACTGCTCAGCAATGCATTGCCCACCTCCCCTAGCACTGACTTCCTGTCTTTTCCCTACATTACCTCCCCCACTTACAGACACTGCTCAGCAACGCAATGCCAACTTCCCCTAGCACTGACTTCCTGTCTTATCCCTACATTACCTCTCACATTCACTGACACTGCTCAGCAATGCATTGTCTACCTATCCTAGTACTGACTTCCTGTCTTATCCCTACATTACCTCCCCCCACTCACTGACACTGCTCAGCAATGCATGTCTCACCTCCCCTAACACTGACTTCCTGTCTTATCTATAGATTACCTCCCCACTTACTGACACTGCTCAGCAATGTATTACCCACCTCCCCTAGCACTGACTTCCTGTCTTATCCCTACATTACCACCCCCGCTCACTGACACTACTCAGCAATGCATTACCCACCTCCCCTAGCACTGACTTCCTGTCTTATCCCTACATTATCTCCCCACTCACTGACACTGCTCAGCAATGCATTACCCACCTCCCCTAGCACTGACTTCCTGTCTTATCCCTATATTACCTCCCCACTCACTGACACTGCTCAGCAATGAATTACCCACCTCCCCTAGTACTGACTTCCTGTCTTATCCCTACATTACCTCCCCACTCACTGACACTACTCAGCAATGCATTACCCACCTCCCCTAGCACTGACTTCCTGTCTTATCCCTATATTACCTCCCCCCACTTACCTCCCCTGCTCAGCAATGCATGTCTCACCTCCCCTAGCACTGACTTCCTGTCTTATCCCTATATTACCTCCCCCACTCACTGACACTGCTCAGCAATGTATTACCCACCTCCCCTAACGCTGACTTCCTGTCTTATCCCTATATTACCTCCCCCCACTTACCTCCCCTGCTCAGCAATGCATGTCTTACCTCCCCTAGCACTGACTTCCTGTCTTATCCCTACATTACCTCCCCCACTCACTGACACTGCTCAGTAATGCATTGTCCTCCTCCCCTAGCCCTGATTTTCTGTCTTATCCCTACATTACCGCCACACATACTGACACTGCTCAGCAATACATTGCCCCCCTACCCTAGCACAGACTTCCTGTCTTATCCCTGCATTACCTCCCCACTCACTGACACTGCTCAGCAATGCATTGCCACTTTCCCTAGCACTGACTTCCTGTCTTATCTCTACAATACATCTCCCACTCACTGACACTGCTCAGCAATGCATTGCCTACCTCCCATAGCACTGACTTCCTGTCTTATACCTACAATACCTTTCACACTCACTGACACTGTCAGCAAAAAATTGTCCAGCCCCCCAGCACTGACTTCCTATCTTATCCCTACATTACTACTCAGCAATACATTACCCACCTCCCCTAGCACTGACTACCTATCTTATCTCTACATTACCTCCCCACTCACTGACACTGCTCAGCAATACATTACCCACCTCCCCTAGCACTGACTTCCTATCTTATCCCTACATTACCTCCTCCACTCGCTGAAACTGCTTAGCAATGCATTACTCACCTCCCCTAGCACTGACTTCCTGTTTTATCCCTACATTACCTCCCCCACTCACTGACACTGCTCAGCAATATATTACCCACCTCCCCTAGCACTGACTTCCTATCTTATCCCTATATTACCTCCTCCACTCGCTGACACTGCTTAGCAATGCATCACCCACCTCCCCTAGTACTGACTTCCTGTCTTATCCCTACATTACCTCTCCACTCACTGACACTGCTCAGCAATGCATTACCCTCCTCTCCTAGCACTGACTTCCTGTCTTCTCCCTACATTACCTCCCCCACTCACTGACACTGCTTAGCAATGCATTACCCACCTCACCGCACTCACTGACTTCCTGTCTTATCCCTACATTACCTCCTCCACTCACTGTCACTGGTCAGCAATGCATTACCCTCCTCTCCTAGCACTGACTTCCTGTCTTATCCCTACATTACCTCCCCACTCACTGACACTGCTCAGCAATATATTACCCACCTCCCCTAGCACTGACTTCCTGTCTTCTCCCTACATTACCTCCCCCACTCACTGACACTGCTCAGCAATTCATTACCCACCTCCCCTAGTACTGACTTCCTGTCTTATCCCTACATTACCTCCCCACTCACTGACACTGCCCAGCAATGCATTACCTACCTCCCCTAGCACTGACTTCCTCTCTTATCCCTACATTACCTCCCTCATTCACTGACACTGCTCAGCAATGCATTACCCACTCCCCCTAGCACTGATTTCCTGTCTTCTCCCTACATTACCAAACGCACTCACTGACACTGCTTAGCAATTCATTACCCACCTCCCCTAGTACTGACTTCCTGTCTTATCCCTACATTACTTCCCCATTCACTGACACTGCTCAGCAATGTATTGCCCACCTCCCCTAGCACTGACTTCCTGTCTTATCCCTACATTACCTCCCCCACTCACTGACACTGCTCAGCAATGTATTACCCACCTCCCCTAGCACTGACTTCCTGTCTTATCCCTACATTACCTCCCCACTCACTCACACTGCTCAGCAATGCATTACCCACCTCCCCTAGCACGAACTTCCTATCTTATCCCTACATTACCTCCCCCACTCACTGACACTGCTCAGCAATGCATTACCCACCTCCCTAGCACTGACGTCCTGTCTAATCCCTACATTACCTCCCCACTCACTGACACTGCTTAGCAATGCATTACCCACCTCCCCTAGTACTGACTTCCTGTCTTATCCCTGCATTACCTCACCACTCACTGACACTGCTCAGCAATGAATTGCCCACCTCCCCTAACACTGACTTCCTGTCTTATCCCTACATTACCTCCCCCACTTACTGACACTGCTCAGCAATGCATTGCCCACTTCCCCTAGTGGTGAAAGGGATATGTAACAGTGAATGGGGGAGGTAATGTAGGGATAAGGCAGAAAGTACCTCCTCTACATGCTTTAATTACCATTATCTAACCATCTAAATATCTAAAAGAAAATGTGTCTGAATAAAAAAATGTCAAATGCAACATATAGGAGATTCTGAAAGCTCTTTCTACATCAGAAAAGTTGGTTTTAGGTGTTACAGTCCTTTTAAATGAATAGACTTTTCCCGTAGGTAAATATATTTATAGTTTCTTTTTGGATATCTGCAGGTGAAGGCAGTTTACATTGTAGCTAAGATGTTTCCAATATATTGTTACTTTTTTCTTCTTATTTTAATTTCTTTTTTCATCAGAACATTTCCCTGGGAAGGCCCTCGTTTCCCTTCTATTATAACAAGGTGCCAGGGCCAGATCATTTAAAGCTCCCTGATAAGAACTCTTCTGTTTTCCTCCTCTGAGCACTTTAATAACTCAGCAATTTAATGATTGTGGATGTGACTTTACAGTCGGGCAGGGACGGTCTCTTGTAGCGCTTTAGTGCCATTCTGCTGTGTAACACTCTGATTAGATTCATCCACACAGTGTAAAAAGTTACACAAGATGAGGCCTTAAAGCGTCTGTTTGTCTTTCTCTGCAATTTATATAACCCTTTGAGATCCAGAGAGGAGTGCAACCCGCTGCAAGAGCAGCTTAACCCTTTGAGTGCCAGAGGGGTAAGGGTTGAAGTCCTCAGGTTCCCAAACCTTGGCTCTTTCCTGAGCAATTATATTCTCTAATAGTTAAAGATGTAGGAACTTTCACCATGAAGGCGCTTTAGGTAATTGAATTTAACTATTACAAATTGCTATAGATAAATAGATTTTTTTTTTAAAGCTCATGAAAACGCAATATTTATCTTATATAATAACTTGCTATGATGTTTGTCAGAAGCCATCATGTGCAGTAGAGACTGCCCGAATGCACAGAATGCTGGGAGCATGGAATGCTGGAAGCACGGAATGTTGGGAGCACAGAATGCTTGGAGCACGGAATGCTGGGAGCATGGAATGCTGGGAGTTCTGTGCTGGGAGCACGGAATGCTTGGAGCACGGAATGCTGGGAGATGTAGGAATGCTGGGAGTTCTGTGCTGGGAGCATTCTGTGCTTTCGGGCAGTCTCTACAGTGCATGACTGCGTCGGCGGCAGGACGCAGAGCAGGACCGGCCTCTTAACACTTTCAGTGCCAGAGAGGTACGCAATGCATTGCAAAGCAATGCGCTGCGTAC
The DNA here is from genome assembly GCA_037306005.1 of Rhinophrynus dorsalis. Lineage (NCBI taxonomy): Eukaryota > Metazoa > Chordata > Amphibia > Anura > Rhinophrynidae > Rhinophrynus > Rhinophrynus dorsalis. The sequence continues at coordinate 20,967,609 of CM074718.1, forward strand.
CCCTCTGACACCCAAAGGTCTAACATCCCCCGGATCTTGGCTCGCGTGCACGGGCTTTTACACCACTTTATGTATATGCTTTTAAAATTTCCCAGTGACGTCACCGGTTCCTCTTTCTGCGGTACGAGATGTTACGCACAGCTCTGCAGGACGTCCCCTGTTCTTCAAATGACCTCCCACCTCCCTCCCCAGCTTTTCAAGGACAGGGACAGGTTGCAAAGTTGATATCAAGAAGAGCTTTTCAGGAGAGGGGCAATATGGGCTCATTTCTGGCACTCAAAGTGTTAATTCTCACCCCTCTCAGATGCCGCATTCTGGACTCTGCTCCAACCTTAGTTTCCCATCTTGCCAGCAACCAGAGCAAAATGGGAACCAAGGGGGAGTAAAGTCCAGAATGAGGCATCATGGTAGAGGGAAGAGAGGGCACTACGTTCTTCGGTGGGTTTAGTGTGATTGACAGCGCTCTCCCCCTCCCTTACTACCAAAGAGGGACAAAGTAGATTTTTTGATCAAAGGAGGAAAAATGATTAACTTATATGGGAGTGGGGGGTTTATGTTTTTTTTTGGGGGTATAACCCAATATGGGGGTAGGAGTTGGAACGTGACCATCCCACTTTAAAGGGATAGTAATACTTTGTTTTCTCTTTATTTTATTTTGTAGGCATTAAAAAACCCTGAAGAACGATATAAGTCTTATCTCTCAAACCTTTATGGTTTGAGAGATATTCACAAGCAAAGTTTCCCCTCCCGCCCCTTTTACCTAGTGTAAGCCATCTCTTCTCAGATGTGGAATCCAGTCCATAGACCAGACAGATAACAGCAGGGGACAATCTTCTTCCTATGAGAACAATGAAAGCCCTGCCCCCCTTGACAAGTTTTTCAGCTTTTTCCCTTATCTTAATTGAAGATTGTCCCTCTCTGCAGTCTACCTGGGCACCTCCCTTCTGATCTGGCTGAGCAGTGTTACATCAGTAAAAGGGGAGGGAGGGGGATACTTTGTCACTGAATTACTCTTGAACTACAACTCTGACAGAACTGAAATAACACTCTCCAAAGTCCAAATAATATGATGATTAATTAGAGCTGCTTTTATTATGAAACATTACTATCCCTTTAAATTTATTTCTAATGCATTGCAACGTTTTAAAGGGGAAAAATCACTCCTATACAAGTTTACCTCATTGCCATCATCATATAGCGATAAGCTTTAATCTTTGGGGGGTTTTTATATACAAAATGCAATTTACTTTATTAAAATGAGCTTGTGCCTTACTTCCGGACAGACTGCGGTTAAATACCGATATCTGTCAATCTTCTTCTGTTCCCTCCCCAACTATTTTCGGGTTCCAACCTCCTCTGATGATGGGGGATTTCTCTATGTAAGCGGGTTGGAATGCGACAATAGTTGGGGAGGGAACAGAAGATTGACAGACTGCGGTGCTGAGCTGTAACGCAGTCTGACCTGAAGTAAGGCCACTGCTCATTTTTAATAATGTAAATTTTGCAAGAGCATGCATTATATATATGTACATGACTTGTGAGGAAGGATGTAAATGGAACATAGTTCTCTATGTAATCACTTCATAAAAGGGATAGTAATACTTAATTTTATCTTTATTTTATTTTGTAGGCATTAAAAAAACATGAAGAACGATATAAGTCTTATCTCTCAGACCTTTATGGTTTGAGAGATATTCACAAGTAAAGTTTCCCCTCCCACCCCTTTTACCTAGTGTAAGCCATCTCTTCTCAGATGTGGAATCCAGTCCATAGACCAGACAGATAACAGAAGGGGACAATTTTCTTCCTATGAGAACAATGAAATCCCTGCCTCCCTTGACACGTTTTTCAGGTTTTTCCCTTATCTTAATTGAAGATTGTCCCTCTCTGCAGTCTACCTGGGCACCTCCCTTCTGATCTGGCTGAGCAGTGTTACATCAGTAAAAGGGGCGGGAGGGGGATACTTTATCATTCAATTACTCTTGAACTACAGCTCTGACAGAACTGAAATAACACTCTCCAAAGTCCAAATACTATGATGATTAATTAGAGCTACTTTTATTATGAAACATTACTATCCCTTTAATGCAGGCCCTGTACCAGTTAAGTCTTTCATCTACACCTTTTTTATTTTATTGTATGTCTGCTGTGTTTAATTGCACTACGCTGGGACCCACAAATAATAATAATACAAACATCAAAATAGCATTTAAAGTGTCCCCTCCGACCTGTTTCAAAATAACATCTTTCATTAGGGATTTTTGAATTTAGATAATATTTGTAGGTGTATTAGAGTAGGACTTACCGTAAAGTGAGATACCTTGGCGTGGTTGGTAAGCTTACACACGGACTGGCCAATTTGTGGGACGAAATTCTCACTTATTTCACTTAGATTTACTAAGGATTATTATATATGCCCATTACAGGGCACACATTATTCACAGCATATAGAGGAGCGCAGATCTGTTTGTTTGTACATGTATTATATATATATATATATATATATATATATATATATATATATATATATATATATACTATATAATAATTTGCTAAATAGTTTGTAACGACGCAGTCATGCGCAGTAGAGACTGGCCGTGATGAGGCTGATACAGAGCAGGGCGCTCTGTAGTCAGACCGGAGCGTCCAGCTTTGTATCAGCCGCGGCGCAGGCAGTCTCTACTGGGCATGACTGCACTGCGACCAGTCGGCATTGTGGCCTGTGTACACAAGCTCTTCAGTTAGTATATATATAAAAACAATCAGCGATTAAAGGAGCAGTATGATAATGCATATGTTATAGAGAATTTCCTGCTGAGTAAAATAAGGTCACTCCCGCTGCTGTCAGTTATTTTATTCAGAACTTGCAAAAGTTCAAATAATCAGGAAGTGAATTTACTGTGTTTACTTCCTGATGGCTCTAACTGACAGGAAGTGACTCTGACAGTGTTCCCTCCGGCAGACAGGCAGCCTCGTAATGCAGAGCACTGGCAGATGACATCATCACTCAGCGCTCTGCATTACTGAAGAGGACCGCGCGGTAGATGAGGTCTGTGCAGAAAGAGGCACTGACCTGTCCTCTGCCACTGGACCACCAGGGAGGCAGGAGATTTAGGGGCAATGTGGAAGGGGCATTGTGGAAGGGGCAATGTGGAGATGGGGGCATTGTGGAAGGGGCAATGTGGAGATGGGGGCAATGTGGAAGGGGCAATGTAGAGATTGAGGGGCACTGTGGAAGGGTCGATGTGGAGATTGAGGGGCACTGTGGAGATTGAGGGGCATTGTGGAGATTGAGGGGCATTGTGGAAGGGGTGACGTAGAGATTGAGGGGCATTGTGGAAGAGGCGATGTAGAGATTGAGGGGCATTGTGGAAGGGTCGATGTGGAGATTGAGGGGCAATATGAAAGGGGCAATGTGGAGATTGAGGGGCATTGTGGAAGGGGCGATGTGGAGATTGAGGGGCAATATGAAAGGGGCAATGTGGAGATTGAGGGGCATTGTGGAAGGGGCGATGTGGAGATTGAGGGGCATTGTGGAGATTGAGGGGCATTGTGGAAGGGGCAATGTGGAGATTGAGGGGCATTGTGGAAGGGGCGATGTGGAGATTGAGGGGCATTGTGGAAATTGAGGGGCATTGTGGAAGGGGTGACGTAGAGATTGAGGGGCATTGTGGAAGAGGCGATGTAGAGATTGAGGGGCATTGTGGAAGGGGCAATGTGGAGATTGAGGGGCAATGTGGAGATGGAGGGCAATGTGGAGGTGGCCAATGTGGTCGGGGGGGCCCATGGCAATTCTTGCACCAGGGCCTCATGGCTTCTAGTTACGCCTGTGGTGGAGATGGTGCATGGAAACTCCAATGACTGGTGGACTCACTTAGTTGTCAGCCAACCACGTATGACTGAAGTCAATGAAAACTATCCATCAACCGCTCCCCACAAGCAATGAGATTCCTGGGGAGCACAGGGAAGTGCAAGTAGGAAGAAATGGTGATATGTAGCTGCATCACTGCTTTTAACACTCTATCCTGTGGATGCAGAGACATCTCCAACACATTGCAAAGCTATAAACTGAAGACATCTCTAGCGTCCAAAGAATTAAATGGCTAATAATACTTAAGTGGCCTTCCAGCTGAGTAAAACAAGTGAAAATTCACTGCGGGGAGACACTTTATTCGAAAGTTATTACAAGCTAAATTTATATTTCAAGAATGTGTGCAGAAAAAGTTGCACTCAAACTATCAAAGGAAAATCCTGATGTGCAATGAGATAACTTGTGAATGAAGCATCTCTGAACAGAGAGAGTAGGCTTGTTAAAAACCTTCAAAATATACAATTTTATTGAAGTGGTACCATTTCAAAGAATAGATTGTTCACTTTACTTTGTAAACAGGTTAAATGAGCAGAAATGTTTTGTTATGGAAAAAAGCATATATTGTATGTTTTTCTTCCTCCTGGGATGCTTTAGTCTAAAGTTATTACAGCTAATCTGAATTTGAATGGCTTGAAAGATACCAAACAGCATGGGTTTACAGCAGGGAGATCTTGTCAATCTAACCTCATAGATTTTTTTGACTGGGTAACTAAAATAATAGACCAAGGGGGGAGCAGTAGATATAGCCTATCTAGATTTAAGTAAAGCATTTGACACTGTCCCTCATAGTAGACTCATTAATAAATTGCAGTGTTTGAGTCTGAATGCAAAAATAGTTAAATGGATAATACAAAGATCTGCAATAGGGTAGACATTCCAGGGGGAATAAGCCAAATGACAAATGATTTAGGTAAATTAGTAGAATGGACAAGAGTGTGGCAGCTGCAGTTTAATGTTGATAAATTTAAAATAATGCACTTGGGACATAAAAATCCAAAGGAAAAATATACTGTTAAGGGTGCTATGCTGACAGAGACAACAAAGGAAAGGGATTTGGGAGTAATTATTTATAATGACTTAAAGGTAGGCAGGCAATGTAATAAAGCGGTGGGGAATGCAAGCAGGGTACTGGGTTGTATAGCGAGGGGCATTAGTAGCAGAAAAAGGGAAGTGGTCATGTCACTCTACAGATCTCTAGTTAGACCTCACCTAGAGTATTGTATACAGTACTGGAGACCCCATCTCCAGAAGGATATAGATATTCCAGAGATAATTCAGAGAAGGTCTACTAAAATGGTAACTGGTTTACAGGAAAAGAAATATCAGGATAGACTAAAGGATCTGAACATGTATAGCTTGGATGAGAGAAGAGAGAGAGGGGATATGATAGACACATTCACATACATGAAGGAATTCAACAAAGTGCAGGATGGAAGTACATTTAAAAGTAGCAAAAATGTTAGGACAAGAGGCCATAGTCTAAAACTAGAGGGACACAGGTTTAGATGTAATGTAAGAAAGTTTTAGTTTACTGAGAGGGTAGCAGATAAGTGGAACAGTCCACCAGCAGAAGTGGTAGAAGTTAACACAGTGACAGAATTTAAGCATGCATGGGATAGGCATAAAGCTGTCCTTAACATAAGACAAGACCAAGGACCAAAAAAGGGTTGAGGTTTTTACAGTAGGAAAATGGCCAGACTAGATGGGTCGAATGGTTCTTATCTGCTGTCAAATTCTATGTTTTTAAAACCTGCTTTTTTAAACTTATCTGCAATGTTCTGTCATGGACAGCAGGTGGCTCTGTTCCTTTCATTTACTATGTAGAGTAGGGGTAGCCAAACCTGGCCCTCATCAGGGCCGGATTTGCCATTAGGCAAAGTAGGCACCTGCCTACAGGCGCACGCCACCGAGGGGCGCCTGCCATTCGGATTTTTTTTTTTAATTATTCACATTGCCCGCCCCCCCCCCCCCCTTTGTCTATTTCCTACCTCCCCGGCAGGACAGGTCTGTGCCGCCTTTGGCACAGTCCTGTAGGTGCTGAGCTCCCTCGTCGCCTCTTTAGGAATGCAGAGCGCTGGGAGATTACATCATCTCCCAGCGCTCTGCATTCCTGAATAGGAGACCGCTCGGGAGCTCCATCAGGCACAAGACTGTGCCAAAGAAGGCACATACAGATCTCCTACCAGGGAGGTAGGAAACGGACAACGGGGGGAGGTAGGAAACAGACAATGGGGGGGAGGCAATGTGAGGGCAACATGGAGATGGTGGGGGCAAGTTGGAGCTAATGGGGGGCAAGTTGGAGCCGATGGAGGGCAATATGGAGATGGTGGGGGCAAGCTGGAGCTCATGGGGTGGGGGGCAATATGAGGGCAATGTGGAGCTGATGGGGGGCAATGTGAGGGCAATGTGTAGCTGATGGGGGGTGTTGTGAGGGCAATGTGGAGCTGAAGGGGGGCAATGTGAGGGTGATGTGGAGCTGATGGGGGCAATATGGAGCTGATGGGGGCAATGTAAGGGCAATGTGGAGCTGATGCGGGCAATATGGAGCTGATGGGGCATTTTGAGGGCAATGTGGAGCTGATGGAGGCAAAATGGAGCTGATGGGGGGCATTGTGAGGGCAATGTGGAGCTGATGGGGGCACTATGGAGCTGATAGGGGCAATGTGAGGGCAATGTGGAGCTGATGGGGGTCAGTGGGAAGGCAATATGGTATATGGAGATGATGGGGGCATTATGGAGCTGATGGGGGCAATGTGAGGGCAATATGGTATATGAAGATGATGGGGGCAGTGTGAGGGCGATATATGAGATGATGGTGGCAAGCTGGAGCTAATGGTAGGCAATGTGGCGATGATGGAGGCAATGTGAGGGCACTATGGAGATGATGGTGGGCAACGTGGAGATTAGGAACATTGTGGAGGTATCCAGTGCAGATGGCCCGGGGGGGGGGGGTGCCTCAAATTTCTGTGCCTACAGGCTCCTGAGATGTAAATCCAGCCCTGGCCCTCATGAGCTCCCAACAGTGCATGTTTTCGGGATATCCCTAAATGAGCACAGATATATCAATATACTCAGCCTGGGGTAGCTCCTAAGCCTCGCAAGAGAAAGCACACGGATCCAGAAATCTCTGAAAAAAGTGTTTCACTTTATTGCATCCATGCCAAACGTTTTCGGTCCGGAGAGGACCTTCCTCAGGAGAACAGGTAGACCAAATAAAGTGACTGAGTCACTAGTAAGTCCACCTATACACCATCTGGAACATCCTAAAAACATTCACTACTGGTAGCTCTGGAGGACCTACGCTAGGCTGACCAGACCTCACCTTTAACTGGGAACACATAGGAAATAGGCCTATTTTAGTACTGCAATGAAATCAAAGCAGTCCTGCAGTATGCATTTTCCATATGTGTCCCCTGTTAAAGGTGAGGTCTGGTCAGCCTAACCTAAGCTGGTCCTCAAACAGGGTTACGTGGCACTTTAGTGTCCTGCAGAGAACATGTTAGGATGTTTCTTTTTCTATGAAGATTAGGACAAAATTAGAATGTGGAGTTTCATATGTACGTTTATATAAACAGTTATACACAATGGTCCGTATGTTAAAAAGAAAAGTGGAGGGGTTCTAGGGCAAAACATTTTCACTATAGGCAGGCCCAGATTTCTCGTAAGGCAGAGTAGGCATCTGCCTACAAGCGCACCCCACAGAGGGGCGCCTGTTATTGGGACCCGTTTTTTTTATTTAGTGTTATATATATTATAACCCGGTACTCAGTCAGGTCTGCGCTTCCTTCGGCACAGACCTGTAGCTGCAGAGATCCCTCTTGAGCTCTTTAGTAATGCAGAGTGCTGATAGATGACATCATCTCCCAGCGCTCTGCATTACTGAACAGAAGACCGCGCGGGAGCGCCAGCAGTTACAGGTCTGTGCCAAAGAGGTGCAGACCTGTCTTGCCACACCGCTCGACCACCAGGGAGGAGGTAGGAAATGGGGGTGGGCGCAACGTGAGGGTAATATGGAGCTGATGGGGGACAGTGTGAGGGCAATATGGAGCTGATGGGGGGCAATAAGGAGCTGAAGGCTGGCAATGTGAGGGCAATATGGAGCTGATGGGGGCAATATAGAGCTGATGAGGGCAATATGGAGCTGATGGGGGGCAAGTTGTAGCTGATGGGTGGCAAGTTGTAGCTGATGGGGGACAAGTTGTAACTGATGGGGTGCAAGTTATAGCTGATGGGGCAATATGGAGCTGATGGGGAAATGTGTAGATAAGGGCAATGTGAGGGCAATATGAAGCTGATGGGGGGGCAAGTTGTAACTGATGGGGGGCAAGTTGTAGCTGATGGGGCAATATGGAGCTTATGGGGAAATGTGGAGATAAGGGCAATGTGAGGGCAATATGGAGCTGATGGGGGGAAAGTTGTAACTGATGGGGGCAATATGGAGCTGATGGGGCAATGTGAAGATGATAGGGGCAATGAGAGGGCAGTATGGAGCTGATGGGGTGCAAGTTGGAGCTGATGGGGGGCAATAGGGATCAATGTGAGGGCAATATGGAGATGATGGGGGCAGTGTGGCGATTAGGATCATTGTGGAGGTGTCCAGTGGAGATGGCCAATGGGGGGGGGGCGGATTTCTGTGCCTACAGGCTCCTGAGATGTAAATCCGGCCCTGGCTATAGGGGAGAATTTTTAGTTCTCCCCTATAGTGCAAATGGTATGCCTCAGAATCCATCCACTTTTCTTTTGAGCAATCGGCCCATTAATATGTTTGTTATTGTCATTCTGAATGTGGGACCTAAATGAATGCTATATGTACATATTATACTTTTCACTGCGTCCTTGACAAATGACCTATACAATGTTTGGACCACTGGCATAGAGGGCATTAGAGAAAGATGCACTCTCCGGACACTAGTTGGGGCTGTTGCGAACAGATTGATTTAAAAAAAAAAAAAGTAAAATAAAAAAGAATATGTAAAAGCAATTATAACTGAAATTTTAAAATGTTATAATGAAAACAAATAAAATGTCCCTAGCAGTAAGAGTACCACTGTTTTACTCAATAGGTGAAGCCCTATATTATATTGTTTTTTTCCATAAAAGAATCTTTAGTGCCTTTAACTCCCTGAGTGCCAGAGAGATATCCAATGCATTGCAACACACTGCATTGGATACGGTTCAGGGATTCAAAGAGTTAAAGCCATGCAGCAAGTAATTTTTTTGGGAGGAATGAAACATTAGGAAATGAGTTGCACATTATACCTACAGTATTTATTTCCTCTGCATGAAATATGTTCTGCATTGAAGAATGTACTAATGTTTCAGCATTTTACTTTAATGATTTCTGAATAGGTTTAATTATTTCTCAGAAAAATCAATATTTGTATTGCAGTGATAAAAACCTTTCTGATGTTGTGGAAAATTCACTCTAGTCTGTATGCAAAAGACGAGCAATTCTGGAGCGAGGGCTTAAAGGGGTAGTAATGTTTCACAAAAAAAGGCAGCTCCAATTAATCGTCATAGTATTTAGGCCATGGAGAGAGTTATTTCAATACTGTCAGAGTTGTAGTTCAAGAGTAATTCAATGATAAAGTATCCCCCTCCTGCCCCTTTTACTGATGTAACACTGCTCACCTCAGAGCAGCAAGACTGTCCAGATGGATCACAGAGAAGGACAATCTTCAGTGGTTATAAGGAAAAACCTGTCAAGGGGGCAGGGTTTTCCTTATGATCACAGTAAGAAGATTGTCCCTTTCTGGGACCTGTCCGATCAAGAGACCAGATTCCACATCTGAGGGGAGGGGCTTACACTAGGTAAAAGGGGCGGGAGGGGGATACTTTATCATTCAATTACTCTTGTACAACAGCTCTGACAGTACTGAAATAACACTCTCCAAGGCCCGTATACTATGATGATTAATTGGAGCTGCTTTTATTGTGAAACATTACTATCCCTTTATAAGTCCTTTTTACAGCAATGGGGATATTGGAAATATTTATCTGTTCCCTTGATTATTCCATCTGTTGTCCCTCTGTTGCTGCCCTGTGTCCCTATAGAAACCCTTTAATCTCTCCGGTTCCTTCCTGTGCCCTCTGCCTCTTCGCTGGGATGTGCTGTTAACCCTTTGATTGCCAGAGGGGGTCAAACTTTTGCCTCCACATTCTTCTCTCCCCTATCCCAGTGACCCAGCTGGTCACTTGTAATTATATATTGCCCTGCTGGTCTCATATAATGATGTATTGCACTGTCGGTCTCATGTAATGCTCTGCTGGTTACATACTTCCCAACATTTCAAATGGCCAAAGAGGGACATTTTTGTTTTACGGGATGTTGCTGGGGATGTGTTGGTGGGTGGGGCATTACCGAGACGTTTTAGGTTATTTTATGACCAATTGACACCCCTTTGTGTAACTGAATAAATGATTTTGAATAAGACTGAAGTATTTTATTTACACAGACTAATGTATAAACACATATAAAGGGGAACTTTCACTCCCAAGACACTGTATCTTATATGATTAATCGTAATTATAATCATATGCGATATGGAGCTTGCTGGTACAATAAACTGCCACAGCCTGAAAATGGCATATTAATGAAGATGACCCTGTGTCTTTTGTATTGGATAATGCCACCAGCTTTGATAATGATGATTTAGAATATGTCAATCCACACGAAAGCTCCTTCTCTATTGCTCCTCCTCAAGCGCAAACTAGCGATGACAATAATGTATTGTGTATAAATTTGGCGCTATGTAACTCTATAGTCCAGTAATATACAATGTGTGGGAAATTCACAGGGTTCAGCCCAAATTACTACTTTACTCAAAATAGTCCAAAAGTAACTTGAAAATATATGCAAATATTGAGGCGATCCCACAATCCCCAAAATTTACAATACCAGCATTTAATAACAATATAGATATAAATGTCCTTATACACGCAGAGATCGTCTACTTGCTTGTCGGTAGCCCAATCACCTCAGGATTCATCAAATGCACCAAAAAGAAAGGGAAAGAAAGAAACTCATCAGCCAAGGTTTATACATAGTATCGGAAGCGATAATATCCACTTACTCTTAAGTTGTTACTGTTGCACGGCTTGTAGGGGAATCCCCATATCATCCACGTATAATCTCTCTTAATCAATGTGCTCCAGGACAGCTCACCAATCCCCTTCAAACTCCTCTCTGCTCTTGCACGTTCCCTTCCCAAATCATATGGTAACACAAGAAAGGCGCACACTCAATATAGCGTTATGGATTACCAGAAAGCCATATAATATCCACTCACATTAACGATGTTCTTATGCAGGCATAATTAGATTAAAAATGCGTGTTTCTTCTTTTTCACTTTTGATCTGCTTTATTCGAATCTTCTTTATTCGAATCTTCTTTTGAATAAAGCAGATCAAAAGTGAAAAAGAAGAAACACGCATTTTTAATCTAAGTACAATTGAATTAACTAAACCACAGGAATCTGTTTTAAAAAAAGGGTTAAAATTTGCTCCAACATAGAGATTAAATAAATTTGATACATTTGTTGATATTCATAAATACATGCGTAAATTACAATTAAAAAATATTTTATGAATAAAGAGGATGTTGTTATAAGGAACGCATATGATCCCTTTGAGCATACTAAATGTAGAACAAACTCAACCTTCAATCCTGTCAATAATAGTAGCCATTACATGGAGACTTTTAAAAAACTAGTTCTGGATGATGTAGAAGCACTGGAACTAAGAAAAGTCAGAAACAATCTCACTAAAGAAGAAAATGTGGCACTGAAAGAATTGATGAATAATAATAAGTTAGTGATTAAACCTGCAGATAAAGGGGGAGGAGTGGTTTTGATGGATAAAGAAAAGTATGTACAAGAATTGTTAAGACAAGTGAACGATGTAAATGTATATGAGAAATTAAAGGGTGACCCCACTAATTAATTTAAAGAGGAATTATCCTCTTTATTAGAAGGAGCAAAAGAAAAGGGGATACTTAATGAACAGGAATATCAATATTTAAACATATCACATCCGCGTATTCCGGTGTTTTATGTACTTCCAAAAATACATAAAGATTTAAAAGACCCTCCTGGAAGACCAATTGTTTCCGGTACTCAGTCATTGACTGCAAATCTTTCACATTATGTAGACATTTTTCTACAAGATATTGTGATTAAGTTACCGGCATATTTGAGGGACACAGGAGATACAATTAAATGGTTAAAAACTGTAGTATGGGAAGAGAATTTATATCTCATTACAAGTGATGTAACTTCATTATACACGATTATAGAACATGAGAAAGGAATAAATGCTGTACAGAAAGCTCTTACCCAACAAGGCAACTTAATGGAGGAACAAATACTATTTTTGATCCAATGTATAAGATTTATTTTAACCAAAAACTATTTTTGGGTGGAAGGCTCCTTTTACCTTCAATTGTTGGGCACAGCTATGGGAAGTAAGTTTGCCCCTAGTTTTGCTAATTTATTTATGGGAGAGTGGGAGGAGGAATTCATCAACCACCCCAATGAACAGAATAAGGGTATAGTGATGAGGAAAAGATACATAGATGATTGCCTGTGTATTTGGAAGGGTACTGAGGAATCGGTAATTTCTTTTTTGGAGTACATTAATACTAATGATAGGGGTTTGAAGTCTTCATCAGTTTTCAGTAAAGAAAGCATACATTTTTTAGATTTAAAGATATATGTGGAGAATAAAAGTATAAAAACCTGTACATACAAAAAACCCACAGACACAAACAGCTATATCAACCCCAGGAGTTGTCATTTTCGCCCTTGGATTAAAAACATTCCACGTGGGGAATTTATGAGAATACAACGGAATTGTACTGATAAAGATGTGTGTCTCCAGCAAATTGATCAAATGCAGAAAGTATTTTTATCTAAGGGATATAAAGAAAGTGATGTACAGAGAGCAAAAGATCTAATAATCATGGGAGATTCGCAAGAGAAGGCATGGAGAGTGAATAAACAAAAGATTGGAAATGATTGTCCCAATTTTATCACACAATATAGTAGTGACCACAAGGATGTAGAAAATATCTTTAGAAAGTATTGGCCTATTTTGTTAAAGATCCACAATTGTCTACCATTTTACCAAATCGCCCTCGAATTGTTTATAAACGTTCTAGAAATTTGAAGGAGCGTCTAGTACCTAGTTTTTTGAACTACACAAAACCTAGTACATCGTATTTTAAAAGAGACCTTAAAGGGTTCTATAGGTGTAACAGGTGTATAGTTTGTAGAACAATAAAGAATGGTGATCGTAATATAAGACAATTCAAAAGTAATCAGACAGGGAGAACTTATGATATTGAAAAGGTGATAATGTGTAATAGTAAAAATGTAGTTTATTTATTGGAATGTCCATGTGGGCTTCAATATGTGGGTCGCACCAATATATGTCTCCATATCCGTTTAGCAGAACACATTAGGAATATCAGAAAAGGATTAGAAACACATAGTGTTTCGGAGCATTTTCTAAAGAAACATAATAAAGACCCAACTCAATTGAAATTTGTAGGAATAGATTTAATTGGAAAGCACTGGCGAGGAGAGGATATTGTCACTAAAATTTCTAAGAAAGAGACGCAATGGATATACCAATTAAAAACATTGTTTCCAAAAGGTCTCAATATTAGTATAGACCTCAACTGTTTTTTAAAATAATATATGTTGAAGTTTGATAATGATTTAAATGGGTTTTAATTATATAAAGACATGATAATGTCAATTGGGAATTGATAAAGTTTACTCAGTTTGAATGATGGAGTTTATGTATGTTGTGACGTCATGATGTTTAAATTATAAATGATGTGAAGGGTTATATTGATAAGAGATAGCCCCTGAGGAAGTATCTTTACGAAACGCGTTGGGCTATTGTGAGGAGTAAATGTGAGTGTTATCCTCTACGACAAACCAAAACAGTGTATGTCCGATATTTGTTAGTGTTGGTAATACGCTGTGCGATTGGGAGACTGCGCTGGCGCAGGTTACTAAGCCGAGTCTCGAGAGACTTGTGTGTTTGCCGTCGGGGATTGACACTACTAAGAAGTATTTAGTGTATACCTTTTAAAAAAACTTTGTTATTTATACAATAAAGAACATTTTTAAATATACAATTGAGGTGACTCATTTGAAATAGCGCTTATGCGCTAGGAAGATCTGGACAGTTTCTCCAGCAGGTGGTGCGTTAAATCACGTTGGATTTATCACACAGAGAGTATCCACTGGAACGTTGTTGGGGAAATATTGACAATGGAGGATTATGCCTGCATAAGAACATCGTTAATGTGAGTGGATATTATATGGCTTTCTGGTAATCCATAACGCTATATTGAGTGTGCTCCTTTCTTGTGTTACCATATGATTTGGGAAGGGAACGTGCAAGAGCAGAGAGGAGTTTGAAGGGGATTGGTGAGCTGTCCTGGAGCACATTGATTAAGAGAGATTATACGCGGATGATATGGGGATTCCCCTACAAGCCGTGCAACAGTAACAACTTAAGAGTAAGTGGATATTATCGCTTCCGATACTTTGTATAACCTTGTCTGATGAGTTTCTTTCTTTCCCTTTCTTTTTGGTGCATTTGATGAATCCTGAGGTGATTGGGCTACCGACAAGCAAGTAGACGATCTCTGCATGTATAAGGACATTTATATCTATATTGTTATTAAATGCTGGTATTGTACATTTTGGGGATTGTGGGATCGCCTAAATATTTGCATATATTTTCAGATGACAATAATGTGCAGCCAATAATTTCTGAATAGTACAAGGTCAGTCACTTCCATCACTGCAAAGGAGTAAAATGACTGCTTTTAGGCTGTTTGATAGAGTAACTGGAAATAGTAGGAATGTAAGGATGGACATATACACCATCCCTTTCATCATCCTCATCATCACCTCTTCTTCCTAATTCCACACAGGCAAAGCAAATTCCACAGATGTCTACCCTAGGGAGAATGCTTCTGCTTTTCTGAGGAATAGTAACATTGTACATTTTTTAGTAACATAGTAAATTTGGTTGAATAAAGACAAGTCCATCAAGTCCAACCTTCTCCTCATACCCCAGTAAATGAGTATTTTATAGCTTTCCTGCTACCAATTAAGTTAGTCTTTATCAGACCTTCCTGATATGCCTACTAATACACAGTATAACTCTGTGTGTTCCCTTTGGAAAGAAATGTATCTAATCTTCTCTTAAATGTATCCATTGTATCCACCATAACCACCTCCTTGGGCAAGGAATTCCACAATTTAACAGACCTTACCATAAAAAACCCCTTCCTCTGCTGAAGTTTAAACCTCCTTTCCTCTAATCTCAAGGGGTGTCCCCTGGTCACCTGATCAGGCCTTTGAATAAATAGCTCACCACAGAGATCCTTGTATTGACCTCTCATATACTTGTACAATGTGATAAGGTCTCCTCTTAGTCGTCTTTTCTCTAGAGTAAATAAACCAAGTTTGTCCAGTTGTTCCTCATACGTCAAGTCCTCCATTCCCTTAATTAATTTTGTTGCTCTTCTCTGTACCCTCTCTAGTTCCAGTATATCCTTTTTCAGAACCGGCGGCCAAAATTGCACTGCATACATCTAGCCCATCTACTGGAGGTTCTACTGCTGACAAGAATTGTAGTAATTGATCAGTGTCAGGTTTAGGAGGACGCACTCTTTCTGCAGAGAAGGCTAGAGAATGGCGATACTTCATTAAGGATAAAAAAAGCAAAAATATTGCTATCTGTTGTGTTTATTGAAAATGTGTGAGCGGGTATAAAGCTGAATGTAATCTAGGCACATCATCTTTAAAGTCACAAATGAAGCACAACATATGTCTGAATGGCATAAATCTCCAAACCCCAAATGGTCCATGATGGTGTTATCATTGGCAGGAGAACACGAAAAAGGTGCCAGGGCAGGTATAATGTCGGTAATTCTAATGTTTTAGTTGTTCCTGCAGGGAATGGGGCATCTTTTTTGATCAGTAGAATTATCCTAGTCATCCATTTCTCCTCCTACTCTTATAACAGATGATGATGGTGAGTTAAAGATCTGTGTAGGTGACCAATATCAACTCACCCACACCACCTCCACCACCACTGTTGGGAGCTTTAAAGGGATAGTAATGTTTCATAATAAAAGCAGCTCTAATTAATCATCATAGTATTAGGACTTTGGAGAGTGTTATTTCAATCCTGTCAGAGCTGTAGTACAAGAGTAATAAAATGACAAAGTATCCCCCTCCCACCCCTTTTACTGATGTAACACTGCTCAGCCAGATCAGAAGGGAGGTGCCCAGGTAGACTGCAGAGAGGGACAATCTTCAATTAAGATAAGGGAAAAAGCTGAAAAGCTTGTCAAGGGGGGGCAGGGCTTTCATTGTTCTCATAGGAAGAAGATTGTCCCCTACTGTTATCTGTCTGGTCTATGGACTGGATTCCACATCTGAGAAGAGATGGCTTACACTAGGTAAAAGGGGCGGGAGGGGAAACTTTGCTTGTGAATATCTCTCAAACCATAAAGGTTTGAGAGATAAGACTTATATCGTTCTTCATGTTTTTTTAATGCCTACAAAATAAAACAAAGATAAAATGAAGTATTACTATCCCTTTAAAAGTGCTGTGCAACCATTCTGTCTGATTCAGGTAGGTACCTTCAGTGGTGTCCGTAGAAATTTTTCCAGGGGGGGCAAAGCCGTAATATAAGCCCCAGGCCAGCCCATCTAGCCCCTTTATTTATATGGAGGGTGGTAATTGTAGGGGGGGCAAGTGCCCCCTTGCCCCCCCTCTGAACACCCATAGGTACCTTATATTCCTAGTGCCTGTACCTGTGTCCAAGTCAGTTTCCTTTCTAGTCCTGAGTTTGTTTTTGAGTCTTTCCCTGGGTGATATCAGTGTCTGCCTTCTGTCTGTCCACTTGGGGGCATCATCAGCTCCCTAACACAGGTTCCTATTTGTTGATGAAATTCAAGCCCTCCTTTACCAAACCGTTGTCCCCAATTCTGTTTCCTGTTGTCATGTGCCCTGGTTGTGGCAGCTTGCCAAAGACCCTCCACTCTCTACCTTCAGCTTTGATCCCCCGTCTGCACCCTTTCACGGCTGGACCCTGTACTCTATACAGCCAGCACTGTTTTGCTCTATATTGTTCTCCAGGTGGCCACTCTTGGTACTGCAGCTCTGATTGCCTTGACTAAGGAGATCTGCAGGGTGACAGCATTGCTCTGGAGCTGCTAGCTACTTCTACACAAACCAGCCTCAGAGTCCTGGCCATAGACTGGTATTTTGCATTCCATTACTGCCCAGCACGCCCATACCCATGCTCACTCTGATGTTTGTGACATTTGAGGACAAAATGTCTACTCCCCCGCACTCTATCTTTCATACCTTCATTACATACTAAATAAGATAAAACAATTTCCAGTGGAAAAAAGTTCTTGATTTCAGAAACAACATAATATTGGCAGCAAAATAAGCCTTTCATGATCTGAGTATATATCATCCCTTTAAGGGTTCTTGGAATGTGGTTATAATTTGTCTGTTTAATCAGAGAGTTTAATGTGGTGCACATTATGCTGCCGTTTGTGCTCTATAACTCGCACCTGCCTTGCCAGGTATCATATTTCTCTCTGTGTTATCACAATACTCAGCCAAAATGCCCTGGTTCAGAAATGCACAGCAGCATCCTTGAATTGATTACTGCTAAATGAAAGTTGAGACTGTGCGCTTACTTCTGGGGAAGGTTATGTATTTTAATATCATCAAGGCCTCATTTTATTCCTTTTCTGAAGCCTTTATAGGGGAATTATACACTTGGAAAAGTTACTCCTAACAGAAGGATTTACATAGGCAGGTGTCCTTCATACAGCATTCAGGGATATCTGTATTAATAAATAAATATACTCCTACCTAGGTAAGTCCTTCTGTTACACACACTAATTACCTAGATATACCCAATTGCTGTATGATGGACTCCAACCTGTTACACAATAATTATATAGATACACCTGACTGCTGTATAATGGACTCCTACATAGGTAAGTGCTTCCGTTACACACAGTAATTATATAGATACACATGACTGCTGTGTGATGGACTCCTACCTAGGTAAGTGCTTCTGTTACACACAGTAATTATATAGATACACCTGACTGCTGTGTGATGGACTCCTACCTAGGTAAGTGCTTCTGTTACACACAGTAATTATATAGATACACCTGACTGCTGTGTGATGGACTCCTACCTAGGTAAGTCCTTCTGTTACACACAGTAATTATATAGATACACCTGACTGCTGTGTGATGGACTCCTACCTAGGTAAGTGCTTCTGTTACACACAGAAATTATATAGATACACCTGACTGCTGTGTGATGGACTCCTACCTAGGTAAGTCCTTCCGTTACACACAGTAATTATATAGATACACCTGACTGCTGTGTGATGGACTCCTACCTAGGTAAGTCCTTCCGTTACACACAGTAATTATATAGATACACCTGACTGCTGTGTGATGGACTCCTACCTAGGTAAGTGCTTCCGTTACACACAGTAATTATATAGATACACCTGACTGCTGTGTGATGGACTCCTACCTAGGTAAGTGCTTCCGTTACACACAGTAATTATATAGATACACCTGACTGCTGTGTGATGGACTCCTACCTAGGTAAGTGCTTCCGTTACACACAGTAATTATATAGATACACCTGACTGCTGTGTGATGGACTCCTACCTAGGTAAGTGCTTCCGTTACACACAGTAATTATATAGATACACCTGACTGCTGTGTGATGGACTCCTACCTAGGTAAGTGCTTCCGTTACACACAGTAATTATATAGATACACCTGACTGCTGTGTGATGGACTCCTACCTAGGTAAGTGCTTCCGTTACACACAGTAATTATATAGATACACCTGACTGCTGTGTGATGGACTCCTACCTAGGTAAGTGCTTCCGTTACACACAGTAATTATATAGATACACCTGACTGCTGTATGATGGACTCCTACCTAGGTAAGTGCTTCTGTTACACACAGTAATTATATAGATACACCTGACTGCTGTATGATGGACTCCTACCTAGGTAAGTGATTCTGTTACACACAGTAATTATATAGATACACCTGACTGCTGTATGATGGACTCCTACCTAGGTAAGTGATTCTGTTACACACAGTAATTATATAGATACACCTGACTGCTGTATGATGGACTCCTACCTAGGTAAGTCCTTCTGTTACACACAGTAATTATATAGATACACCTGACTGCTGTATGATGGACTCCTACCTAGGTAAGTCCTTCTGTTACACACAGTAATAATATAGATACTCCTGACTGCTGTATGATGGACTCCTACCTAGGTAAGTGCTTCTGTTACACACGGTAATTATATAGATACACCTGACTGCTGTATGATGGACTCCTACCTAGGTAAGTGCTTCTGTTACACACGGTAATTATATAGATACCCCTGAATGCTGTATGATGGACTCCTACCTAGATAAGTGCTTCTGTTACACACAGTAATAATATAGATATTCCTGACTGCTGTATGATGGACTCCTACCTAGGTAAGTGCTTCTGTTACACACGGTAATTATATAGATACACCTGACTGCTGTATGATGGACTCCTACCTAGGTAAGTGCTTCTGTTACACACAGTAATAATATAGATATTCCTGACTGCTGTATGATGGACTCCTACCTAGGTAAGTGCTTCTGTTACACACAGTAATTATATAGATACCCCTGACTGCTGTATGATGGACTTCTACCTAGGTAAGTGCTTCTGTTACACACAGTAATTATATAGATACACCTGACTGCTGTATGATGGACTCCTAACTAGGTAAGTGCTTCTGTTACACACGGTAATTATATAGATACACCTGACTGCTGTATGATGGACTCCTACCTAGGTAAGTGCTTCTGTTACACACAGTAATTATATAGATACGCCTGACTGCTGTGTGATGGACTCCTACACAGGTAAGTGCTTCTGTTACACACAGTAATTATATAGATACGCCTGACTGCTGTGTGATGGACTCCTACACAGGTAAGTGCTTCTGTTACACACAGTAATTATAGAGATACACCTGACTGCTGTGTGATGGACTCCTACCTAGGTAAGTGCTTCTGTTACACACAGTAATTATATAGATACACCTGACTGCTGTACGATGGACTCCTACCTAGGTAAGTGCTTCTGTTACACACAGTAATTATATAGATACACCTGACTGCTGTATGATGGACTCCTACATAGGTAAGTGCTTCTGTTACACACAGTAATTATACAGATACACCTGACTGCTGTATGATGGACTCCTACCTAGGTAAGTGATTCTGTTACACACAGTAATTATATAGATACACCTGACTGCTGTATGATGGACTCCTACCTAGGTAAGTGCTTCTGTTACACACGGTAATTATATAGATACACCTGACTGCTGTATGATGGACTCCTACCTAGGTAAGTGCTTCTGTTACACACGGTAATTATATAGATACGCCTGACTGCTGTATGATGGACTCCTACCTAGGTAAGTGCTTCTGTTACACACGGTAATTATATAGATACGCCTGACTGCTGTGTGATGGACTCCTACACAGGTAAGTGCTTCTGTTACACACAGTAATTATATAGATACGCCTGACTGCTGTGTGATGGACTCCTACACAGGTAAGTGCTTCTGTTACACACAGTAATTATAGAGATACACCTGACTGCTGTGTGATGGACTCCTACCTAGGTAAGTGCTTCTGTTACACACAGTAATTATATAGATACACCTGACTGCTGTACGATGGACTCCTACCTAGGTAAGTGCTTCTGTTACACACAGTAATTATATAGATACACCTGACTGCTGTATGATGGACTCCTACCTAGGTAAGTGCTTCTGTTACACACAGTAATTATACAGATACACCTGACTGCTGTATGATGGACTCCTACCTAGGTAAGTGCTTCTGTTACACACAGTAATTACATAGAGACACCTGACTGCTGTATGATGGACTCCTACCTAGGTAAGTACTTCTGTTACACACAGTAATTACATAGAGACACCTGACTGCTGTATGATGGACTCCTACCTAGGTAAGTACTTCTGTTACACACAGTAATTATATAGATACACCTGACTGCTGTATGATGGACTCCTACCTAGGTAAGTGCTTCTATTACACACAGTAATTATATAGATACACCTGACTGCTGTATGATGGACTCCTACCTAGGTAAGTGCTTCTGTTACACACAGTAATTATACAGATACACCTGACTGCTGTATGATGGACTCCTACCTAGGTAAGTGCTTCTGTTACACACAGTAATTACATAGAGACACCTGACTGCTGTATGATGGACTCCTACCTAGGTAAGTACTTCTGTTACACACAGTAATTACATAGAGACACCTGACTGCTGTATGATGGACTCCTACCTAGGTAAGTACTTCTGTTACACACAGTAATTATATAGATACACCTGACTGCTGTATGATGGACTCCTACCTAGGTAAGTGCTTCTGTTACACACAGTAATTATATAGATACACCTGACTGCTGTGTGATGGACTCCTACCTAGGTAAGTGCTTCCGTTACACACAGTAATTATATAGATACACCTGACTGCTGTATGATGGACTCCTACCTAGGTAAGTGCTTCTGTTACACACAGTAATTATATAGATACACCTGACTGCTGTATGATGGACTCCTACCTAGGTAAGCGCTTCAGTTAAACTAATAGACACTAGATCCCCTTTAAACATTATGTCCCTCACAATGCATATTTCATCCCTTTGCATTTCAGAGGGTTGTTCAGCACCAGGGGTGTAAAATTTGCCCTCATGCTCCCCTTTCCGCAGTCTGGAAGAAGATTTAGTCATGTCCCAAAACACATCCAAGGTGCAATTCAACACCAGACAATCTCAGAGGTCTTCAGAAGACTGACAGTACAGAGCTGAAGGACCCGCTTGTATATTGGGGCCCTCTCACATTTGCATCCTGTAGTTATGCCTCTGTGTAACACATTACTCCACAGTGCTTGGCATATATATCTGGCACTGAAAGGTTTTATAGTATGTTGTTTTATACTCTAATCCTACCCAGACTTTGCCCTTTCTGATAGGGGGCCATATGTCCCCGAATGCCTGGGACAGTCCCTTAATTTAAGTCTCGGTCCCGCATCACGACCCACTCCCCTCCGGGACAATTAATGGCCCCGGAATGAATCCTGACACTCACTGACTGCTGCGGTGCTGACTGCTACCTCACTCTGCTCAAGAGACGCACAGGCACTGAGGCAGAAGAGTACGGGCAGACACCGGCACAGCAACTACTGACACAAACTGCTCCGGCTGCCAATGAGAGGTGCGTAGTGTTGATGCTTCTCTCTCTCTTTTTGGCTGGCTGGTGCCGGTGTGTGATTGAGATGGCAGGGGATGGAGTCTGGGAGCAGGAACGGCTGCACAGTCAGTCACTCACTCAACACTAACCGGGCAATGGCAACAGAGAGTGGTCCGATTGCACGTGACTTATCCTAGTCTGACTGGGGCCACTCAGCAACTCTAAGACATTTAGCATCACCCAGCCACCAGGTATAAACATTACAATTCTAAATTAAAAGTTTCCAGGTCACACACAGTGTCTCAGGTATAACCCACTGCTGCTGAACTAATCCACAGTGTGCAATAGGCTACTGCTTCTTCCTGATGCATTATTTCTTTCTAATGTTGGTCCTTAGACATTACAAGGAAATAATACAACAGTTAAACCAAATAGCTAATTTATACATTTTTTCTGCTGAGAAAAAAAAAAGATACTCTTTCCCGCTGATGAGTGATGTTTTATTCAGAACATATTTCAGCTCAAACTTGCATTATTTACATGCAGCGTTTCCAATGGGGGGATTCTCAGTATAGGCAGCTTTATATACAGACAAAAAACAGGAGCAGAACCATTACATTGATTTTAGCTCCTATTTTAGAACGGAATTGTATTTGTACACCCCCTTGTATGGGGCCGACTTTGCCGTGACTTGCACTTGTTCATGAAATGTGTGTCCCTGAATGGCAGAAAGTAAATGTGGTCACCCTACTTTCTGATAACTATTGAATGTAGCTTGTGTGGCTTGGAAGTGTGCATGACCCCTTTAAAAGGACAATATGTTTTCCCTTTCCCTCTCTCTGTCTCGGTCATTGCAATCATTAGGCACTTGTGTACAAGCTCTAGGGTACAATTACTGGACCTACAACCTGCAATCAGGTTTACAAGTGGCTTATTTTCATACAATCTGTCATTCTTCTTCCCCTGACATTTATTTAGGATGAAACATCTTTTAAGATCATTTTCCCCTTTCCATTTATGTCACCAAGAAACAAAAAAGAAATTCTTCAAAGTTCAGAAGTATAACCTGCAGCTGATATACTTAAATGAGCCGGAGCAATTCCGTGGGCAAAGTAACTTCGCCGTAGCGGGCAAATAACAATTCGCATGAACTTAAATGGGCCATTTAACATCTCGAATGCTAGAGAAGAAATCACAGTGGAATGAATATTTGAATTCTAAAGTGAAACTACAGTAATGTTAGCCAGTGGCTGTACTTCAGGGTATGCACTGCAGAGGATGTTTTACATCACCTGGAGGGTGGTAGATAAGAGGAATAGCTTACCAGCAGAAGTGGTAGAGGTTAATACAGTGAAGGGATGTAAGTATGCATGGGACAGGAATAAGGCTGTCCTGAACATGAGACAAGACCAAGGAACCAAATAAGGTTTGAGGTTTTTACAGTAGGAAAAATGGACAGACTAGATGGGACGAATGGTTCTTATTTGCCGTCAAACTCTATGTTTCTGTATTTCATACCAGCGCACAGTCTTTGTTTGCATTAAGACTTTAACTCTTTGAGTGCCTGAGTGGTTAATTCCAGCAAGCCCTGCACACCTGCCCCATGGCATGCTCAAGTAGGTGACGTACACTTACTACATTTCCTTGATGTCTTGTTCAGTACGTAGCTAAAAACAAATCATAGGGGAAAGAAACACCCCAAATGCCCATACACTGCCACATATGCTGACAAATGCCCATACACTGCCACGCTGTCTCATCGTCCTCCTCTTGGCAGTAGCAGTGTTAACACCTTAAGGACCCATGACAGTTCTGGCACTTCTTGGGTCCAACATGTGATAAAGACCCAGGACATGCCAGGACCCAGGGCTGGCGCCACCTATAGGCGAGATAGGCGCCAGCCTAGGGTGCACATGTACTGGGGGTGCGGGCATGCAGCACTGCGCTCCCTCATCGCGGTCGGATCTTTAGTAATGCAGAGCGCACTGGGAGTCATGATCTCCCGCCGCGCTCTGCATTACTGAAGAGAAGACTGCGCGGGAGCTACAGGTATATGATGGGGGGCAAGTTGGAACTGCTGGGGGCATAGTGGAGCTGCTGCGGGTAATTTGGAGCGGATGGGGGCAAAGTGGAGTGAATGGGGGCAAAGTGGAGCTGATGGGGGCAAGTTGGAGCTGCTGGGGGCAAGTTGGAGCAGATGGGGGGCAAAGTGGAGCTGATGGGGGCAAGTTGTAGCTGATATGGGCAAGTTGGAGCTGCTGAGGGCAAGTTGGAGCTGATGGGGGCAAGTTGGAGCGGATGGGAGGCAAAGTGGAGTGAATGGGGGCAAGTTGGAGCTGAGGGGGCAAGTTGGAGCTGGTGGGGCAAAGTGGAGCTGGTGGGCCAAAGTGGAGCTGATAGGGGCAAGTTGGAGCTGGTGGGGCAAAGTGGAGCTGGTGGGGGGCATCCCTTACAGACATCTCCAGACCAGGGGCAGACTGGCCCAGGGGGCAGAGAGAGGACAATCATGAAAAGAGGCGGGGTATAAGTAGGTGGGGTATAAAGGGGTGGGACACAAGGAGTGGAGCCAAATGGGCAGCAAAATTAGGTTTTGCCTAGGGTGGCAAAAATCCTTGCACCAGCCCTGCCAGGACCAGGAGCCCTGAATCGTATAAGGAAAAAAAAATGCTCCGTGGTCCTTAAGTGCTGGCTGTGTTTGCGTGCGGCCGGTCCTTAAGGGGTTAAGGAAAGGAATTCTGCTGCTTAGTAAAATGGCGTTAAGCAGGTGGACAAAAAAAATAATTCCAGCTTCTGATTTAAAGAGGAATCATCACCGCACATTCACCCCAAAGTGTTGGAGACCTCGGTTGCATTCCTGGGGTTAAAAGACCAATTTAACCCTTTGAGTTTGTGAGAGGTGAGCAATTCATTGCCCCGAAAGTCACTACTTCAATGCTGAAAGCCAAAAGTCAACCCTTATTCAAAGTCTTACATACACATTTTCAAAATACCTACTACTGCAACATGGAAAATGCAGAAGTCATTCTACGGCACGAAAAAGGTGATAAGGCAGATCTAGAAAACTACCGACCAATGAGCTTATTGTCCATGGTCTGCAGGGATGTCACAAAGGTACTATCAAGAAGACCTGATGCAGTGCTTGACACAACCTAAATAACAAGCATGTTTCAGTACAATGGGCCACGTTCAGACAGTGCAACAAGTTACAGAGCGATATAATCAATACAACCTTCCATTATGCATAGCCTTTATCAACTACGAAAAGGCCTTTGACTCAGTGAAAAAAAACAAGCAATAATCTATTCCCTGATCAACCCTGGAATGAACAGAGCTTACATCAATATCCTCCAATCAATACGTGAAAATGCAACTGCGTCAAGACAGGTCAACAATGATAAAGTTCAGATCAACATAGAAAAAGGCATCCGACAAGAAGGCAACATCATCCCAAAACAATTTCCTACGTGTTTAGAAGACATTTTCTTCAAACTAAATTAGGACAAAATGGGACTTAAGATCAATGGAGAATACCTACATCACTTATGTTTTGCAGACAATATCACCCCGGACCACTAATGCATTATTTCCCTGTAATGTCTAAGGACCAACATTAGAAAGAAATGATGCATCAGGAAGAAGCAGTAGCCTATTGCACACTGTGGTATAGATCAGCAGCCATGGGCTATACCTGAGACACTGTGTGTGACCTGGAAACTTTTAATTTAGAATTGTAATGTTTATACCTGGTGGGTGGGTGATGTTAAATGTCTTAGAGTTGCTGAGTGGCCCCAGACAGTCCAGGCTCCTGATCTGGCTGTTATCTCTGTGCTAGGGGATTCTGGAGGTCAGAGAAGGGAACAGGAGAATTACCCCAACTATCCCAACATTCTGTGTGACTGACTGGGAATACACAAGAAGAGATGATCCAGGTTTCTTTCTGATCTGGCTGTTGTCTATATGCTAGGAGAGTCGGGAGGTGTGAGAAGGGAGCAAAGGAGCTTTACCCCAAATAACCTAAAATTTTGTGAGGCCGAGTAGATGCAGGCAGCTGTGATCCAAGTTCCTTCCTGATCTCTGTGTCAGGGGAGTCTGGGAATGTGAGAAGCAAAGGAGATTTACCCAAATACCCCAACATTCTGTATGATGGACTGGGAAGTCACAGGCAGAAGTGATCAAGTTTCTACCTTATCTGGCTGTTATCACTGTGCTAGAGGAGTCTAGGGAAAGAAGCAGTTGAACAGAGAGTGTGTTTTTTGTTGACGGTGATAGGGATAAGAGAGGGCAGTTAATTAAAGGGATAGTAATGTCCAACAATAATATGCCCTATTTTGATTCATTAAAGTTTTTCAGTAGTCACGGTCCTGTTTGTAATGTCTGTACCTGTATTGTTTCACTGAAATTCCTTGATGAAGTCTTCCCCTCCCGCCCCTTTTCATCAAACTCCCTGTAAGTTGGTTAGAGCCGACTTGGTGTCGGCCGACACAACGGATCCTTCAGAGGCACAAGGTTCTATGCAGCCTGTATGTAATCCCGCTGCCTCAGCAGTGAGCGTTGACTCCTCTGCACCCCCTCCCATCAGCTAATTCAGTGGAGAGCGCATAGAAGACACAGACTTCACAAGCACACGCTCCATTGGAGGATTTTTAAATATGTCAGACGGGCTTCCATTGTCACTAAACTTTGAAGGTTAAAAACTAAAGAATGACCTAACTCTTTTCAAAATTAAAGCTACCGATATACTTTTTTGAACTTGGTGATTCAGATGAAATGTTTATGTACTAGGACTTAAAAAAAAATGGATAGATGACAGATACAGGGGCACTGATGTGAGTTGTAATGAGGCAGACTGATATTAGTCGAGTAGTGGAGAAGAAGCATCAGACAGTGCTGAGGATGGCCTAATTACTGATAATGATGGTGATGTAGATGTATATCCTTTCAGCATCCTCCTCTTCTTCAGACACAGATGACATTGAGTGTGAGAAAGATGTTCAATCTTCTACCCCTGAAAAGGAGCACTGTGTCTGTCTATAAACTGTGTGAGAAAACAATTGGAAGGTCTGACCCTGGACAAGTAAACATGCCTAAAAATACACAGTCATTTTGTCAGTCAACATCAGCATTGTCAATCCCCACTCAGCCACACACACACTAGTAGTGTTCACTAACCAGCACAGGTTATGAACATCCACAACCTTAGCTACGATGAGTGCCTCAGCTGCTGTTTGAAGTGCAGCACCTATGACACTTAGTAGTAGTACAACTGCAGCAACATCTAACCTCAGTAGTAGCAGCAGTAGCAGCAGCTGAGGAACCCCGCAGTCTGAGAAGTCCACAATATGAAGAAACTGCAAACACGATCCAAAAGTTAAGCATGTTGCTATCTGTTGTCTGTATAAGAGGCATGTGGGCAGGGGATAAAGCAGGCTCACACCTAGGCACCTCCTCAGTGATATCCCACCTGATGCACAACCAGAGGACTGGAATATAATAGAAGTGAAGTGATGTAGTGTTGATGTGTCAGATAGTGTGCCAATATATTCTTCTCCTTCTGCAGAGTAATATGATGTCACGGTTCTGTAAGAACACTCAGACAATTTAGGTAAGGTTAAGATCAGCTTTATTGAAAATAAATAATCAGCAAGGAAATGATCAACCTACTCGGGCCCAGATAGGGACAGTGCCGTGGTACTTCCCAATCTGTCACAGGTCAGGATGACAGCAGACATAATATGCAAATGAAAGACAATACAAACGGTAACTAAGTAGTCTTGATCCGTAGGCTGGATACTGGAACAGAGCAAACCACAGCCATACCAAAGCTGTGGGAAGGCACACTGAGACTTGCGGCAGGTAACTACAGGGCAAATCCCTAGAACGCTAGGGAGTATAAGAGGCAACACAGAGACAGGACACTGACAAGTGATCAGCTCCCTAAAATGCTAGGGAGATAGTAGGCAACTCACAGACAGGACACTGGCAAATGACCAGATCCCTAGAACACTAGGGATATTCGGAGGCAACTCACCGACAGGATACTGACAAGTGACCGGATCCCTAGAATGCTAGGGAGATAGTAGGCAACTCACAGACCGGAGACTGGCAAGTGACCGGATCCCTAGAACTCTAGGGATTAGCAGCAATGGTATCTACTAGCAACTCAGTCTCCCAGGTATACTAGGGAATAGCAGACAAGCTGCTAGGCGCTGTAATGGAAGTCGCTGAGTGGTAATGAGAGCGAGAGTAACAGAGCTCAAGGTAGCGCCCACAGAAGGGTCAGAAGCCAGAATGCCAGATCAGTACACACGGAGGTAGTCAGCCAGTCCTAGTCGGCAACGGAAGCAGGTTCTCAACCAAAGCCAGTTCGGTACACACGGAGGTAGTCAGCCAGTCCTAGTCAGCAACGGAAGTGGGTACTCAGCCAAAGCCAGTTTGGTACACAAGGAGGTAGTCAGCCAGTCCTAGACAGCAACGGAAACGGAATCAACTCAGGAACAACAGAAGCGTAGTCAGACGAGCTGGGTCATACACAGAGCAGAAACATGTAGCAACTCAAATGCTAGGCACAGGTACACCACGACAGGGTGCTGAAAGAATGACAGGGCCAGGTATAAAAGGGCTAGCCCTAGGCGGAGTCAGAACCCAATGACCAATAAGAACCGTGCAGAGTGAAACCCGGAAGTAGCAATGTCGCCATGCAGAAAGGATCACGGGCACCGTGATATATGACTGAGTTTGTTTTTGGATATGTCATAGAGTGCCCACACATGATGCTGTCACCCCATCACCTCTACAACTCATGTCATGTACTGCCAATCCACACTTAATAAGGCCTTAGAAAAAAGTAAAAACATGCACAAAACATATTGGAAACTTGCCAAATGTTGACAGTTTTCATGCTGCCCTTTTCTTTTGTTGAAAACAGAGGCTTTAAAGAACTGCTGTCATGTGTTGCACCCCGCTATAATATCCCAAGACGCAGTCATTTTTCAAAGATGGCTGTGACAATGTTACATAAGCAGGAAGTTAGTGTTTTTGGTAAAGGACAAAGACACTCAGCCTGCTAACAACTTTTTCAAGGCATCTGCTGCTGTAGGACAACTTTCACTTTCAGCTATTTATTTCTCCACTTCAGCCCTCAGAAGAAGTAATATTGCAGCAGGAAATCTTGCAGTCATAGAAAACATAGGTGAAAAATTGCAAAGTTCTTGCGAGAAATTTATTGGCAGTGGTGAAAAGGCAGAAACCTTATGTAATTTCTACGGGCAAGAATTTTCTTTTTTGAAAAAGCAGGAAATTGTTGTTTTTCCATCAAAATAATTATGGGAAAGGTTTTTAACTTTTTGCCTATCCTTACTGAAAAGCAACAGGTGACTGAACCTGTTTCTTACTAATGGGCAATTCATGATTCCGTTGGCATGCAATGACCTCAAGGCCTCCATGCAGTCCAACAGATACATGCATAAGAACAGTTCTGTTGTATTACAGTGAGTTCAGAGCACATTAATTGTTAGTTTTTTTCTGCCTGTTTTAGAAAGTAATTGTCCAATTTCATGTCACAGTTCCCTAATCTCAATACAATTCCATATAACTGACGGTCACCCTATCAATATATTTATCATTGTCTAGTTCTAGTGCACCTAGAGGCAATACGTTTATGATATTGCAGTTCATTGGAGACATCAGCATCCAAGGGGTTAGCAGTGAGAAAGATGAGGGATAAATATGTTCAGGTCTCTTGTTTTTCAGTAGCTGAAGCACTAAAATGTACTTGGCATTCCCTTCATAGCCTGTCAGAGTTTGATTGCACAGCTATTATATTTTTTCCCACAATTTTGCTTTTTTTTTCAGCATGATCATTCTTTCTTTTGTCCTCTATTGAACCGCTCAACCCAACTGCCTCTCCTAAGGGTACACGCAATTAAATTGTACGCTTAATTAGAGATGCGCATTGAAATCCTGTAGGGCTAAAACAAGACCATTTTGCAGGGGCTGTCTAATTTACATCTAATCAGCTAGTTATAGTAATCCTGAGAGTGATTTGTGTTTTTTTATGTTACAGTTGGCACTTGTATGGCATTGTGTCTCTAGTTTGCATTTATTAACCCCTTGATGATCAGGGGAGTGTGCAACCCATTGCTTCACAATACACTCCTGTCTGGTCATCAAGGGCTTAAAATAATGAAATAATGACAGTAACACAAAATATCACTAAACTCTGATAAGAAACATCACTCACATGTAATGTCAACTACTATTGATTTAATGGAAGCCAAGTCTGCTTGAACTTTCATTTAGAAGTTCATTCATTCAGCGTATCTAGAATGTTAGTATAACTGAGCAAAAGGTGTCTGTTAATGGGTAAAGTTGGGAAAGAGAAATGACTAGAATGAGAAAATCAGGTGGGAATGGGGGCTAGAAATGTA
Source organism: Rhinophrynus dorsalis (assembly GCA_037306005.1). Classification (NCBI taxonomy): domain Eukaryota; kingdom Metazoa; phylum Chordata; class Amphibia; order Anura; family Rhinophrynidae; genus Rhinophrynus; species Rhinophrynus dorsalis. The sequence goes on from CM074718.1 coordinate 20,998,297, forward strand.
ACGTACAGGTGAGGAAGAGAAAAATGACAAGTATGAAGGCGAGAAGAAGAAACGTGATATGTGCATAGTTGAGAAGGAAGAAAAAACATAAAAGGCATGTAGGTGAGGAAGAGAAACAGGACTGGTGTGTAGGTGAGGAAGATGCATTGAAACAGGACAGGTGTGTAGATGAGGAGGAGGAGAAACATGTTAGGTGTTTAGGTAAGGAAGAGAAACATGAGGGTTGTAGGTAAGGAGCAGGAGAAATGATAGGTGTGGAGATGAGGAGGAGGAAAAACAGGGCAGGTGTGCAGGTTGAAAAAGGAGAAGAAACATAACAGGTGTGTGTGTAGGTGAGGAGGAAGAGAAACATAACAGGTGTTTAGGTGAGGAGGAAGAGAAACATAACAGGTGTGTGTAGGTGAGGAGGAAGATCAACATAACAGGTGTTTAGGTGAGGAGGAACATAAACATAACAGGTGTTTAGGTGAGGAAGAAGATAAACATAACAGGTGTGTGTAGGTGAGGAGGAAGAGAAATATAGCAGGTGTGTGTAGGTGAGGCAGAAGAGAAACATAACAGGTGTGTGTAGGTGAGGCAGAAGAGAAACATAACAGGTGTGTAGGTTAGATGAAGGAGGAACATAACAGGTGTGTGTTGGTGAGGAGGAAGATAAACATAACAGGTGTGTAGGTGAGGTAAAGGAGTAACATAACAGGTGTGTGTAGGTGAGGAGGAAGATAAACATAAAAAGTGTGTTGGTGAGGAGGAAGATAAACATAACAGGTGTGTAGGTGAGGTGGAGGAGGAACATAACAGGTGTGTGTGGGTAAGAAGGAAGAGAAACATAACTGGTGTGTGTAAGTGAGGCAGAGGAGAAATATAACAATGTGTAGGTGAGGAGAAGGAGAAACATGACAGGTGTGTAGGCAGTGGTATATAACAGGTGTGTAGGTGAGGAGGAAGAGAAACATCTCAGGTGTGTAGGTGAGGTGGAGAAGAAAGATAACAGATGTGTAGGTAAGGAGGAAGAGAAACATAACAGGTGTGTGTATTGATGAGGAAGAGGAACATAACAGGTGTGTAGGTGAGGTGGAGGGAAACATAACAGGTGTGTAAGTGAGGTGGAGGGGAAACATAACAGGTATGTAGGTGAGGTGGAGGTGTGTAGGTGAGGAGGAACATAAACATAACAGGTGTTTATGTAAGGAGGAAGATAAACATAGCAGGTGTGTGTAGGTGAGGAGGAACATAAACATAACAGGTGTTTAGGTGAGGAGGAAGATAAACATAACAGGTGTTTAGGTGAGGAGGAACATAAACATAACAGGTGTTTAGGTAAGGAGGAAGATAAACATAGCAGGTGTGTGTTGGTGAGGCGGAAGAGAAACATAACATGTGTTTAGGTGAGATGAAGGAGGAACATAACAGGTGTGTGTAGGTGAGGAGAAAGAGAAACATAACAGGTGTTTAGGTGAGATGAAGGAGGAACATAACAGGTGTGTGTAGGTGAGGAGGAACAGAAACATAACAGGTGGTAGGCGAGATAGAGGAGGAACATAACAGGTGTGTGTGGGTGAGGAGGAAGATAAACATAACAGGTGTGTAGGTGAGGTAAAGGAGGAACATAACAGGTGTGTGTAGGTGAGGAGGAAGAGAAACATAAAAAGTGTGTTGGTGAGGAGGAAGATAAACATAACAGGTGTGTAGGTGAGGTGGAGGAGGAACATAACAGGTGTGTGTAGGTAAGGAGGAAGATAAACATAACTGGTGTGTCTAGGTGAGGAGGAAGAGAAACAACAGGCGTGTGTAAGTGAGGCAGAGGAGAAATATAACAATGTGTAGGTGAGGAGAAGGAGAAACCTGATAGGTGTGTAGGCAGAGGTATATAACAGGTGTGTAAGTGAGGTGGAAGAGAAACATCTCAGGTGTGTAGGTGAGGTGGAGGAGAAAGATAACAGGTGTTTAGATAAGGAGGAAAAGAAACATAACAGGTGTGTGTAGTGATGAGGAAGAGGAACATAACAGGTGTGTAGGTGAGGTGGAGGGGAAACATAACAGGTATGTAGGTGAGGTGGAGGATAAACATAACAGGTGTGTATGTGAGGTGGAAGAGAAACATGAGAGGTGTGTAGGTGAGGTGGAGGAAGAACATGACAGGAGTGTGTAGGTGAGGAGGAAGAAACACATTACAGGTGTGTGTGTAGATGAGGAGGAAGAGAAACATAACAGATGTATAAATGAAGGAGAGGAGAAACAATGGGTGTGTATGTGAGGAGCAGATAAAGAGAAGAAACATGACAGGTATCTAGACGAGGAGCAGGTAAAGATGAGAAACATGACAGGTGTGTAGATGAGGATCAGGTTAAGAGGAGAAACATGACAGGTTTGTAGTTGAGGTGGAAGAGAAACATGACAGGTGTGTAGGTGAGGAGGAGGAGAAACATAACAGGTGTGTAGGTACAGAGAAAGAAAAATATAAGAGGTGTGTAGGGGAGGAGGATAAGAAACATGACAGGTCTGTAGGTGAGGAGGAGAAGAAACATAACAGGTGTGTAGGTAAGGAGGTGGAGAAACATAACAGGTGTGTAGGTGAGGAGGAAGAAAAACATAACAGATAGTGAGGCAGAGAAACATAACATTGTGTAGGTGAGGAGGGGAGAAACATGACAGGTATGTAGTTGTGGAGGAAGAGAACTATAACAGGTGTGTAGGTGAGGAGGAAGAGAAACGGACAGGTGTGTAGATGAGGAGGAAGATAACATTTCGGGTGTGTAGGTAAGGAGGAAGAGGAACATAACAGGTGTGTAGGTGAAGTGGAGGAGAAACATAACAGGTGAGGTGGAGGAGAAACATAACAGGTTTGTTTAAATGTGGCAAAGGAGGAACATAATAAGTCTGTAGGTGAGGAGGAGGAGAAACAACAGGTGTGTAGGTGCGGAGCAGATAAAGTGGAGAAACATGACAGGTGTGTAAGTAAGGAAGCAGTGAGGAGAAACATGACAGGTATGTAAGTAAGGAAGAGGTGAGGAAAAACATGACAGGTGTGTGAGTATGGAAGAGGTGAGAAGAAACATGACAGGTGTGTAAGTAAGGTGGAGGTGAGGAGAAACATGACAGGCGTGACACGTGTGTAAGTAAGGAGGCGGTGAGGAGAAACATGACAGGTGTGTAAGTAAGGAATAGGTGAGGAGAAACATGAGAGGTATGTAAGTAAGGAGGAAGTGAGGAGAAAAATGACAGGTGTGTGAGTAAGGGGGAAATGAGGAGAAACATGACAGGTGCGTGAGTAAGGAACAGGTGAGGAGAAACATGACAGGTGTGTGAGTAAGGAAGAGGTGAGGAGAATCATGACAGGCATGTAAGTAAGGAGGAGGTGAGGAGAAACATGACAGGTGTGTAAGTAAAGTGGAGGTGAGGAGAAACATGTCAGGTGTGTAAGTAAAGAGGAGGTGAGGAGAAACATGACAGGTATGTAAGTAAGGAGGAGGTGAGGAGAAACATGACAGGTGTGTAAGTAAGGAGAAGGCGAGGAGAATCATGACAGGTATGTAAGTAAGGAGAAGGAGAGGAGAATCATGACAGGTATGTAAGTAAGGAAGAGGTGAGGAGAAACAAGACAGGCATGTAAGTAAGGAGGCGGTGAGGAGAAACATGACAGGTGTGTAAGTAAGGAATAGGTGAGGAGAAACATGAGAGGTGTGTAAGTAAGGAGGAAGTGAGGAGAAAAATGACAGGTGTGTGAGTAAGGGGGAAATGAGGAGAAACATGACAGGTGTGTGAGTAAGGAACAGGTGAGGAGAAACATGACAGGTGTGTGAGTAAGGAAGAGGTGAGGAGAATCATGACAGGCATGTAAGTAAGGAGGAGGTGAGGAGAAACATGAAAGGTGTGTAAGTAAAGTGGAGGTGAGGAGAAACATGTCAGGTGTGTAAGTAAAGAGGAGGTGAGGAGAAACATGACAGGTGTGTAAGTAAGGAGGAGGTGAGGAGAAACATGACACGTGTGTAAGTAAGGAGGCGGTGAGGAGAATCATGACAGGTATGTAAGTAAGGAGAAGGAGAGGAGAATCATGACAGGTATGTAAGTAAGGAAGAGGTGAGGAGAAACATGACAGGCATGTAAGTAAGGAGAAGGTGAGGAGAATCATGACAGGTGTGTGAGTAAGGAGAAGGTGAGGAGAAACATGACAGGCGTGTAAGTAAGGAGGAAGTGAGGAGAAACATGACAGGTGTGTAAGTAAGGAGAAGGTGAGGAGAAACATGACAGGCGTGTGAGTAAGGAGAAGGTGAGGAGAAACATGACAGGTGTGTAAGTAAAGTGGAGGTGAGGAGAAACATGACAGGTGTGTAAGTAAGGAAGAGGTGAGGAGAAACATGACAGTGATGTAATGAAGGTGAGGAGAAACATGACAGGTGTGTAAGTAAAGAGGAGGTGAGGAGAAACATGACAGGTGTGTAAGTAAGGAATAGGTGAGGAGAAACATGAGAGGTATGTAAGTAAGGAGGAAGTGAGGAGAAAAATGACAGGTGTGTGAGTAAGGGGGAAATGAGGAGAAACATGACAGGTGTGTGAGTAAGGAACAGGTGAGGAGAAACATGACAGGTGTGTGAGTAAGGAAGAGGTGAGGAGAATCATGACAGGCATGTAAGTAAGGAGGAGGTGAGGAGAAACATGACAGGTGTGTAAGTAAAGTGGAGGTGAGGAGAAACATGTCAGGTGTGTAAGTAAAGAGGAGGTGAGGAGAAACATGACAGGTGTGTAAGTAAGGAGGAGGTGAGGAGAAACATGACAGGTGTGTAAGTAAGGAGAAGGAGAGGAGAATCATGACAGGTATGTAAGTAAGGAGAAGGAGAGGAGAATCATGACAGGTATGTAAGTAAGGAAGAGGTGAGGAGAAACATGACAGGCATGTAAGTAAGGAGAAGGTGAGGAGAATCATGACAGGTGTGTGAGTAAGGAGAAGGTGAGGAGAAACATGACAGGCGTGTAAGTAAGGAGGAAGTGAGGAGAAACATGACAGGTGTGTAAGTAAGGAGAAGGTGAGGAGAAACATGACAGGCGTGTGAGTAAGGAGGAGGTGAGGAGAAACATGACAGGTGTGTAAGTAAAGTGGAGGTGAGGAGAAACATGACAGGTGTGTAAGTAAGGAAGAGGTGAGGAGAAACATGACAGTGATGTAATGAAGGTGAGGAGAAACATGACAGGTGTGTAAGTAAAGAGGAGGTGAGGAGAAACATGACAGGTGTGTAAGTAAGGAATAGGTGAGGAGAAACATGAGAGGTATGTAAGTAAGGAGGAAGTGAGGAGAAAAATGACAGGTGTGTGAGTAAGGGGGAAATGAGGAGAAACATGACAGGTGTGTGAGTAAGGAACAGATGAGGAGAAACATGACAGGTGTGTGAGTAAGGAAGAGGTGAGGAGAATCATGACAGGCATGTAAGTAAGGAGGAGGTGAGGAGAAACATGACAGGTGTGTAAGTAAAGTGGAGGTGAGGAGAAACATGACAGGTGTGTAAGTAAGGAATAGGTGAGGAGAAACATGAGAGGTATGTAAGTAAGGAGGAAGTGAGGAGAAAAATGACAGGTGTGTGAGTAAGGGGGAAATGAGGAGAAACATGACAGGTGTGTGAGTAAGGAACAGGTGAGGAGAAACATGACAGGTGTGTGAGTAAGGAAGAGGTGAGGAGAATCATGACAGGCATGTAAGTAAGGAGGAGGTGAGGAGAAACATGACAGGTGTGTAAGTAAAGTGGAGGTGAGGAGAAACATGTCAGGTGTGTAAGTAAAGAGGAGGTGAGGAGAAACATGACAGGTGTGTAAGTAAGGAGGAGGTGAGGAGAAACATGACACGTGTGTAAGTAAGTAAGAGGTGAGGAGAAACATGACAGTGATGTAATGAAGGTGAGGAGAAACATGACAGGTGTGTAAGTAAAGAGGAGGTGAGGAGAAACATGACAGGTGTGTAAGTAAGGAATAGGTGAGGAGAAACATGAGAGGTATGTAAGTAAGGAGGAAGTGAGGAGAAAAATGACAGGTGTGTGAGTAAGGGGGAAATGAGGAGAAACATGACAGGTGTGTGAGTAAGGAACAGGTGAGGAGAAACATGACAGGTGTGTGAGTAAGGAAGAGGTGAGGAGAATCATGACAGGCATGTAAGTAAGGAGGAGGTGAGGAGAAACATGACAGGTGTGTAAGTAAAGTGGAGGTGAGGAGAAACATGACAGGTGTGTAAGTAAGGAATAGGTGAGGAGAAACATGACAGGTGTGTAAGAAAGGAGGAGGTGAGGAGAAACATGACACGTGTGTAAGTAAGGAGGCGGTGAGGAGAATCATGACAGGTATGTAAGTAAGGAGAAGGAGAGGAGAATCATGACAGGTATGTAAGTAAGGAGAAGGAGAGGAGAATCATGACAGGTATGTAAGTAAGGAAGAGGTGAGGAGAAACATGACAGGCATGTAAGTAAGGAGAAGGTGAGGAGAATCATGACAGGTGTGTGAGTAAGGAGAAGGTGAGGAGAAACATGACAGGTGTGTAAGTAAGGAGGAAGTGAGGAGAAACATGACAGGTGTGTAAGTAAGGAGAAGGTGAGGAGAAACATGACAGGTGTGTAAGTAAGGAGAAGGTGAGGAGAAACATGACAGGTGTGTAAGTAAGGAGGAGGTCAAGAGAATCATGACAGGTGTGTAAGTAAAGTGGAGGTGAGGAGAAACATGACAGGTGTGTAAGTAAGGAAGAGGTGAGGAGAAACATGACAGTGATGTAATGAAGGTGAGGAGAAACATGACAGGTGTGTAAGTAAAGAGGAGGTGAGGAGAAACATGAGAGGTGTGTAAGTAAAGAGGAGGTGAGGAGAAACATGAGAGGTGTGTAAGTAAGGTGAGGAGAAACATGACAATGATGTATAGAAGGGGAGGAGAAACATGACAGTGATGTAAGGAAGGGGAGGAGAAACGTGACAGTGATGTAAGTAAGGTGAGGAGAAACATGACAGGTGTGTAAGTAAAGAGGAGGTGAGGAGAAACATGAGAGGTGTGTAAGGAAGGGGAGGAGAAACGTGACAGTGATGTAAGGAAGAGGTGAGGAGAAACGTGACAGTGATGTAAGGAAGAGGTGAGGAGAAACGTGACAGTGATGTAAGGAAGGTGAGGAGAAACATGACAGTGATGTAAGGAAGAGGTGAGGAGAAACATGACAGTGATGTAAGGAAGGGGAGGAGAAACATGACAGTGATGTAAGGAAGAGGTGAGTAGAAACGTGACAGTGATGTAAGGAAGGGGAGGAGAAACATGACAGGTGTGTAAGTAAGGAGGAGGAGAGGAGAATCATGACAGGTATGTAAGTAAGGAGAAGGAGAGGAGAATCATGACAGGTATGTAAGTAAGGAGAAGGAGAGGAGAATCATGACAGGTATGTAAGTAAGGAAGAGGTGAGGAGAAACATGACAGGCATGTAAGTAAGGAGAAGGTGAGGAGAATCATGACAGGTGTGTAAGTAAAGAGGAGGTGAGGAGAAACATGACAGGCGTGTGAGTAAGGAGAAGGTGAGGAGAAACATGACAGGTGTGTAAGTAAGGAGGAGGTCAAGAGAATCATGACAGGTGTGTAAGTAAAGTGGAGGTGAGGAGAAACATGACAGGTGTGTAAGTAAGGAAGAGGTGAGGAGAAACATGACAGTGATGTAATGAAGGTGAGGAGAAACATGACAGGTGTGTAAGTAAAGAGGAGGTGAGGAGAAACATGAGAGGTGTGTAAGTAAGGTGAGGAGAAACATGACAGTGATGTATAGAAGGGGAGGAGAAACATGACAGTGATGTAAGGAAGGGGAGGAGAAACGTGACAGTGATGTAAGTAAGGTGAGGAGAAACATGACAGGTGTGTAAGTAAAGAGGAGGTGAGGAGAAACATGAGAGGTGTGTAAGGAAGGGGAGGAGAAACGTGACAGTGATGTAAGGAAGAGGTGAGGAGAAACGTGACAGTGATGTAAGGAAGGTGAGGAGAAACGTGACAGTGATGTAAGGAAGAGGTGAGGAGAAACGTGACAGTGATGTAAGGAAGGGGAGGAGAAACATGACAGTGATGTAAGGAAGAGGTGAGGAGAAACGTGACAGTGATGTAAGGAAGGGGAGGAGAAACATGACAGGTGTGTAAGTAAGGAGGAGGCAAGGAGAAACATGACAGGTGTGTAAGTAAGGTGAGGAGAAACGTGACAGTGATGTAATGAAGGGGAGGAGAAATGTGACAGTGATGTAAGGAAGGGGAGGAGAAACATGACAGTTATGTAAGGAAGGGGAGGAGAAACGTGACAGTGATGTAAGGAAGGGGAGGAGTAATGTGACAGTGATGTAAGTAAGGGGAGGAGAAACATGACAGTGATGTAAGGAAGGGGAGGAGAAACGTGAAAGGAGAAGTTTCAGGTAAGAGGGAGGGCAGTATGAATGTTAGTAACTGGCTGGCATGCCTGCTAGTACTAGCTAATTTGTATCAACTGTCAAATCTATAAATCTAAATGTCTCCGTGTTTTAAATAAAACAAATTCAAACATAACACAAGTGATACTGGAAGCTTTTTCTTAATAACCTATTTGATTTTAAGCTGCTCGTTTTATTTGAAAAGTAGAGGTGGTGTTTTACATATTAAGATTAGTCCAGATTCTCTCCAAAGGCAAGAACACTTAAACACCCGTATTCTACGTGTTTCTCCAATGGATTGATTTGCAATGTGTTTGAGGTATCTCTGGCATTCAAAGAGTTAACATTTACTGCAATTTCCACAAAAAATAAAGTTTGCTTTATTCTTCTACATCATCACATAATCTGTTGTGAAGCCACGCAGTGATTTCTCTCCTCCGTTGCATTTGCTCTCAATGGTCTCTGTGCTCACAGCTGAAGACTCTACACTGAGATGAAAACATGTGTTTCACATTTACCATCTCTCAGCAGTTTTAAGACTTGAGAACTTCTTCATCTAAAAACCTTTGAAATGTTCTCCCTTCAGGTACCAAATCTGACAAAGCAAAGTTGCAGATACACCTTGAAACTTTAAAACTGATCTAAATATATAATCTTTGAGATATTAACCATTTATGGACAAGAGGGATGTGTAATGGATTGCTTCAAAAGGCACTTCACACTTCTGGTCCATAAAGTGTTAACCTTTGAAGGGAAGGTTTTCAAAATGGAGATTCCAGGCAATAGGTCCCTGCTTTCTCTAACTCAGAATGGTTCCAGGAACTCCATACCTTTTATATTGTATAGGGGAAGTCTAAGGGGGCCATTGGGTAGTGGTTACTGCTGGCGGTTACCTAGCAACTGCTAGGACACAATCAGAGCCTAATGCAGGCGGCATTGAGGAGACACAAAGAAATAAAAGGCAGAAAAGCGCAAACCAACAATAAAGGATCCTCCTTGAATTCAATAACAGTTCATCTAATACTCACACCACGAACAGTGTTGTGCTGGTTGTTGATACAACCATCATTTTCCATCGGGGTATCTCTAGCTGCCCCGATTCAGCTGCTTGTCCCACACTCGAAAATATTCGAGTCCACAGTATGAAATTGTGATTTATTAAAAGAATAGTTAATATATTTCTTTTCTTTGCCAAATAACGTCAATATATACACATGATATATAAACCTGTTTGACATGTTTTGGAACAATAAAGTTCCTTTATCAAATATCAGGCAACAGAATATATATCGTTAAAAACATATATTTATAATGGCATCATCAGGAGTGATGACCTTTTGTATATATATAAATATATATATTTTTTAACGATATATATATATATATATATATATATATATTAATATATATATTAATCTGAAGAATGGCATTTCACCAACAGCAGCAGCCTGAGTACAGCAATATACCTTATATTGACTACAACACACAATGCAGGGTCCCATCACCAACATGCCAATGCAGATGCTCTATCGAGACTATTATTATTATTATTATTATTCTTTATTTATATAGCGCCAACTAATTCCGCAGCGCTGTACAATTGGGGAATAGACATACAGAGGTATTAAATAGTACAATCAGATGTGTAGAACAGGAGGATCAGAGGGCCCTGCTCGTGAGAGCTTACAGTCTAGAGGAAGGTAGGTTTGATACAGAAGGAGTAAGTGCTATTGTGTTTAAGTGCCAAAGTTTGTTCCAAAGTTTTTCGGTGACAAACACTGGAAACTCTGACTTCAGACCAACCATTGTGTTATCTGTTTTGCGACCACAGGCACGTCACATTTCATTGCTGAGACTATTGAGCAAGATGACATACTCGCACAAGTCTACCAAGAATTGCAGTCAGAGTTGTCAACGTCAATTCCAGCTGAATGCCATCCATTTTGGTACTTTCGACTAGAACTGACCATGCAAGGTAGATGTATCCTTTGGACTACTCTTGTCATTATCCCTGCAGCCCATCAAGAAACAACCTTCAAGATGCTACATGAAGGACACCCTGGCATTGTGTGCATGAAACACAGTGCACGGACAAAAGTTTGGTGGCCACTGATCGACGTGGACATTAAAGCTTGGGTTCATGCATGTGCAGGATTTGCTGAGACTCAAAAGCCACTATCTCCTGCCACTATCTACCCCATCCACTGAGATTAACAGTTTTTTTCTAGTATGTAGATTTTGTTTATTCTGTTCACTAGTCCTGTCCAACCCTCCTCTACTGACCTGCAAAAAAAATCCTTGCACTTACACAGGGATAAATATGGCTGGCAGTTTACAGCATGCTGTCAGTCTGTACTTGGGAGAGAGTGAAATCTGCTGACATGTTGATGCTAGCTAGTGTAGGCAGACAGTAAAAAGGAAGCAGGAGTTGCTTCATTTGTGGTAGACAGTTGTTTTGTGGGTAGAGGGAGAAAGAGGGTGCAGGGAGTGTGACTATGAAGGGATGCAGGAGAATTTAAAACAAACTAAAAAACACTTTTTGATTGATTTTACTGAGACTGAGAGTGACAGATACTGCACAGACAGATATAATACATCTTCCGTTGTGTCATCATCATCACCAACATCCTCATCATCATGAGCACCAGCAACAGACTCTTCCACCTCTCTGGGTGTTTCCATAGGTGGTGCAACTGGTGTCTTATTCATAGACACAACAGGCTCCAGCTTAAAGGAGCAGTAAACTTTTTTATGAAAAAATATATATTGTAGGGATTTTCCTACTGAGTGAAATAAGGGTACTCCCACTGCCGAGAGATTTATATTTCAAGAGTTATTACAGTTTAAACCTATGTTTTTTTTACATTAGCAGTGCCCTCTAGTGGTCAAATTCTAATTAGATTTTCTGTTACATTCTAATGGAGAGGAAAGTCAGGAAAGTCAGAAACATACAGTTCTCCATATAATGTGATAGAAACTGCTGAGTCACTTCCTGTCAGTTAGAACTATCAGGAAGTAAACACAGTAAATTCTCTTCCTGTCAGTTAGAACTATCAGGAAGTAAACACAGTAAATTCACTTCCTGATTATTTAAACTGCTATAAATTTTTAATAAAACATCTGACAGCAGCGGTAGTGACCTCTTTTTATTCAGCTATAAAAAATATGTGTTTTCATAAAAAAAGTTTACTGCTCCTTTAATAAAAAATTCACTTTTTTAGAAACATACCCCAGGTCCAAGGGGATGTAGGGGGCTCCTCTTCCTATTACTACAATGACTTACTACTACTACTACTTACTACTACTTAGTACTACTACTACTACTTCTACTACAACAATTACTACTATTACTACAGCTGCTTCTGCACTAAAACTACTTACTACTACTGCTACTACTTAATGCTACTTCTACTGCTACAACTGCTATTACTACTTATTACTACTTACTACTACTTCTACTACTACTGCTGTTGCTGCTGTGGATTTCTCTAATGCAACTGCAGCTACAGGCATCCATCTTCTCTTACTCCTTTTAACTCTTTGAGTGCCAGAGGGGTACGCAACGCATTGCTTTGCAATGCGTTGCATACCCCTCTGGCACTCAAAGGGTTAAACAGATTCCAGAAAGCAATAGCAGCAATACAGTTGGTAAATACTACCCTCAATTTACTCTCTCTCTCTCTCTCTCTCTTTCTCTCTATCTCGTTTCACTTTCCACACCCACACTCGATGGGAACCAACTGAAATCTTGCAGCACAGAGGAAAGTCCCGGGATTTTATAGAATTGCAGAAGGAGTTCTCTCCGTCATAGAAAGAAGCGATATCTCAGGAATTTCAGCGGTAGGCGTGAAAATACATACGTTTCTAAAGATTTTTAATAGACTTTCTATTTTCCACAAAGAAAAAAAATGTGTTTTTTTTTCTGTGAAACTTCCAGAGATAAGAAAACAAGACTTTTTGCTAATCCCTGAAGATTACCACTGAGAAGGATTGTGACTCCAATTATTATTTTTTTTTAATCCACAAACAGTAATTTGTCTCTTAAACCTATGAAGATGGTATTTTTGAATCTTATTTTTCTTGTAGGAATAAGATGTCTAATGTTAGCTTCAAAAGGTTTATAAAGGGCATTATAAATACTAATGCCCTTTAACATTAACAGTAACTGCCTTAGATGTCTACAATTCATCAGGGATTACCATAAAATCTCAGGTATAATAAGCACAATTTTACCCCACTTCACCTTATGTGTAGTGGGGGGGGGGGGGGTTATACACAAGAGTTTTTACAATGAAAAAAATGTAGTGTTAGCAGACCTCTTTCCTCCCCCGGAGCTCCGCTTTGAAGATAAACCTTACTTTTGTGCAAGTGAACTGTTGAAGAGAAGGCAAAACTTCTTGCACTTGCCGCCCTGCCGCCCACTTCCTTCAATTGGGCTTACAGGACCTTCACTTCCAGCCAATGGTAATGCCCTGAAGGCAAAACTTATTGCACTTGCCGCCTGCCGCCCGCTTCCTTCAATTGGGCTTACAGGACCTTCACTTCCAGCCAATGGTAATGCCCTGAAGGCAAAACTTATTGCACTTGCCGCCCTGCCACCCGCTTCCTTCAATTGGGCTTACAGGACCTTCACTTCCAGCCAATGGTAATGCCCTGAAGGCAAAACTTCTTGCACTTGCTGCCCTGCCACCCGCTTCCTTCAATTGGGCTTACAGGACCTTCCGCTTCCAGCCAATGGTAATGCCCTGAAGGCAAAACTTCTTGCACTCGCCGCCCTGCCGCCCGCTTCCTTCAATTGGGCTTACAAGACCTTCTGCTTCCAGCCAATGGTAATGCCCTGAAGGCAAAACTTCTTGCACTTGCTGCCCTGCCACCCGCTTCCTTCAATTGGGCTTACAGGACCTTCCGCTTCCAGCCAATGGTAATGCCCTGAAGGCAAAACTTCTTGCACTTGCTGCCCTGCCACCCGCTTCCTTCAATTGGGCTTACAGGACCTTCTGCTTCCAGCCTATGGTAATGCCCTGAAGGCAAAACTTCTTGCACTTGCCGCCCTGCCACCCGCTTCCTTCAATTGGGCTTACAGGACCTTCCACTTCCAGCCAATGGTAATGCTCTGAAGGCAAAACTTCTTGCACTTGCCGCCCTGCCACCCGCTTCCTTCAATTGGGCTTACAGGACCTTCCGCTTCCAGCCAATGGTAATGCCCTGAAGGCAAAACTTCTTGCACATGCCGCCTGCTTCCTTCAATTGGGCTTACAGGACCTTCCGCTTCCAGCCAATGGTAATGCCCTGATACACAGGACATTACCATTGGCTGGAAGCGGAAGGTCCTGTAAGCCCAATTGAAGGAAGTGGGTGGCAGGGCGGCAAGTGCAAGAAGTTTTGCCTTCAGGGCATTACCATTGGCTGGAAGCGGAAGGTCCTGTAAGCCCAATTGAAGGAAGCGGGCGGCAGGGCGGCAAGTGCAAGCAGTTTTGCCTTCTCTTCGGCAGTTCACTTGCACAAAAGTAAGGTTTATCTTCAAGGCGGAGCGCTGGGGGAGGGAGGGAAGAGGTCTGCTAACACTATATTTTTTTGTAGTAAGGGGAGAAAACAAGGGAGCGTACTATACATAGGCACTCTTGTTTTCCCCTAAAATCTTAGGCATAATATACACCTGCGTATTATACACGGGTGCGTATTATACCTGAGATTTTATGGTATTTTCTATAAAGTATGGATGAACTGGTCACGACTGATTCACCTCTTGAACTTCTTGTCTAAGTCTGTGTGTTACTCCATAGTAGTTTACCCGTCGTTTCTTTTGAACTATTCTACTACAATACTATTATTCAGCATAAGTACCTATTTATTAAGAACTCCTTCTTCTTCTGAGATTGATGGCCAGGCTTCTTGCTTTAGAGCAGTGGTTCTCAATCTTTTTTTGTTCGGGGCACCCCTAACACGTAATCTAGAACATTTGGGGCACCCCTAATGTATTTAATGTACTTTATCAAGGGCATATTGAAGGTTTCATACATAAATATACAGTTATTTTTAGGTCTTACAATCATAATAACAGAATTAAACATAATGTGTATAACAATTTCTAGAAATCTTTATTTAAAAGTCCATTTTTGTTAGTTTTCATAGAAAACATGGGGCGCCATAAGTTGATGTCCATGGCACACGAAAGTGCCACGGCACCCTGGTTGAGAATCACTGCTTTAGAGGCACCTGCCCCCTGGCCTCCAGTCTCAGATGGAGTAGGATTTCTTAATAACGCAGTATTTATGCTGGATAATACTACTATTTCTAAGATTATCACTATATATTGTTACACAGTTAGTAGTTTAGGTTGAAAAAAGACTTGCATCCATCAAGTTCAACCCTTTCCTATTCCTGTTTACTGTCATAGATCCAAAACAAGGGAATACAGCAATTTCAGATTCTGCTTTGAATGGGGAAAAATTCCTTCTGGACACCAAATGGCAATCAGATTTCTAACTGGATCAACAAGCACTAACTAAATATTAATACCAATACTAACGTACATAGCCTTCTATGTTCTGCTCTTTTAAATAAGTATCCAGGCTCCTTTTTAAAGGCATCTAATGTATTCGATAGCACCACCTCCTCAGGCAGTGAATTCCATACCTTTACTGTCCTTACCGTACAGAATCCCTTCCACTGTTGTAGATTAAATCTCCTTTCCTCAAGTCTAAGCGGGTGACCCCTTGTCCTTTGTACTGTTCTGATAATGAGCAGGTCTTTGGAGAGCCCTTTGTATGGGCCCTGAACATATTTATATAGTGTTATCATATCCCCTCTAAGACGCGTTTCTGACCCTGATAGTGCATCAACACTCCTTCAGGCAAGCTTACCGGTGGTGATCCTGACACGTTACCGGTCTTTAAGGGGTTAAAAAGAAATTGCCAGCAGCTGCAGTGACCAGTTGTCTACTTCCTAGTACATGACATCCGGGAGTTAATGAAAAAGGTTTCCTCTTGACACAGCAGGGCAAAAATGATGAGGGCCATTAGGATTTTTTTGGTCATAGTAAAGGGTTATTATCCTGTGCAGTACAATGCATTGCATGCTCCTCTGGTTCTCGAGCAGGAACAGAGATTAAAGAAGGACTCTACTGTACTTAATACCTGTTATAGATGCATCCAGAGGGCAATCCACTCTAGGTGCCATTAGCTCCGCCCTTGACCACACCCTCACTCTTCCCACTGCGCTGCTGCCGGTCTTGTCCACTGTTTCCTGGTACAGAAAATACCTGCGGCCTGTATCAAGAAAGAAAAATCTTTAACCCCTTAGTTCCTAGAGAAATCCTCAACACATTGCTCAGAAATGCACTGGAGATTTCTATAGCATCCAAGGAGTGAAATAATGGCACGGACATTAAGATTGCTCTGGCCGCACCCACAATTTAGAATGTGGGTGTGGTCAGCACAGGTTAGACACCACCCCCAGAATTTGGAACTTTAGGCAGTTACCTACTCTGCCTCTTGTGAAAGGCAGCCCCGTGTACTGATCTCATTGTGAAGCAATGCCTTGGGCGCATCTCTTGCATTCCTCAATACGAACAGAACAAAACACTCGATAAAGCTCTCTGAACAGCACTAAAAGGGTAATAATCAAGTTTATGATTATATTTTAAGGATGGAACATAGGAATAATTCATGTTTACACACATGCTGTCTCTAAGTATGTGATATTTAAAATGATACTAATCTATTTCATTTTTTTTTTTGGTGTTAGTTTTCCTTTAACTGTTTGAGTGTCAGAGAGGTTGCAGTGCAATGAGTCGGATACCACTCTGGCACTCAACTGGTTAAATTTACTTATTATTCATTATGGAGCCCCCTCAGTCCCATATTGATTTCATTCTTTGAATTTTTTTCTTTCTGTTTTTCATTTGGTATATATATATATCTATATATATAAAAGAAGACTTTGTGCCTGGCAAAACACACCCAGGGGCGGCAGTAAAAAGGATTACTGCTGCCATTGGGTGATTCTGTGGGAGTGTGATTTTTGGCCTGCCCCCACTATCCAGCCCGCCCACCACTATCTAAGGCTGAAAAAAAAAAAATGGCTGCCACACACTCCTACACCACAGACACATGCACATGCCCTCCCACACACACACTAGCAGACACATACACACATATACACACACGCACGCTGAGGATGATGGGAACAATGTTCAAGCTACAGCTGGAAGGCCATGGTCCAATCTGTATTATGCAGCTTCTTCATTCCCTGTCTTTGAGCCTACACAGCTCTGCTAATTACTACAAGTGAGCTGATTTCTAAACAATCAGCAGGAGGATACTGGCTTGCTGAGAAAGTGGAAACAACGGCAGAGAGGTGATCAGGCAGTGCAGAGCAAGGCTTCAGCTGAGCTGGTAAATGGCAGAGACATGGATGTGACTGTATTTATATATTGCACAAAGAGAGAGAAAGAGAGCAGGTTGTTTGTCAGTCTGTCTGTAAGCAGAGGTGCCAGTTCCTGCAATCATCTCCATGCTGTACATAGCTCACTGTATAGCATGTATGACAAACTATTTATATATGGTCTGGCATTGTATAGTATACAGTCTGTGTATAAGGACTGGCACTATACAGTATAGGAGGGACAGTCCCTGTTTGACACCCAAATCCCTCTGCTCCTCTATTTAGGAGATCACACGGTGTGGTGTATATACAGTAGGCTGACCAGACCTCACCTTTAACCGGGGACACATAGGAAATAAGCATATTTCAGGAGTGCACCAAAATCAAAGCAGTCCTGCAGTATGCATTTTTCATATGTGTCACTGGTTAAAGGTGAGGTCTGGTCAGCCTAATGTACAAGTGTATCAGATTGCTCCACATCAGTAAAACCCACGGTAATGTGGGTATAAACTTCTGTATATATCTGTTAAATTAGTCTGTGTAAAAAAATACTTTCATCTTCTTCTAAATCATTCACTTACAGAAAGAGTAACTTAACCATTTCAGTGCCAGAGGAGATGCAATGCATTGCTTACCCCCTGGCACTCAAAGGGTTAAAAATTCTCTACAATGGTCTGGCACTGTATAGCAGTGGTTCTCAATCTGTGCCCTCAGTGGCTATTAACAGGCCAGGATTTTAGAATTTCCTTTTAAGAGCACAGGTGAGTTAATCAATATGACTGAGCCTCTGATCAACACACTTGTGTTCTAGCAGTGAAATTCCTAAGTCCTGGCCTGTTAGTGGCCACTGAGGGCATGGGCTGAGAACCTCTGCTGTATAGTATACAGTCTGCATGTGTCTGTGTATAAGGACTGGCACTATACAGTATAGGAGGGACAGTCCCTGTTTGACACCCAAATCCCTCTGCTCCTCTATTTAGGAGATCACATTGTGTGGTGTATATACCAGTGTATCCGATTGCTCCACATCAATAAAATCCACAGTAATGTGGGAATAAACTTCTGTATATATCTGTTAAATTAGTCTGTGTAAAAAAAATACTTTCATCTTCTTCTAAATCATTCACTTACAGAAAAAGTAACTTAACCATTTCAATGCCAGAGGGGATGCAATGCATTGCTTACCCCCTGGCACTCAAAGGGTTAAAAATTCTCTAAAATACACCACCAGCCACGCCCCCAGTAACACCACCGAAAACACAAGTGTCCCTCTTTGGCCATATGAAATGTTGGGAGGTATGTTTCTTACACTGCTCACACTGTATGTATTTATGTTCTGATTTGCAGCTGTGTGTCACTGTTTGTGTTGTCAGTGCATGTGTGTGTATATGTGTGTGTTGCATGTGTCTCTGTCTATCACTGTGTGTACCTTTCTGACACGTACACCCTACGCTATAATTCACTATCATAACATTTATTTAAAAAAAAAGAAACATTTCCTGCATAACATGACGGGCAACGCCGTCCCAAACTGCTAGTATCCTATATAATAATTTGCTAGGATGTTTATCAGAAGCTGTCATGCACAGTAGAGACTGCTCGCGTTTGGGCAGTCTCTACTGCACATGATTGCATCGTGCGAGTGAGGCGACAAAAGACTGCATTGAGTGGAGCAGTGAGGTAGCGGTCGCTTAACCTTTTGAGTGCCAGAGGGGTACGCAACGCATTGCAAAGCAATGCGTTGCGTACCCCTCTGGCACTCAAAGGGTTAACATTACAAGGACCTTGGGTAGGCGATCAGCCCCTTTAAATAGGCAGGAACAATTCAGAGTAGTGACTGCTGGGTGGAGCCTACCTCCTCTCCATAGCTTGCAGCTAGCCAATCCCCAACCAGTAAGATTTGTTCCTTGGTCAAGACACAAGGCAAGACAATAGTTCTGCTATAGTTTTAGCTTTTTTATTATTTTCTGTTAGATATGGAATACCACCATTAGGCGGATTACTGACAATTCCCATCACCCAGATGTGGATAGCTCAGTTTACCAGGTGCTTTTGTGGACCTAAGCCCTGGGGGGAAAATCTTGGCTGCAAGTTCAGGAGTTGCCCACTGAGGCTTCTTCTTGATATATGGTAATCTGCTGAAAAAGGTGAGCACCCTTTGAGTGCTGAGGTCCACATGTCCCATGCTTCCCCTCCGCACAGGGGTCTCATTTGGAGTTCCTATTACATACCCCTGCACTCATTGGGTTTATCTGTATGTCTGTGAGGTATTTGGAGCAAGTTTCTGTGGTAACTTAACCCTTTTGTTGCTGGTTAGCACATTTTTGAGGGGTCACTTTCCTCACTGGGACTAGTGTTTATTGGGTCTACTGTTTTATTCTAGTGGGCTTTTGATTAGTTTTAAGTTTTGGCATTCACATCATTAACTTTCTGTTCCGCGCTTTTAAGGCGCGTGTTTACCGTATAGACGCCATTGCTCCATTCACTTCTATGGGACTTTACAGTTTGGGACATATCTCTGCAACGGCTCCACGTAGCGAGGTCAGAGATGGCTCATTTTGTGGGTTTGTCCTTGATCTGTCATCCGGTCAATGTTCTGGTCATGTTGGAGGCTTTAGGGGGCTTTGGGCACTGTTGGGGTACTCCGTTAGCAAAACTACATTTCCCATGAGTGCTTACTTCGTGCTCTCATTTCTGATTGGCTCCCATTGCTGTAGCCATTTTGTGTATTTGCAGATCGAGTATCCTACGCAGGGCTTGGACTCTTCTCCTCTCCTCTTCAGTTTAACCCTTCACCTACCAGATAAGTCTTATTTAGAGTTTCTGGGGTGCATTTATTTGTCATACACACTATTTTGCGGGTGTTTTGATACTTTGACCGTTTGACTCTGTGAGAATGTCTACTCCGTTAGACCTTGGGGCTAAACCTAAGACTAAGGACACTGGGGATTCTCTGTCCCCCATTGCTCATTGCTCCTCATATCACTCAGGGTTACCTAGAGAATACTTAGGTCATGTTTACCCAGCATGCACTGCTTCCCCTGAATCCCCTGCAGGGGCCTCCGGCCATGCACTAGAGCCAGTATGGATGCAAGGGTTTAAGGCTACTAACAGAGACCTCCAGTCCACTTTACAATTCCTTCCATCCACTTTACAGGGGGACTTCCACTCGTGGCAGACCCCCGCCCCTATCAGATCTTCCCTGCCTAAACCACCGGGGTGTACCTGATGTGTCTGATTCCTCTAAGGAGGAATTATTGATAGACTCTGATGATGATGACTGTTCAGCTGTTCCTTCATCTCTGGCTGACGTTCCTGCACTGTGTACTGACCCGGCCTGGCTGACGTTCCTGCTCTTTGTACCGACTCGGATTGGCTGACATTCCTGCCTGTGACCCGACCCGGTAGGGCTATATCTCCTGTGTATCTCTACTGCCTGCGGTATTCTGGTCCTCGGTTTGGGGTTCTCCTTCGGTCTTCTGTCTCCAGACAGTACCATTGAGCCTTAGTGCCATTCCTGCAGTGTAGTCTCGGTTCAGTCTGTGTCGCGAGGGCGACATTCTAATGTCTAATCCCATCAATGCACCACGGTACGCTTGACCCTCCTTCCTGCCAATACGCTGAGGTTGGTCTTACATTGGGCGCTTCAGGCTGTGCTTACGATCGGGCAGTCAACATTGGTCCTAGCGTTCGTTAACCCCTTCGGGGAAGGTGCCATTAGTCACCGGCTAGTCTACAGTGCAGTCTCCGCTGGGTGCCCTCCCGGGCATAATGTCTCAGTCCTCCATTACTGCTACGGCAGTCCTTCAGCTTATCCTGGGCCTCCATTGTCTACTGGGCGATTCTCTCTATTTAAGCACTCTCTGCAGAGTGAGAGTCTTAAGGACCTCGCTATCACGGTGCCCGTGATTGGCTGCAGTTACTTGTCTGTCACCAGTAGGGGGCTTCTATTGGCTGTCTGCAGATAGCCCGCCTCTTATTGACTATTTAAACCTGGATTGGGCACCCTTTGAGTGCCCTTTCGTGTTGTTTCTGACCTTCTTGCTATCACTATGCTAGTGATAGCTGGGCCTCTGTTCCAGTGTTCCTGAGTTCCTGATCTCATGTGTTCCTGAGTTCCTGATCTCTACTGTTCCAGTGTTTCCTGCATGCTGAAGTACTTCCAGTCCTGGTTCCGGCCTAGTCTCTGGTGTTGCAGTTCCTGCTGAACTTCTCTGCTGTTTTCTGACCTGACTGATCGTTGCTGGTTCCTGTCATCTCATCACCTGTCTTCAGTATCCTGGCGACCTTCTGCCTGGTCGCGTTGGTGACATTGCTACTATTCCGTGTTGGTCCCAGCGTGCGGACGCTGGTTTGCTCCCAAGCCTTGCGGCTATACTATCTCGCTTGTTACACCAGTGTGCGGTCACTGGTTTGCTCCAAAGCCTATCAGCTATACAATTCTGTGTTGGTCCCAGCGTGCGGACGCTGGTTTGCTCCCAAGCCTTGCGGCTATACAAACTCACTTGTTACACCAGTGTGCGGTCACTGGTTTGCTCCAAAGCCTTTCAGCTATACAAATCTGTGTTGGTCCCAGCGTGCGGACGCTGGTTTGCTCCTAAGCCTTGCGGCTATACAAACTCGCTTGTTACACCAGTGTGCGGTCACTGGTTTGCTCCAAAGCCTATCAGCTGTACAATTCTGTGTTGGTCCCAGCGTGCGGACGCTGGTTTGCTCCTAAGCCTTGCGGCTATACAAACTCACTTGTTACACCAGTGTGCGGTCACTGGTTTGCTCCAAAGCCTTTCAGCTATACAAATCTGTGTTGGTCCCAGCGTGCGGACGCTGGTTTACTCCTAAGCCTTGCGGCTATACTACTCGCTTGTTACTCCAGTGTGCGGTCACTGGTTTGCTCGCTAAGCCTAACGGCTATACTATTCAGTGTTGTTTCCAGCGTGCGGACGCTGGTTTGCTCCAAAGCCTTGCTGCTTAACGATTCTGCTAATTTGCCAGTTCCATCTGACTGCTGCTATTATCTCTGGGCTGCCCTGCCCGGTATTGGTAAGGCCGGTAGAACCTTTTGCCACATTCCATCTGAGGTTGCCTTACCCGGTATTGGCAGGGCCGGTAGAGCCTACATTGTGTATCTATTGAGGCTGCCTTGCCCGGTAATTTGGTAAGGCCGGTAAACCGTTATGCTATTCCATCTGCAGGTTGCCTTACCCGGTATTGGCAAGGCCGGTAGAGCCTAAAGACTGTCCTGTCCGGTATATTGACAGGACCGGTAGAGTCTGCCTTCTGTCTGTGCTATATTCTGTATATATATATTATGTATGTTATTGCCATCCTAAGTTATCATTTATTATTTCAATAAAATTGATTTTTTTTTACCTAAAACTTGTGTCTGAGAGTCATAATAAACCGTGACAGTACGAAAGGGCCATGACCTCAGACAGCAAGGGTGAAGGTAACGCACAGAATATCCATTGGAGGATGGATGTGCTCGAGCAACGTTTGGATCAGTTGGCAGTTGCAATTCAAACGATCCTTGAACGCACGGTACCTGCTGCCCAATCTAGCTCTAGCCCGGTGGTCTCGCCAAGTCAGACACCGGAAAGTGATACCAGACCCCTAGGGGGTACTGTTAAAGGGTTAACGGCTTCTGCACCCTTGCCGCTAAGATATGATGGTGACCCTAGTCTCTGCAGAGGGTTCATCAATCAACTCGAAATCTTTATGGAATTGACGGCACACGCATTTCCCAATGATCGTAGTAAAGTGGGGTTCACGATATCACTGCTCACTGGCAGAGCATTGGCTTGGGCTAACCCCTTGTGGGAGAATGCTAAACCTTGTACTAAGAACTTTAGTGAATTTGTGCGTTCCTTTCGAAGAGTGTTTGAGCCTCCTGGTAGAACCACCTCTGCTGCCAAACGCCTTATGGAGATACAACAGGGCAGGCGTACAGTGGGCGACTATGCCATCGAATTCCGCACATTGGCAGCAGAGGTAGGTTGGAATAACGAGGCATTATTGGCAGCCTTCTCTCAAGGCCTGAATGACCACATTAAAGACGAAATCGCTGCTAAAGATCTACCTATTGATCTAGATGATTACATTGAGTATGTTATGATAATTGACTCCAGAATACGTGAGAGATCAATTGCCAGAGATCGTAAGTTACGGTCAAAAAATAATGAGCCTAGTAGCATGTTTTGCCCACCCATCCCTCCCTTGGCATTGAAGTCTAGTGAACCAGTACGGGAAACAAGTGAACCTATGGAAATAGGCTTCACTAGACTATCCAAGGCAGAGAGACTATATCGCAAAAAACAAGGGTTATGTTTATACTGCGGTAAAAAAGGGCACTTGCTAAATTCCTGTCCGGTACGTCCGGGAAACGCACACACCTAGGGTATCTTGGGGGACAGGCCCTAGGTGGTGTACAATCGTCCCCAGTGTCGGGCATAATGAAACCCACCATACAGGTGGTATTGTCTTGGGCACAACGCTCTGTGGAGGTTTTGGCCTTGGTTGACTCCGGTGCAGCAGGGTATTTTATGGATAATACCTTTGCTGAATTGCACGGAGTTCCACGCATTGAAAGAGAAAACCCCTTGACTATTGAAGCGATTGATGGTAGACCCTTAGAACCGCCTCAGGTTATATTTGAAACTATGCCATTGTCTATGACTATTGGGGCACTTCACAGAGAAGAGCAGCAGTTTCAACTGATTAATTCCCCGCACCATGCGGTGATATTGGGATTTCCGTGGTTACAGTTACATAACCCACAATTCGATTGGAAAAAGTGTGAAATTGCTGCTTGGTCCCAGTTTTGTTTGGACAAGTGCGTCATCCAGCCTATTAAGGTCATGTGCACCTCCTCTGCTATGCCGGATGTGTACCAACAGTTTGGCGATGTTTTTAGCAAAGGAGAGGCTAGTATGCTACCCCAGCATAGACCTTATGATTGTTGCATTGAATTGCAGCCTGGTGCAGTACCTCCCAAAGGACGCACTTATCCATTATCTTGTGATGAAAATAAGGCTATGGAGGATTACATTTCTGATGCCCTTGCTAGAGGGATCATACGTAAATCTACCTCTCCAGCTGGGGCTGGGTTCTTTTTTGCAAAAAAGAAAAATGGCGAATTAAGACCATGCATTGACTACCGGGGCTTGAATAAACTAATGGCAAAAAACGCATACCCAATACCACTCATCACCGAGCTTTTTGACAGGCTTAAGGGCGCTTCGATATTTACCAAGTTGGACCTACGGGCCGCTTACAATCTGGTTCGCATTCGAGCAGGTGATGAGTGGAAAACTGCCTTTAATACTCGAGCTGGGCACTACGAGTATCTAGTAATGCCTTTTGGGCTGTGTAATGCACCCGCAGTTTTCCAGGAACTGATAAATGATGTTCTGAGAGATATGTTACAGACATGTGTTGTGGTGTACCTCGACGATATACTGATTTACTCCCAAAACATGGCACAGCACATCAAAGATGTATCCGCAGTATTGCTACGACTCCGTGAGAACAAATTATTTTGTAAAATGGAAAAATGTGAGTTTCATAGAACCAGTGTGCCATTCTTGGGGTTCATAATTGGCAATGATGGCATTGCCATGGACAAAGAAAAGTTGTCAGCTGTCCTACAATGGCCAAAACCCAAGGGTCTTAAAGCCATACAGCGTTTCCTGGGTTTCGTTAATTATTATAGGAGGTTTATTAAGAACTTTTCTTCCATTGTCAAACCTCTGTCCGATCTTACGCACAAGGGTGCTAATCCTTCTTGTTGGCCGGTATCTGCTGAGAAAGCCTTTGAGAATTTGAAGCTGGCATTTGCTGCGGCTCCTGTGTTATCCCACCCCAATCCTTTACTTCCATTTACGTTAGAGGTTGATGCCTCAGATATTGGGGTCGGGGCAGTACTTTCGCAGCGACACGAGAAAGGTGGAACTCTCAGACCTTGTGGGTTTTTCTCTAAAAAGTTGACTGTCACTCAAAGCCACTATGAGATAGGTGACAGAGAATTATTGGCCATTATCCTTGCTCTTAAGGAATGGCGTCATTTGCTTGAAGGTACTAAGAATCCTGTCTTAATCCTAACAGATCATAAGAATCTGACCTATCTCTCGGAGGCCAAGAGATTGTCCTCTCGTCAGGCCAGGTGGGCACTGTTCCTGTCTCGATTTAATTTCATTGTATCATATTTACCAGGGTCAAAAAATATCAGGGCTGATGCACTGTCAAGACAATTTGAGGCCGACAGTGACAGAGTGGAAGCACCAGCTCCTATCATCCAACCTGATAGAATACTGGCTACTATACGCACGAGTATCACTTCTCCTCTAGGGGAGGAGATCCTGGCCTCTCAGGGGTCCGCTCCCCATGAAACCCCAGTGGGCAAATGTTTTGTCGCTGAATCATTTCGTACTAGGCTGCTCGAAACCTACCATTCCTCTAAGGCTGCGGGACATATTGGTAGAGACCAATTGTTATGGTCCCTTTCTCAGTTATTTTGGTGGCCTTCCATGAGAAACGATTGTGCCGAATTTACGAATGCCTGTGCCACCTGCGCCCGCGCTAAGACCCCGAGACATCTCCCTGTGGGCTTGCTTCAACCGGTGCCTAATGGCGAACGCCCCTGGTCTCATGTTTCCATTGATTTTATGGGAGAGTTGCCTATGTCGAAGGGGTACTCCTTTATATTCATGGTGGTGGACAGGTTTTCTAAAATGGCTCATTTCGTGCCCCTCCGTGGTCTTCCTTCAGCGAAGGAATTGGCAATGGTGTTCGCCAGAGAAGTATTCCGGTTGCATGGAGTGCCTAGGGTACTGGTGTCTGACAGGGGGAGCCAGTTTGTGTCTAGATTTTGGAGGGCATTTTGCCAACAGATGGGCATACAGCTGTCCTTCTCCTCTGCCTACCATCCCCAGACCAATGGAGCCGCTGAACGAGCTAATCAGGGCTTGGAACAATTTCTCCGTTGTTTCGTTACTGACCATCATGATAATTGGTCCGACTTGTTGCCTTGGGCAGAGTTCGCCAGGAACTGTGCGGTCAATTCTTCATCTGGGAGCTCTCCGTTTCTGATTAATTATGGGTTCCAGCCCTGTTTGCTTCCAGACTCATTTCAGACGCAACAGATTCCAGCTCTGGATGAGCATATCGAGCAACTCCGTTCCACATGGGCACAAGTTCAGAGGGCACTTGGTCAGTCATTTCAGCGTCATCAGCGCCATGCTAATCGCAGAAGGCTTCCAGCGGTTTCCTTTCAGGTTGGGGATAGAGTATGGCTTTCCTCCAGAAATCTCAAGCTGCAGGTTCCGTCTAATAAGTTGGCTCCTCGGTTTATTGGTCCATACAGAGTTATTCGCAAAATTAACCCTGTCTCCTATGCACTAGACCTACCTGCATCCATGCGTATCCATAATGTGTTCCATGTGTCCCTTCTTAAGCCTCTGGTTTGCAATCGCTATACTACCACACCTGTGGTGCCAGGACCTGTTGAGGTCGAGGGCCAGGAGGAGTACGAGGTTCAGAGCATTATTGATTCCCGTAGGCTTAGAGGAAGGGTACAGTACCTGGTACATTGGAAAGGGTATGGTCCTGAGGATCGATCATGGGTGGATAGTACGGACCTTCATGCACCTAGGTTAACTAGGGCCTTTCATGCCAATTACCCGCAGAAACCTAAACCCTATTCTAGGAGAGGGGGTCTTTGAAAGGGGGGTACTATCACGGTGCCCGTGATTGGCTGCAGTTACTTGTCTGTCACCAGTAGGGGGCTTCTATTGGCTGTCTGCAGATAGCCCGCCTCTTATTGACTATTTAAACCTGGATTGGGCACCCTTTGAGTGCCCTTTCGTGTTGTTTCTGACCTTCTTGCTATCACTATGCTAGTGATAGCTGGGCCTCTGTTCCAGTGTTCCTGAGTTCCTGATCTCATGTGTTCCTGAGTTCCTGATCTCTACTGTTCCAGTGTTTCCTGCATGCTGAAGTACTTCCAGTCCTGGTTCCGGCCTAGTCTCTGGTGTTGCAGTTCCTGCTGAACTTCTCTGCTGTTTTCTGACCTGACTGATCGTTGCTGGTTCCTGTCATCTCATCACCTGTCTTCAGTATCCTGGCGACCTTCTGCCTGGTCGCGTTGGTGACATTGCTACTATTCCGTGTTGGTCCCAGCGTGCGGACGCTGGTCTGCTCCCAAGCCTTGCGGCTATACTATCTCGCTTGTTACACCAGTGTGCGGTCACTGGTTTGCTCCAAAGCCTATCAGCTATACAATTCTGTGTTGGTCCCAGCGTGCGGACGCTGGTTTGCTCCCAAGCCTTGCGGCTATACAAACTCACTTGTTACACCAGTGTGCGGTCACTGGTTTGCTCCAAAGCCTTTCAGCTATACAAATCTGTGTTGGTCCCAGCGTGCGGACGCTGGTTTGCTCCTAAGCCTTGCGGCTATACAAACTCGCTTGTTACACCAGTGTGCGGTCACTGGTTTGCTCCAAAGCCTATCAGCTATACAATTCTGTGTTGGTCCCAGCGTGCGGACGCTGGTTTGCTCCTAAGCCTTGCGGCTATACAAACTCACTTGTTACACCAGTGTGCGGTCACTGGTTTGCTCCAAAGCCTTTCAGCTATACAAATCTGTGTTGGTCCCAGCGTGCGGACGCTGGTTTACTCCTAAGCCTTGCGGCTATACTACTCGCTTGTTACTCCAGTGTGCGGTCACTGGTTTGCTCGCTAAGCCTAACGGCTATACTATTCAGTGTTGTTTCCAGCGTGCGGACGCTGGTTTGCTCCAAAGCCTTGCTGCTTAACGATTCTGCTAATTTGCCAGTTCCATCTGACTGCTGCTATTATCTCTGGGCTGCCCTGCCCGGTATTGGTAAGGCCGGTAGAACCTTTTGCCACATTCCATCTGAGGTTGCCTTACCCGGTATTGGCAGGGCCGGTAGAGCCTACATTGTGTATCTATTGAGGCTGCCTTGCCCGGTAATTTGGTAAGGCCGGTAAACCGTTATGCTATTCCATCTGCAGGTTGCCTTACCCGGTATTGGCAAGGCCGGTAGAGCCTAAAGACTGTCCTGTCCGGTATATTGACAGGACCGGTAGAGTCTGCCTTCTGTCTGTGCTATATTCTGTATATATATATATTATGTATGTTATTGCCATCCTAAGTTATCATTTATTATTTCAATAAAATTGATTTTTTTTTACCTAAAACTTGTGTCTGAGAGTCATAATAAACCGTGACACTCGCACTATTAGGGCCTGTCAGCATTCCTGGCCTAATAGTAACCCGTTCATTGCTGTCTCAGTTGAGTTTCACACGAACTTTGCCTGACCTGTGTCAGTATATTGTAATTTCTGTATTGTACATATACTGGACCCGTGTGGGTATATATTGCTGTAACCTGTCCTGTGTCAGTACTATATTGTGTACATATATTACTGGACCCGCGAGGGTTATAATTTCTGAGTCTGTTCAATAAAACTGTGTTTTATCTCACCTACTGTGTCTGAGTGTCAAATAAAACAGTAACAGCTATGTATCAGTTCATGGGGTTTGGTTTACCCCTGTTCAGTGTCCGTTGACACTTTGCAGTTAGTGTTGAGCTATTTATGATCTGTAGGTTCACTGGTACTCTGGTGACTTTGGGGCCTGGTCCTGGTCGTTGCCTTTCTTCCCAACCTGGGGAACTTAATGGTTGGACATCCAAAAGTTACCAGTAACCTGTATTGGATGACAGAGAAAGGAGGATTTTAGTCTTACCTGTTAAATCCTTTTCTCTTAGTCCATACAGGTTACTGGTCTTCCATAACATCAAGGGACCATGCTTGGCCCTCCTGTGGCAGAATGTGGGGGTCCTTTCTGGTTTTTCAGGAGTCTTCCTTTACCTTCTTCCTATCTAGTCAATAGTTAGTCTCCAAATCTTACTGGTTGGGGATTGGCTAGCTGCAAGCTAAGGAGAGGAGGTGGGCTCTACCCAGCAGTCACTTCTCAGAATTGTTCCTGCCTATTTGAAGGGGCTGATCGCCTACCCAAAGTTACCAGTAACCTGTGTTCACTAAGAGAAAAGGATTTAACAGGTAAGACTAAAATCCTATATATATATATATATATATATATATATATATATATATATATATATATATACATACACACACATACCCCCCATATTAACTCCTTGAGTGCCAGAGACGAATGCAATGCATTTTGACACTCAAAGGGTTAATGCATTTTGTTGTATGTTACTATTACACTTAGTAACATAGTATATAGTAACATAGTCATTCAGGTTGAAAAAAGACTTGCGTCCATCTAGTTCAACCCTTTTCCTATTCCTGTTTAACATCGTTGATTCAAAAGAAGGCAAAAAAAACCCCTCAATACAGCAATTTCAAATTCTGCCTTGAATGGGGGGAAAAATCCTTCTTGATTCCAAATGGCAATCAGATTTCTCCTTGGATCAAAAAGCACTAAATAAATATTAATCCCAATACTAACGTACATAGCCCTCTATGTTCTGCTCTTTTAAATAAGTATCCAGGCCCCTTTTAAAGGCATCTAATGTATTCGATAGCACCACCTACTCAGGCAGTGAATTCCATACCTTTACTGTCCTTACAGTACAGAAACCCTTCCACTGTTGTAGATTAAATCTCCTTTCCTCAAGTCTAAGCGGGTGGCCCCTTGTCCTATGTACTGTTCTGTTAATGAACAGGTTTTTGGAGAGCCCTTTGTATGAGCCCTGAACATATTTATACAATGTTATAATATCCCCTCTAAGACGCCGTTTCTCTAGTGTGTACAAGTTTAACTTCTCTAGCCTTTCTTCATAACTAAAACTTTCCATTCCCCTTACTAGTTTTGTAGCCCTCCTCTGCACTTTATCTAGTTCCATAATGTGCTTTTTCAGAAAGGGTGCCCAGAATTGAACAGCATATTCTAGGTGGGGTCTTACCATGGACCTGTAAAGAGGCATGATAATATCTTCCTCCCTTGAGTCAACACCCCTTTTAATACATGCCAATATCTTATTGGCCTTTGCAGCTGCCAGCTGGCACTGCATGTTACTGCTAAGTCTATTGTCTACCATTACTCCTAAATCCTTTTCATTAATAGAGTTCCCCAAAAAAACACCATTTAAGCTATGTGTTGCATTTTTATTATTATAACCAAAATGCATAACCTTACACTTGTCTATAATGAATCTCATTTGCCATTTGCCTGCCCAGTTTGTCGGGCTATTTATATGAAGGTATCCAAAGGGTTAAACAGAGAACCACTCAGGCTGGATTTCTTCACTTAAATAGACAAATGACAATATAAAATAATTCGAGAACTTTATCTTTAATATGTATTGACACGCTACTTCACAGTAAGAAATTGATCACAAGAATCAATCCTTCATATTTGTGCAAAAATATATCTTTTATTAAAATACAATATATATACAAGTATCAGCAACAATGAAATAATTAAGTGACTAGCAATTATAATAGGTACACAGAAAATCAAACCACACTATTTATCATAAAGATTACCAGCGGTGCAAGGGTTAACTACCTATAGGTATATTCAGAGGTATAATAACAATAATTGCATTCAGCAGCATAGAATAGGTTAATTGATTGTTACAATTAATATAATACAGTTGGTTGCAGGGTCTCTTAATACCTCTGCCCCAGAAACTGTATAGACTATGCCAATTATGATGTAAGGGGTATTGTGAGATGAATTAAATAATTCCTCTAACAATTCCTTGTATCATATATCAATAATAATCAAATTTAGGGAATGACTGGAATAAAATCTCAGATTTAAATCACTATAATTTAATTATCTACTGAATTCAATATTGAATACCTCTGAATAAAATATATAAATTGCAATTAATATAGTCAAACCAAATCACACAAATAATCTACTTAGAATAACTTCATGCAACATATGTCTATAAAGTAACCAACTTCAGTCAACATATATTATGACAATAGCAACCTATATAAAACCTATAGGCACTCCAAGGGTTAATACAGACGTTTAAAACAGAGGCCACACCCAGCAATTATTTTGTCTATTGAGTTAATACCTAATTACAAAATATAAGCCTGGCACATATACAGAGAATTCCAAAGAAAACACCACTAACAACAGACAAGTAGCGGTTAAAGGGTTAATAACTGGATTCAAAGAATATCCTGTATCAAATATTAACTATTATAATCTTCCCAGAACCACAAAATATTACTCTAGGAATACCAAGATTAATATTAGCTAATATAAATAACCCACGCTATATACTGTATTACACTGATTGGCAATTTATAACATTTCCCAATAATTATATAGATTCTATTATTTCCAGAATTTAATAGCTAAATCTAGCTTATTATAAATTATCCCAAATGGTTGGCCAGTCCACTTAAGACAACTATAAAACTATATTTCTTCAAACAGAAGAAAAATTGTGAAATTCTGGATTAAATGAATCTAAATGAATAAATGATATAGTTACCAATCAAAGTTTCTTTGTATTTCTCTGTGAGAGGCAGGATTAGATCTTCTCAGCAAAGCCTTCTTTTGTCAGGAATCACCAGGAGTACTTATTCAGGAAGTCACCTTTTCTGTTTCAGCCAGTTAAGTTGAGTCAAAGACCCTCTTTTAGGAAGTCAAAAAAAAGACCCTTAACTAAGAGTAATTGGGCATTATATTTGCAATTTTTGCCTTATCAGTAATCCCCACCTTTGTCTGATGATTGGACAAAGAGCCATCTCATTATACCGTGACATCACCGGTCTGCCCTGATTGGATATTAATATATCCCTAATTATTCAAGGAATGCGGATATCCCAGTCATAATGCTCTCAAGACTCTAGGTGGGGCTCTTATTCTACTTTAGAATTTTACCTATAATCAGTTTTATGTCAGATCATGTGGCTTTCGTCAAGACTGAGAAAGGTCAAAAGGGTTATCAAAAACCTCATAAACCAGTCATTTTGCTGTGTCTTTTACATAAGGGAGTCTGTCTCTCTCAGCCACATTGGCTCCAACTGACTATCAATCTGCCATTCAGTTATTTTTTCCTCCCTACCTTGGACTAATGGCTCATTGTTCACATATGATGTAATTTGAACACATTTTAAACAGAATTTCAGCTAATTTCTAGAATTAGAATTAACCCTGTATGGTCCCCCAGGACAAAGTCTCTGACAAGTTACCCAGTTTGTCCAAATCCTCTTGTAATGAAGACACATCCAGTTCATACTTTATTACCCTACTTAATTTTGTGTCATCAACAAACACTGATACATGGCTCCCTATGCCCTCTGGGAGATCATTAATAAACAAATTAAAAAGAAGAGGACCCAGGACAGATCCCTGAGGTACTCCACTTATCACGTTTGTCCGAATGGAGAACTTGCCATTTACTACCACTCTTTGCATTCTATCTTTCAGCCAATTTCCAATCCACACACAAACATTTTCCCCTAGGCCTATTTCATTCATTTTGTACATTACCCTCTTGTGTGGAACCGTATCAAATGCCTTGGCAAAGTCTAAATAGATCACATCAACCGCCGCTCCCAAATATATATTTTTACTCACTTTTTCATAAAATGCAATCAAGTTAGTTTGACAAGACCTGTCTTTCACAAAGCCATGTTGGCTCCTGCTAATGATATTCCTGTTCAAGATTAATTCTTGAATATATTCCCCTAGCAACCCTTCAAACAGTTTCCCTACCACAGATGTCAAGCTTACAGGTCTGTAATTTCCCGGCTGGGATTTTGATCCCTTTTTAAATATGGGCACCACATCTGCTTTACGCCAACCCGTGGGCACCATACCTGAAACAAAAGAATCCCTGAAAATCAAAAATATCGGTCTGGCCAAGGCCTGACTTAGCTCTTAGCTCTTTAAGTACCTGTTGAAACCTGCATTTCAATTTTATGCGAGACTTTCATTTTCTTGCCTACCATCACCTGCCCAGGTATTATTTAACCCATTGCTTTGCAATGCATTCTGTAGCCCTCTGACACTCAAAGGGTTAAATGTCTGAGTTCCCATGGGGTGTGGAACACTTCAGCACAATGCATTGCACACACACATCTCTGGAACTGGAAGGGTTACGTGCACAAAAGAAAATGGTCACTGCACAAGTAGATCATATCGTGTCTATGAGTAAGCACGAAAGTGTGAAACGCGTTAGACTATAACCCCTGGTGTCTTGTGTATCACGTTCCAAATAAAGAAGTGGTTTTACGATATGATCAACGAGTGCAGTGAACATTTTCTTTTGATGTGTCAGCTGTCTCTTCACTTTTGCACCGGATCGTCGTGCTGAATGGTGAGTGTATACATTGTTATACTTAAAAGTTTGGTGCCGCTCATACATAACTAAAGGGTTATGTGCACAGTCTGCAGAAAGAAACACTTAAGCTTTTATTGATTCATATCAAGTGATCGTATTGTGTTTCCTGTGGTTATATTGTACGCAATTTCAATTTCTTTCCATTAAAACTAAATGAATGAGCGAAATGTGATTTCAGCTTTCATGTAAACAGCTAATTATTGAATATATCTGGTTTCAGTAAAAGACGGTATTTTTAATGCCACATAGATCCCAGAAATAGATTGTTCTTTTCATAAACTGGTACAGTAGTCATGAGGGCCCACAGAAATTTTTCTGGGGGGGTGGTACAATGTTATGATATAACCCCCAGGCCTGCCCATTCAGCCCCTATATTTATGTAGAGGGGGGAAAGTGTGTGTGTGTGTGGGGGGAGGCAAGTGCCCCCCCTTGTCCACACAGATGCCCATGACTATAGTAGAATTATACTATAGATGGCCTGAAAGTTCACTTGATTGTCTGTTGCTTTTCTTGTCTAATGTCAATGTTGTACATCAAAAAAAATTCTCCTTACAGGGATAGTAATGTTTCACAAAAACAGCAGCTCCAATTAATCTTCATAGTATCTGTGGTGTCCTGCCCTAATAACATACTGGAGCCAGGAA
Source organism: Rhinophrynus dorsalis (assembly GCA_037306005.1). Taxonomy (NCBI): domain Eukaryota; kingdom Metazoa; phylum Chordata; class Amphibia; order Anura; family Rhinophrynidae; genus Rhinophrynus; species Rhinophrynus dorsalis. The sequence continues at coordinate 21,032,085 of CM074718.1, forward strand.
TAGTTTAACGGAGTGGCAACCGGCACACTTCTTTTATTATTTGGTACAATCTTTGGGGGTAAATATGCAACTGTGGAAAGCTCTCCCGGATCGTGACCGCCCAGTTTCACGGCCCTGTCTAACTGCTGATGCACGCCCTTCCTGCTTCCGCTCCCAGCAGCCTCCACCTTCTCGCTGGCTGGTTGCTAGGCAACCAGCCACTGCTCTCTAGACCCCAGCTCCTGCCTAGGAGTGTATATTACACCTCCATCCTTTCCCTAAAACAAGAACACACACAAACAACAAAACTGAGAAATAGGGATGGGGAAAAACAGAGAGATGCATGAGCCAGCTGCCTTCATGACTTCTTCCAGGACCTCAGCACCACCTCTGGCTCCCAGCGTACTGGAGGACATCTGTCTCTCATAGGTCGACAACCTGCTTCCTGGGTAGACGTGGCCCCCACTGGAGAGTCCGAGCTCTGTATTGCTGGTTCCCGCATTTCCCTTGCCTCCATCATGCTTTCTGCAACTGTCGGCACTGCCATTGAAGTGTGCCTAGCCCGAGTGGGTGAGGGCCCCTCAAATTCCTCTTTCCCTCACCAACCAGAGGAAAAGATGGAGAATTTTGGAGGACTGTAGGCGGACCAGGCCGGAGTTGATCTGAATGGCAGCGGCATTGAAGACCAGAGTCAGTTCATAGAACATAGGAGCGAGTACCATTGATGTCCACAATCAATGCAGTAACCCAGTGGAAAGGGCCCTGGTACCAGCGGGCCCAGACCCGCGAGCCTTGGGTGTACAGAGGAGGCCCGGATGGCTCCAACATACGCGTGGCCGGGAGGACTGGACTGAACAGAAGATTCTGTATGTAATAAGTCCAATTTAGATTGTAGAGAGCGGCCAAACATCAGCACTGCCGGAGCTTGACCCATAGTCGCATGAGGGGTGTTCCTATAATTGTATAGAAAAGATGTTAGAGCATCCGGAACAGGGGTGGAGAAAAGTCCAGTATACACTAGGAGCATCCAACAGCCCTAGGTCACCAAATATAATAAGCAGAGGACCACTATATCAATATATAGATGCTCACCCAGACAGCCTTGGACGTCACAACGGGATATAGAGCAGTTCCCCCAGACTCATCGCCACTGTGGTGTCCTGCCCTAATAACACACTGGAGCTAGGAATAGTTTACTGGAGTGGCAACCGGCACACCCCTTTTATTATTTAGTACAAACTTTGAGGGTAAATATACAACTGTGGAAAGCTCTCCCGGATTGTGACGGCCCAGTCTCATGGCCTGCTGTAACTGATGATTAGCGCTCTCCAGCGCTCTTCCTGCTTCCGCTCCCAGCAGCCTCCACCTTCTCACCAGCTGGTTGCTAGGCAACCAGCCACCGCTCTCTAGACCCCAGCTCCTGCCTAGGAGCCTATATTACAGTATGTGGTCTATGGAGAGTGTTATTTCAATACTATAGTACAGCCCTCCTCACACAGCCTTTTTAAACCCAGGCTGAGCACTTCCAGGTTGCCCTTTCGTGGTGTTTCTGACTTCACTCTGCCTGACCTGCTTGTCAGGCTTCTGGGCCTGTTCCTGCTGTTCTTGCTGATCCTGTGTTCCAGTGTTCCTGTATGCTAGTGTTCCTGTGTTCCAGAGTTCCAGTGTTCCTGTGTTCCAGCACCTCGCGGGTTAATCTTACTGAGTTCCAGTGTTCCTGTGTTCCAGTACCTCGTGGGTTAATCTTACTGAGTTCCTGAATCTCCTGCTCCAGCCGTCGCTCTGGCGACATTGTTCTTCTCGCTGCTGATCATACTTTGTTGGTTTACTCCACTAAACCTGGTGGCGATATACATTGTTGGTTTCAGTGTGCGGACGCTGGTTTACTCCACTAAACCTGGTTGCGATATACATTGTTGGTCCCAGCGTGCGGTCGCTGGTTTACTCCACTAAACCTGGTTGCGATATACATTGTTGGTCCCAGCGTGCGGTCGCTGGTTTACTCCACTAAACCTGGTTGCGATATACATTGTTGGTCCCAGCGTGCGGACGCTGGTTTACTCCACTAAACCTGGTTGCAATATACATTGTTGGTCTCAGCGTGTGGACGCTGGTTTACTCCACTAAACCTGGTGGCGATATACATTGTTGGTCCCAGCGTGCGGACGCTGGTTTACTCCACTAAGCCTGGTGGCGATATACATTGTTGGTCCCAGCGTGCGGACGCTGGTTTACTCCACTAAACCTGGTTGCTATATACATTGTTGGTCCCAGCGTGCGGACGCTGGTTTACTCCACTAAACTGGTTGCGAGATACATTATTGGCTCCAGCGTGCGGACGCTGGTTTGCTCCACTAAACCTGGTTGCGATATACGTTGTTGGTCCCAGCGTGCGGACGCTGGTTTACTCCACTAAACCTGGTTGCGATATAAATTGTTGGTTCCAGTGTGCGGTCGCTGGTTTGCTCCATTAAACCTGGTGGCGCTATTACCATTAGTCCCAACGTGCGGACGTTGGTTTGCTCCTGAACATCCAGTACTGTGGTCAGTCGCTGTCCACTTCCTTGCAGTTGTCTGAGTATCCCTGGCTATAGACTCCTGCTGAGTAAGACCTCTATACTTATGCTCTATGCTGTCTTACTCACCTGACAGCTGGTCTACTCGCTCAGGCTGCCCTGCCCGGTATTGGTGAGGCCGGTAGAACCTTGTAATTCACCATCTTTAAGGTTGCCTTACCCGGTATTGGCAGGGCCGGTAGAGCCTACATTCAGCATTCCGTGGGGGCTGCCTTGCCCGGTATTGTTAAGGCCGGTAGAACCGGTATATGTCTTCTCACGGTTGCCTTAACTGGTATAGGCAAGGCCGGTAGAGCCTGTCATTAAAACTGTCACTTGGGTTGCCTTGCCCGGTATTTAGGCACACACCTGGGCTGGCTGCTGGTGCACTCACCTTGGGCTGGCTGCTGGTGCACTCACCTGGGCTGGCTGCTGGTGGAAACACCTGGGCTGGCTGCTGGTGCACTCCACTGGGCTGGCTGCTGGTGTACACACCTGGGCTGGCTGCTGGTGCACTCACCTGGGCTGGCTGCTGTGCACTCACCTGGGCTGGCTGCTGGTGGAAACACCTGGGCTGGCTGCTGGTGCACACACCTGGGCTGGCTGCTGGTGCACTCCACTGGGCTGGCTGCTGGTGCACTCACCTGGGCTGGCTGCTGTGCACTCACCTGGGCTGGCTGCTGGTGCATTCACCTGGGCTGGCTGCTGGTGCACACACCTGGGCTGGCTGCTGGTGCACACACCTGGGCTGGCTGCTGGTGCACTCATGTGGGCTGGCTGCTGGTGCACTCACCTTGGGCTGGCTGCTGGTGCACTCCCCTGGGCTGGCTGCTGGTGCACTCACCTGGGCTGGCTGCTGTTGCACTCCCCTGGGCTGGCTGCTGGTGCACTCACCTGGGCTGGCTGCTGGTGCACTCCACTGGGCTGGCTGCTGGTGCACTCATCTGGGCTGGCTGTTGGTGCACTCACCTGGGCTGGCTGCTGGTGCACACACCTGGGCTGGCTGCTGGTGCACACACCTGGGCTGGCTGCTGGTGCACACACCTGGGCTGGCTGCTGGTGCACACACCTGGGCTGGCTGCTGGTGCACACACCTGGGCTGGCTGTTGGTGCACTCACCTGGGCTGGCTGCTGGTGCACACACCTGGGCTGGCTGCTGGTGCACACACCTGGGCTGGCTGCTGGTGCACTCACCTGGGCTGGCTGCTGGTGCATTCACCTGGGCTAGCTGCTGGTGCACTCACCTGGGCTGGCTGCTGGTGCACACACTCGCCTCTATCTTTCCCAGGAATCCCCAAGCGCTACTGAAGTCTTTCAGTTGGAAGAGATCCTGAAAGGAGAACACACAGCAGCGGAGGAAGCTGGTGGCAAATGCAATCATGCTGCTCGCTGCGCCAACTCCCGTCAGCCCTGGAACAGGGTTCTGGTCATAGAGGTGGGTAGAGGGAGGGAAAGGGGGGAGTGGCGATAACTATATTGAGGTGAGGGGGAAGAGGGAAGGAGTTGAGAAATCAAGGGGGAGCAGCTTACAGTTATATTTCTGTTTTTTTTGTGTATATTACACACTTCCCATAGGGTAACCACATTTCCATTCTTCCATTTCTTGACATGTGGTCACCCTAGTCCCGCGGCTGAGACTCCCGCCAGCACTGACCATCTTTCTGAGGCTGACAAAGAGTAAGATTTCCCAGTGGGAACAGCCTCAGAAAGATGGTCAGGGCCGGCGGGAGCCTCAGCCGCGGGTCTCCCTTGCAGCGCCAGCATACCTGCTCCATCCCAGCTGTCTCACACGCACCAGTCCAGCCAGCCAATGAAATGTATTTGCTAAATGGTCCTCATTGGCTGGCTCAGCCAGCCAATGAGGACCATATAGCAAATACATTTCATTGGCCGGCTGGAATGGTGCGTGTTGCTCCATTCCGGGACTCTTTGTTGTCCCGGTGGGGGGTGACCCGGGACGTGGGACACAGACCCCCAATAAGGGACAGTCCTGGGCATTTCGGGACTTGAGGTCACCCTAACTTCCCACTTTGCTTATGTTAAAAAGGGGAAAATTATGTATATTGTACCAGAGATATTGCTGTAACCACTTGAGTGCTAGAGGGTCAATCTCTTTCTTCACCAGAAATAAAATAATATTTGTAGGAAGCTTCTGCAAAAGAACATTATTTTATCCGGTCCTAGATTTTACCTAGATTATTTTACATTTTCCTTTTTCATTTCCATATCAGATATTATGTATTTCCACTGTCTTTTCATTTATTTGCAATAGTAGCAGATGGCCAGTTGATCTTTCGCCTCCATCAACGTTTCCTTGGAAACAGACAGGGAGCCCCCTGATATAAAGTATAGAGGTGAGCGATCTTGTGTGATCATGCATTTCATGGCAATGGAATCTTGGGCTCTGTAAGATTGCTGAGCCTTGTGTGTCACAAACACAGGCAGTGTATATACTGCCTTCTACTGGGGATCTATGGGCAGTGCATGCATAGGAATAGTAATAAAGATGCATTCTCTATAGATATTAATATTTAAGTCCATATGAAAGAAAAAGTGGAGTAATTCTAGGACAAAGCAATGCATTGGATACCCCCTGGCACTCAAAGGGTTAACCTAAAATTGCTCCACAAATGTCTTTGCCATATGGACCTTATTATTAAGCATCTTCATGAGGTGACTTAGGCTTCTTCTGAAAACATATCAACTTTCATCTACAGTGCAGGATGAACATTCCATCCAATGAAAGCGGAATCAATTACAGGATAAATCTCACAGTGTGGGCCATTTCACCTACTAAATAATTTCACTGTAGGTGATCACATCTTCAGCAGAGACGAGGGGGAGTGCAGCCATCTTTCCTCTGTGACAGTGCTCTCCCCATCATCTGCCTTCCCCTTTTCCTCCAGTAGTGTGTCTAAATAGCTGCCTGGAGGTAGCATCAGCATGAAGGAGCAAGCCGGGAAATTAATACACAGTAAAAAGCAACGTCCTGCACTGATAAGTACACTGATAAGTACAGGATATTGCTTGTTACTGTATATTCTTTGCCCGACTTGCTCCTTCATGTCATTGCTCCCTGCAGGCAACTGTTTAGATGCACTACCGGAGCAAAAAAGGGAAGGTGGTGGTCGGCATATACTGCCACAGGCTTGCCTGCCAGTGCCGCCGGCAAGCTGAATAGTGAATTTGTGTAAGTGCCATTCTAAAAAATGGAACAAATTAAAAAAAAAAAAATGACATGACATTGTATGTTATTTTTGCTCCCACTTTTACATGGGAGCAAGTTGTTCAAAGGTGAAAGTTCCCCTTTAAGTGTTATCATTAACTCTTTTGGTGCCAGAGGGGTATTCAGTGCATGGTGAAGCAATGCGTTGGATAACCCTCTTGCACTCCAAAGGTTAAATTGATCTGTCACCTTAAATATACAAGAGTATATGCTGTGCTAACCATCTGTTCCTGGGAAATTAACCATTATTTGTAGATTGCATGTCTGGCACTTTATGCAAATTAGTTGCTGTGCTTGGCCAACATAACCATACACTGAATTATCAAAAGAAATGTGACTTAGCACACCTTCACCATTGAATAAATACAGTGATGCTTTAACTTAAAAGGATAGTAATGTTTCATAATAAAAGCAGCTCTAATTAATAATCATAGAAAGAGAAGAAGATTGAGGGGAGGAACAGAAGAAGATTGAGGGCAAGAACAGAAGAAGATTGAGGGGAGAAACAGAAGAAGATTGAGGGGAGAAACAGAAGAAGATTGAGGGGAAGAACAGAAGAAGATTGAGGGGAGAAACAGAAGACGATTGAGGGGAGGGACAGAAGAAGATTGAGGGGAGAAACAGAAGAAGATTGAGGGGAGGGACAGAAGAAGATTGAGGGGAGAAACAGAAGATGATCGAGGGGAAGAACAGAAGAAGATTGAGGGGAGGAACAGAAGAAGATTGACAGACTGAGGTGCAGAGCTGTAACCTCAGTCTCTCCAAAAGTAAGGCCCCAGCTCATTTTTAATAATGTAAATTTCACCACAGCATGCGTTTTATAACAAAAAAATCCAACGATTAAAGCTTATCAGTGCTATATGAGGATGGCAATGAGGTAAACTTGTATGGGGATGATCATTCCCCTTTAACCCCCCCAAAAACCCATAATGGCAGTGGCTGAAGGTAAGATGTGCTTGTGCTTATGATCCTCCAAGTACTGTTTCTGTATGTTGTCATGATTAATTAGATTGTAAGCTCTTTGGGGTAGGGTCCCCTTCCCGATTTATGATTCCCTTTTCTGAATTTCTTCCCACGCTAATAATGCAATGATTGCACTTCAGCCTGATGCTCTTAACCCTATCCTGGAGTTGTGTATTGTACTATTACTATTTCTGTAAAGTGATATGTACATGTATGGAGCTATATAAAGATATATACATACATACATACAACTGTCCAGTCATGTGTGGGTGACACATGCTGCCCATATTTACACTCATTAGGTTATGTATTTTAAAAAAATATATACTTAGCTTTGAATATTTTTATGTGGAAAACCTAGTTTATTACTCCATTAAAGGGATAGTAATACTTAAAATTTTAAAAAGATATGTTGTAGGGTTTATCCCCCTGAGTAAAACAAGGGTACTTCCACTGCTGAAAGGTGTTTTATTAAAAACTTATTAAAGCTCAAAGTTGAATTTTTTTAGGTGCAATATCTCAAAATTTTACAGTGGCGCTGTTGCTACACGATCCTATGGACAGCTCAGGTCCCAGGACCATAAATCTACATAGGATGGTGTAGCAACAGCGCCACTGTACAATTTCAGGCCACTGTGATGTTGCACCTAAAAAATTCAACTTTGAGCTGTAATGACTTTTGAATGAAACACCTTTCAGCAGTGGGAGTACCCTTGTTTTACTCAGGTGGATAAACCCTACAACATTTTTTTTTTACATTTTAAGTATTACTATTCCTTTAATGAAAGTGACTCACTCTATAAAATGAACATATCAACTCTCATTACAGGGGTGTATAAGATGAAATCGTCACATATATTGTAACACTAGTGTAAAAGCCCGTGTACACAGACCAAGGTCTGGTGAGATAAAGAGGCCGGCCCTGCTTTGCATGCTGCCGCTGTCTCACTGGCGGGACACGCTATGCAGTTATGAGCAGTAGAAACTGCCCTGGAGCATTCTGTGTGTTCAGGCAGTCTCTGTTACGCATGACTGCATCGGACAAACATTCTGGCCTTTTATATTATAGGATTTTTTTGTATAAGATACGGGGCAATATAATTCAATATCGATTTTTACAAAATAGTTAATTCTATTTGGGACACTGGGGACAACACAATGAAATATTATAACATTTTTTTTATTATGACATCATATATTGGTTACATCATATATAATCCATTCAACAAGGATATTAATACAAAGACCAATCTGGGTACAAAAAATGTAATTTGCACAGGTTAGTAGAAGTTATTCAAAAGACACCTTGTGAAACATATAGAATGCAAAAACGGAGAAAACGTATTTTGTGTCATAGCGGCCTTTTTCCCCCAGCACATAAAAGTTTAAGGTTCAGATCCATTTTTTTAGAGAAAGTAATTGTCTGCACTAATGATAATTGTATTTCTGTGCTATTAAAATACAACAGCAAGTAGTTATACATTAAGGATAATGTTAAATAAATGAGTTGATTTTTGTGGATCATGAAGTCTATGATTTGTGGGGTTGTTAAGTGCCATTTAAATACAATATTCAGTAAACAGAATAAAATGCACATGATCAATCTTCTGGAACGTCCCAAACATATCCATATCCTTTGTTGAAAGAAGCAGTAATATTTAATTATGAAAAACATCTAATATGGGACTTTTCCTGCTGTGTAAAACAAAGGGGAGTTTTCATTAAAAAAAAAATTAGTTCAAAAGATATTACAGCTCAATGAAGAATATGCCAGGGAAGTACTCGTCTTTAACCCTTTGAGTGCCAGAGGGGTACGCATAGCAACCCCTCTGACATTCAAACATTAAACACTTAGGGGTAGAGTTAAAGCTAGGGTTGCCACCTTTTTTTGAAAAAAATACCGGCTATGGCATTTCCCCCATAGACTTAACATTGGACAGAAGCCAATTTTTTACCGGCCTGCCAGTAAAATACCGGCTGGTTGGCAACCCTAGTTAAAGCCAGCCATTAACATAGCTGGTAGGGCCAAACTGAATACCGGCTGTTAAACCAACATGTTTAACATGGTATTTAAAGGCCCTACCAGCTAGAACACCAAAGGACGTTAAGCCACAAAAACAGTCTTGTAGCTGAATGTCCGTTTTGTGCGTTTAGTTCCAAAAACGCCGCTAAAAGCAGTGATATTGGGAACTGAACAGTGAAAAACAATTAAGTATCGGTGCTTGACATGCTGCCACGCACCGATCGTTATCTGATCCATGTTACACTTACCTGTCATCCACTGTCCTTCTGTCTTCTCTTCTCACTTCTGCCTTCTCTTCAGTCTGGTCTCCTCCCTGTAAAATAAAATAAATGTCTTAAAATCAAGCATGAAAAAATACATTCCAGAACCCTTTGAATGGCAGAGGGGTACGCAACACATTGCAAAGCAATGCGTTGCGTACCTCACTGTCACTCAAAGGGTTAAATATTAGTGCTCCATAAATATACCCATATATGCCTCCGTGTAATGGCCCGAAGGGTAAATGCCAATGAATTAAAAAGCTCCACATATACATAAATCTATGCGATTCATTAATGCTCAAAATTCACTTAGCTTTATCTGTCTCCGCTGCTTGGAGCGGCCGCGAGGGCAGTGGAAGAGATACAAATGTCCCACAACGCTCCTCTTCAGCTGTGTACGGCCAATGCCTGTAACACACTGAGTGCATTTGAAGTCAGACTGCCTTTATATATGGGCAGGCTCACTTCATTGCCCTCACTGCCATTGGCTGGGATGTTCTTCACATCCCAGCCAATCAGATTCGAGCAGCTGTTCTTTAAAATGATTAGCTTGTATGTGAAGAGCACCCCAGCCAATGGCAGTGAGGGCAATTGAACTGAGCCTCCCTATATATAAAGGCAGGCTCACTTCAGATGCCCTCAGTGTGTTATGGGTATCGGCCCCTACATAGCTGATGAGGAGCGTTGTGAGACAGTTAAAGCTAAGTGAATTTTGGGCATTAATGAATCGCATAGATTTATGTATATGTGGAGCTTTTTAATTAATTGGCATTTACCCTTCGGGCCATTACATGGAGGCAAATATGGGTATATTTATGGAGCACTAATATTTAACCCTTTGAGTGACAGTGAGGTACACAGCGCATAAATCAGTGCAATTCATCAATGCCCAATATCTAACTTAGCTTTTAACTGTCTCCGCCGCCGCCCTCGCGGCCACTCCAAGCCACTCCAAATGTCCCACAATGATCCTCTTCAGCTGTGTACGGGCCAATGCCCGTAACACACTGAGGGCATTTGAAGTGAGCCTGTCTTTATATATGGGCAGGTTCACTTCAACTGCCCTCACTGCCATTGGCTGGGATGTTCTTCACATCCCAGCCAATCAGATTCGAGCAGCTGTTCCTTACTGTGTAGCCGTTGAGGCTGGTATGCTAATAAGAATTTGGAGGACATGCAGTGTGTGTGTGCGTGTGTGTGTGTGTGTGTGTGTGTGTGTGTTCTTATACGTGTCCCTGATTTAAAGGGATATGTGCACACCGTACTCCATAGACTTCACATAGAATCTGTTAGATAAAACCAATTGGTAACACTTACTGGATGCGATGTAATATAGGCCTACCGTAGGTATGCAGCTGGACACAATAGTGTCATTTGTCAGTTGACCATAAATCTCCATAAGATTGTGTAGCAAAAGCACCACTGTACAATTTCAGGCCACTGGAATACTGCACCTAAAAAAAAACAAGTTTGAGCTGGAGTAACTTTTGAATAAAACACCTTTCAGCAGTGGGATTTCCCTTATTCTGCTCATGGGGATAAGCCCTACATTATTTTTTTTTTCATATTAAAGGAGCAGTAAACTTTTTTTTATGAAAACACATATTTTATAGAGCATTTCCTGCTGAATAAAACAAGGTCACTCCCATCACTGTCAGATGTTTTATTCAAAAATTATACCAGTTTAAATAACCAGGAAGTGAATTTACTGTGTTTACTTCCTGATAGTTCTAACTGACAGGAAGTGAATTTACTGTGTTTACTTCCTGATAGTTCTAACTGACAGGAAGTGAATTTACTGTGTTTACTTAGTGATAGTTCTGACAGGAAGTGATTTTACTGTGTTTACTTCCTGATAGTTCTGACAGGTAGGGTTGCCACCCAGCTAGGGTTGCCACCCAGCCGGTATTTTACCGGCAGGCCGGTAAAAAATTGGTTTCTGTCCAATGTTAAGTCTATGGAGGGAATGCCATGGCTGGTATTTTTTTGAAGAAAAGGTGGCAACCCTACTGACAGGAAGTGACAGGCAGTTTCTGTCACATTCTATGGAGAACTGTATGTCTCTGACTTTTCTGACTTTCCTCTCCATTAGAATCTAACAGGAAATCTAATTAGAATTTGACCACTAGAGGGCACTGCTAATGTAAAAAAAACATGGATTTGAACTGTAATAATTCTGGAAATATAAATCTCTCAGCAGTGACAGTACCTTTATTTTACTCAATAGGAAAATCCCTATAATATATATTTCTTCATAAAAAAGTTTACTGCTCCTTTAACCCTTAATGACCGGCGGCATGGCGCATCGCGATCACTTAAGGACCACGGATCTTTTTTTTTTTTTTTTTTAATTTCCGGTTCCAGACTCTCCGAACGGCGTGCAGCTGCGGGGGGAGCCTGGAATTCCACAACAGTCATAGTACGTCATGGGTCGTTAACTCAGATCGACCCATGATGTACTATGACCGTCAAGGGTCGTTAAGGGGTTAAGTATTACTATCCCTTTCTCTGACTGAAGATGATTTGAACAAAGGCACACGGGGGGAATTCATAGAGGCCATGAGGTCTTTGTGGTCACAGTACGGTAAGTGGAAGATAATACTACAAAGTGTTAATTCTCCTTTAAAACTTATTTATAGACAGAGATACAATTAAAGAGCAGTGTCAGACGTACCAATTTTTTTTCTCTTATGCTTTCAAAACTAAGTGGAATTTTTAAAGCCCATTTGTCTTGTTCTAAGAAATGGCACAGTAGGTGATCCCAGATTCCCTCTTATATTGCCTTTCTTGTCAGACTAAAATCTTTTGTGTGTAGGTTTTAGGCTTTTTTTGAGCTGGGCATTTGTATCCGTTAACACACTAATACACCAGATAAGGAACATTGCTGACATGAACTATTTTACAGATTTGATAACTGCAGCATTTTTTTGTCTCTAAGTACTTTTTTCTTTTACCATTACTTTGTCTTGCCTTTTGTTATAGCTGCGTCTGATCTTTTCCTGATTCACCCTAGAATCATTACGATTTCTCTTCCTGTTAACCCACTGAGTGAAATGCGTTGGGTACCTACCTTACACTCAAAGAGTTAAATGTGGTTGTCCGTACAAAGTTTGGGACGACACTTATTGATGATTATATAAGAAGTAACACCTTTCGTGCTATGATCAGAGAATCTTAATGGCCTCATTGTTTCACAGCGACCGTTAAGATTTTCTGCCCAGATTATGGTAGGAGGGGGGTTTATTAATGGGAGGCATTAGCGTTCCTACAACCCAATCAGGGATGGATTTCAGAATAGGCAGAGTAGACAGTTGCCTGGAGCATCAGAATTTGAGGGCCGGCCCTGCTCTGATGACCACACCCACATTCTGAGTTGTAGGTGTGGCCAGAGCAATATCAGTATCCATGCACAAGTTTTATATCCATTTACAGGATTTTATTTAACCCATTGGATTCTAGAGAGATCTTAAACACATTGCACAGGGCTAGGTGCTGGGTCATGTGAGTAGAGGTGTGGTCATGGGTGGAGCTAAACTCTCCTAGATTGCCTTGTCTAGAGGCTCCTGGGATGTAAATCTGCCCTTGAACCAAATGTACCAATGAGTGCCACAATGGATTAATCCAGTGATTCTCTGCCAGGATGCCATGACCCTTTGGTGTTTTCTATGAAGACTGACAAAAATGTGAATATTGTCCTTTTAAATGTAGGCATATGGATATTGTTATGTACAATATGTTTATTTTTATGTGACCTAATAATCTATATATATAAAAGAGAAAGGCTCATTGCATAATTTATGTCTCCTCAGGAGACACACACACCCAGGGGTGGCAATAAGGAGGGGTTACTGTTCCCATTGGGTGATTCAATGAGGGTGTGATTTTCACACCAATTGCAGTGGCCGAAGGGAGTTGGCCCACCCCCACTATGCAGCCCGCCCACCACTATCAAAGTCAGAAAAAAACAATATGGCCGCCACTTGGTCCTACACCACAGACAAATACACACATGCCCCACTCACACAGCACCAAACTCACACACATGCCCCACTCACACAGCACTACACAGACACACATGCCCCACTCACACAGCACCAAACTCACACACATGCCCCACTCACACAGCACCAGACACACACACACATGCCCCACTCACACAGCACCACACACACACACACATGCCCCACTCACAGACACACAAATGCCCCAATCACACACACAAAAGCCAGAAAGAAAGATGGCTGACACACAGTCACTCACCCTGACTCCCAGTGGCCTCAGTAGGACCTGTACTACAGCCACTGAGGAACAAAATGGCACTCAAAGGGTTAAGGTAGGCCCTCATTCCTCAATTATTTCTTCACTGTCATCATTTGCCATGCAAGACACAGGACAGACAGCCATCAGGTACACACTTAACCCACTGACTGCCACAGGGTTGTGTATCAAGTTTTACCCCTCAGGGAGTGTGTTCAAACCTCTCACACTGTAAACTTGCATTTCCCTCCCACTTCTCCTCCTTCACCAGCCTATTACTAACACTTTTCCCACATTTCTCTTAAGCCCCGCCCCCTACTCGTGATTAAGCCCCGCCCCCTTTAACCCAAATTGCCCCATTGCTCTCTCCACATCAGCACCACATGAGGGACTCCACAAGTAAGAGTTCCCAGGTATTACACACTCATGCCCCACTCACACAGCACCAAACACACACACACACACACACACACACAAAACCAGAAAGAAAGATGGCTGACACACAGTCACTCACCCTGACTCCCAGTGGCCTCAGCAGGACCTGTAGTATAGCCACTGAAGGGTGCTCCATCACCAGGGGAACAAAATGGCACTCAAAGGGTTAAGGTAGGCCCTCATTGATGAATTCTTTCTTCACTGTCATCATTTGCCATGCAAGACACAGGACAGACAGCCATCAGGTACACACTTAACCCACTGACTGCCACAGGGTTGTGTATCAAGTTTTACCCCTCAGGGAGTGTGTTCAAACCCCTCACACTGTAAACTTGCATTTCCCTCCCACTTCTCCTCCTTCCCTAGCCTATTACTAACACTTTTCCACATTTCTCTTAAGCCCCGCCCCCTACTCGCGATTAAGCCCCACCCACTTTTAACCCAAATTGCCCCTTTTGTCTCTCCACATCAGCACCACATAACTCCCCTCCAGAGACAACACAAATCAAAGTTCCCAGGTATGAATACACTTCCCACTGCTATTTAACTCTGACATGCCTCTCTATACATTAACCATTTGAGTGCCAGAGGGGTGCACAACTCATGCGTGCATGTGTTTCTGCGCATATATGTTGCGTGTGTGTGTACATCTCTGCTACATATTTGTGTGCATGTGTGCATCTCTGGTGTGTGTGTGTGCATGTCTTTTGCATGTCTCTGCCGCTCACTGTGTGTATATGTCTGCCTGTGTGTTGCATATATCTGTGTTTATCAGTGTGTCTACATTTCACACACGTGCGCCCAACAGTCATAACATGATGGCCAACGCCGTCCCACATAGTGTATAAGCGCCCAACATGTTTCACTTAACCCTTTCACTGCCAGAGGACTATACAACTCATTACACAGCAATGTGTTGTGTACCTCTCTCACACTCAGAGTTAAAGTGCTTCACTCCAACCAACTGCTACACTAGGTCTGTATAATGCAGTAACCCTACAGCCCTGTATTTCATGTCTACTTCACTGTCTATGTATAGTCATTTCTCCCCCTCGCCCATTACTTTACTTTAACACTTCACTGTCCCTCCTCTCCTCAATCTCTCATCTCCTCCTCCCTTGTCATCCCCACTCACCTATCCCCTAGCCATTCATCCATACTCCCAATCTCGCCATTTTACTCCCACATCACTATTACATTATCTATCACTGCATCTGTCACTTAACCCTCTGTCTGCCAGCCTATATCTTCAAATGTACTGCAGTATCCACTGCTATAATCTAAATTATTCCTTTACTCACAAACATCTTCTCACTGTGGCCTTCACCAACTACATAGCACACTCACTTCAACTGTAAGGATACAGGGTCTTATTCATCAAGTAACACAGCACACTCACTTCAACTGTAAGGATACAGGGCCTTATTCACCAAGTAACACAGCACACTCACTTCAACTGTAAGAATACAGGCCCTTATTCACCAAGTAACACAGCACACTCACTTCAACTGTAAGGATACAGGGCCTTATTCATTAAGTAACACAGCACACTCACTTCAACTGTAAGGATACAGGACCTTATTATCAAGTAACACAGCACACTCACTTCAACTGTAAGGATACAGAACCTTATTATCAAGTAACACAGCACACTCACTTCAACTAGGCTTGCCACCCAGCCGGTATTTTACCGGCATAGCCAGTAATTAGGACCTTAGAGCCGGTGCCGGTATACCTACCGGTATTTGTTTGTGCGACGTGTCCAGAGTCAGTCTCCTCCACTCAGCCCTATATGCCAGCTGCTCATGTGGCTCACTTAAAGTCGTCAGCGTCCACACACCATCACAAGCCAATGAGTGAAGAGTATTTGGACATCAATGGTCCTCATTGGCTGGCTGGTGTGTCACGCTTGCCTGATGTATGTGTCTGAGTCTTGTGACTGACAACGGGGAGTCAGGGGTTGCGGCAGTATGCAGGCGCTGTGAGTGTGTCAGTGCTCAGAGACTGTGGTGCACTGTGCACAGGAGGCAGTCTGGTCGGAATCCACTGGACCACTCCATGTCTGCGGCCTACACGGTTCAGCTCTCCTGCTCCCCGGCTCCAGCCATGGCAGAACTTGGAAGTAAACAGCACCGCCCTCAGCACGCACACACTTCCAGATATGACGTGACAGAGGTCGGTAGAAGGCCAGAAGAAGCGAGCCTAGTGTTAATAATCCCTTATTGGTAGGCACTCAGTTGTCCTTGGCCAAGTGTAGGCAACCTACAGCTCTTCAGCTATAAATGACTGGTGGAGAGGATGGGAGCCGTTTTTTATCAAAGTTAAACCATCCCCAAACATGTATTTACAACTTAAAAAAGTGCTACAGCCCATCTGCGAAAAACTTAAAAAAAATATATTACAGTATGTAACTGATGACCTTTATGATGGTTGCTCTGCTTTATTTTAGAGAGATACATATGGTTACTGAGACAGTTCAGGGCATTTCTGTGATGAATCTTAGCAATAACAGATAATGTCACCGCTACAATTATCTCAATGGGATGTAGATATTTGTGTATTTAAGATCTTAGTGATTTGTACAGGTAACACAATGTGCATCTATGTCACACCTGTAGTACACATGTACTGAGTGAGAAAAGTAAGTAAATGTTGTGTCCTGTCTGTGTACAAACACTGGGCCTTATATATACAGGCAAACCATCTGCACTATAGAGGACAAATAGGGCCTTCAATGCAGCGCAATGTATTCCAGTATTCAAGCAACTTGACTAGGCCTCAAAGGCTTAATTGGGAGGTCTGATCACCTTTGTGTGTAGGGGATCCTTCACCACTCTGGCCCGGGAGAGCTTAGTTTTTTGAGAGAGAGAGAGAGAGAGAGAGAGAGTGAGTGCTTAGTCTGAGAGAGAGAGAGTGAGTGCTTAGTTTTAGACAGAGTGAGTGCTTAGTCTTAGAGAGAGAGAGAGTGCTTAGTCTGAGAGAGACAGAGAGTGCTTAGTCTGAGAGCGAGAGTGAGTGCTTAGTCTTAGAGAGAGTGAGTGCTTAGTCAGAGAGAGAGATAGTGCTTAGTCTGAGAGAGAGTGAGTGCTTAGTCTGAGAGAAAGAGTGCTTAGTCTGAGTGAGAGTGAGTCCTTAGTCTGAGTGAGAGTGCTTAGTCTGAGAGTGGTCATACAACATTGAGTGGTTCTGCCCCTTTTTTGGCTCCTCCCTTTTGTGACTCCACCCTTACACAGCTATGGCCGGTATTTTTTTTAGGAAAAGGTGGCAACCCTAACTTCAACTGTAAGGATACAGGGTCTTATTCATCAAGTAACACAGCACACTCACTTCAACTGTAAGGATACAGGGCCTTATTCATCAAGTAACACAGTGCACTCAATTCAACTATAAGGATACAGGGTCTTATTCATCATGTAACACAGCACACTCACTTCAACTATAAGGATACAGGGCCTTATTCATCAAGTAACACAGTGCACTCAATTCAACTATAAGGATACAGGGTCTTATTCATCATGTAACACAGCACACTCACCTCAACTGTAAGGACACAGGGCCTTATTCATCAAGTAACACAGCACACTGACTTCAACTGTAAGGATACAGGGCCTTATTCACCAAGTAACACAGCACACTCACTTCAACTATAAGGATACAGGCCTTATTCACCAAGTAACACAGCACACTCACTTCAACTGTAAGTATAGAGGGTCTTATTCATCAAGCTGAAGAGCTGCAATTAAAACATTTTTACAACTCTTATCAGCATATCTACATCACTACTGTGTCTGTCACACACTTTCAACATATCTGACATACGTCCATGTATGTGTGTGTCTCTCTGTATGTATGCTTTTCACAGTGTGTGACACTCTCTGTCTCTTTACGTGCGTGTCTGTAACACTGCATATTTCTGTTTCACACAATGTCTCTCTGTGTAAATAATATGACGGGCAACGCCGTCCCACATTGCTAGTATCTGTATATTTATGAATTGTACCCTTTATTATAGAATTGAAATAGAGCATTAAACATGTTAGGGGTGTCCCCAAATGTTCCAGATTACATGTTAGGGGTGCCTTAAAGGGACAGTAATGTTCCATAAAAAATGCTTAGAGTTTTGTAGAACTTCAAAAAATAAACATTATGGCACAAATATTATCTCTCAAACTGTTATGGTTTGAGAGATATATGTATTCAAAGTTCCCCTTATACCTCCCCTTCTCCTGATGTCAGCTGTAAAGCTGACAGCAGGAGATTCAAGTTGTGCAATTTGAGGAGGCTCTTCAGCAGAGCCAAAAATCTCTTTATTTAACCCCTTAGTGACAGCCGCATACGTACACGGTTGTCACCTTAACGCCCGGCTAACATTTTTTTTTTTTAACTAAACGATGCAGCCGCACGGAGACCCGGACTTCCGGGACTTACCAGGTACGTCCTCTGTCACTAAGTGACAGTTTTTGCGGGACATACCTGGTAAGTTAATTGTCGGGATAGTAACGTTTCATAATAAAAGCAGCTCTAATTAATCATCATAGTATTTGGGCCTTGAAGAGTGTTATTTCAATTCTGTCAGAGTTGCAGTTCAAGAGTAATTCAATGACAAAATACCCCCCTCCTGCCCCTTTTACTGATGTAACACTGTTCAGCCAGATCAGAAGGGAGGTGCCCAGGTAGACTGCAGAGAGGGACAATCTTCAATTAAGATAAGGGAAAAACCTGAAAAACTTGACAAGGGGGGCAGGGCTTTCATTGTTCTCATAGTAAGAAGATTGTCCCCTTCTGTTATCTGTCTGGTCTATGGACTGGATTCCACATCTGAGAAGAGATGGCTTACACTAGGTAAAAGGGGCGGGAGAGGAAACTTTGCTTGTGAATATCTCTCAAACCATAAAGGTTCGAGATATAAAACTTAGATCATTCTTTATGTTTTTTTAATGCCTACAAAATAAAATAAAGATAAAATGAAGTATTACTATCCCTTTAAAAAGAACGACTTCATTGGAACCTTTCCAATGAAGTAATTATTTTCCAATAACGCTATTTCGGCTCTGCTGAAGAGCCACCGACTGGTCCCTGGACCAGGATATCTTGCTGTCAGCACAGCGCTGACGTCAGGAGAAGGTGAGGTGTGGGGGACTTTCAATGTGAATATCTCTCAAACCATAGCAGTTTGAGAGATAGGATTTGTGCCATAGAGTTTATTTTTTGAAGCTCTACAAAACGCTAAGCATTTTTTTGGGGACATTACTGACCCATTAAGCCAAAAAAGGCTAAGAACCACTGAATTAATCACTTGCTCAAATTCCTGCATCAAGAAAAAAGACAATGTTCTGATACTGTTCATCCATTCGCTTGATTGTCTCTTTGAGGTCTTTCTTTCTGTAAGGGAACGTTTTTACAGTCCTTATCTAAGTGGCCATTGCTTTGCAAATTGATATACAAATTCTCAGTTGAATGAAAAAAGGACTGACTCCCGGCAGAAATCATTATCAGTAAAGTTGATTTTTTCATAAAAGGACATTATCTGTGGTGTAAGTAAATATTACCTACTGTTAGAAATCAGATTAAATTCATAGGCATTTTCTAGTCTATTCTTTTTATTTTATTCTATTCTTGGAATTTTTCCATCTATATATCAAGCTGTGCAAAAAAAAGTGTGACATTTGCAGTGAGAAAGAACAAAAACATAATTTGCTTGTTCATCACTGCCCAGGAACTTCACAGTTCTTTACTACCTTTAGAGAGGAAAAATGTCCATAAGCATATTCAACTATTCCTGCCCAAAAGGGCAATCCAGTCCAGTCCCAAAATGGCAGGCAAATCTCCTCTGCTTCAGTATGCCAGCTAGCCCCTACATATACATTTATGTCTGTCTGGCAGGGCCGGATTTAGAATTAGGCAGAGTAGGCATCTGCCTACAGGCGCACCCAACAGAGGAGAGCCTGTCACTGGGATCATGTGTGTGGTGTTTTTTTTTTTAATTATTAAATTTGCCTGAGTCGCCTCCCCGCCCGGCGCCATGAAGACAGGTCTGTGCCTCCTCCTTCGGCACAGACCTGTAGCTGCTTCGCTTCCTCGTCGGGTTTTTAGTAATACAGAGCGCTGAGAGATGACATCATCTCCCAGCGCTCTACATTACTGAAGACCGCACGGGAACTCCAGCAGCTACAGCTCTGAGCAGAAGGAGGAGGAACAGACCTCGCTTGCCGCTGGACCACCAGGGATGAGGTAGGAAATGGACACTGGGGCAATGTGAGGCTAATATGGAGATGATGGGGGCAATATTGAGCTGATGGGGGGCAATGTGAGGGCAATATGGAGCTGATGGGGGCATTGTGAGGGCAATGTGGAGCTGATGGGGGCAATATGGAGCTGATGGGGGCAATGTGAGGGCAATGTGGAGCTGATGGGGTAAATGTGAAGGTAATATGGTATATGGAGATGATGGGGGCAGCATGGAGCTGATGGGGACAATGTGGAGATAATGAGGGCAATATGGAGCTGATGGGGCAATGTGGAGCTGATGGGGACAATGTGGAGCTGATTGGGCGAACTGTGAAGGCAATATGGTATATGGAGCTGATGGGGGCAATGTGAGGGCAATGTGGAGCTGATGGGGTAAATGTGAAGGTAATATGGTATATGGAGATGATGGGGGCAGTATGGAGCTGATGGGGACAATGTGGAGATAATGAGGACAATATGGAGCTGGTGGGGCAATGTGGAGCTGATGGGGGCAATGTGGAGCTGATTGGGCGAACTGTGAAGGCAATATGGTATATGGAGATGATGGGGGCAGTATGGAGCTGATGGGGGCAATGTGAGGGTAATATGGCATATGGAGATGATGGGGGTAATGTGAGGGCAATATGGAGATGATGGTGGCAAATTGGAGTTAATTGGGGGCAATGTGGAGATAATGTGGAGCAACGTGGAGATTAGGAGCATTGTGGAGGTGTCCAGTGCAGATGGCCCACGGGGGGGGGGGGGGTGCTTCAGATTTCTGTGCCTACAGGCTCCTGAGATGTAAATCCAGCTCTGCTGTCTGGGTCTTGTCAGTGAGGTGGGACTGTCTTCACTAAGTCATGAGAGCAAGGGATCCATGTCTAGAGTACCACTTATCCTTAAAGAGGTACCCTAAGAATGTTCAAAATCAAGCCTAAAGGTGTGAAATACGCCTTGAAAATGAACAACATACTAATGTTCTGGTTCTATGTATTGCAAATCATTTCTCTGGAATTGCATCTCATTGTAAAGGCCCACAAAAGGCCAAAATATATGTCTGAGGTTAACTGGTATTCTTATACAGTATAGATTTTTCTGGTATTTTTTTCAAGTCTGTTATGTAAATGGAAATGTATCTTCTGTAATAGTGTCGGTGACAACTATATAACAGGTAAATAGCATGTTTGTTCATTCTCTTTGAAGATTTCACACTCTTTGGCATGAATATGGGGTGTTTTCCTAAGGCTGAGGGCTAATCCAGATGTGTATTCTCTGTGCACAGTGCTTAGGGAAACCATGTGCACGTCACTGACAAGGCCCAAGAATATGAAAAGTACGTCTGGGGTTAGCTGGTATTCTTATGCAAAGACATGTGCCTGGATTCCAGATCTGGACTGTCCTATTTGGTAGGATTATCCTGACATGCACTTGTTAATTCCTCCTCTCTAATGGCACTAGACAGCAACAATCTGAAACTCTATTGCAGTGACTAGCTGTTCAACAAGAAAGCAGCTCTTGTTTATTCCCAGAGAGCACTTCACCCTTTTTTGGCTTGAATTTGAATACTCATAACAGGGCTTATAATGTAAGTCCTTTGCTACTAGCCAGACCTGAAAAGTTACTCGCCACTGCAAGCCAAAACATACCCACCAGGGCTGAATTTCTACTCGCCAGGGCTAAATTTTCACTCGCCATTGGCTAGTGGCGAGTGGAAATTTTGAGCCCTGCTCATAAGATGTTTCCCTAAAGGTGAGGGCTAAACCAGATGTGGATCCTTTACTCTCAGTGCCTAAGGAAGCCAGCTACACCTCATTAACAAGGCCCAAGAATGTGAACGTACGTATGGGGTCAGCTTTATTCTCATGCTTGGAGTTTCAGAACTGGACTGTCCTATTAGGTAGGGTTAGTCTGATATCCACCTAGAACTTTCTACTCTGTGATAGCACAAGAAATCTAAAACATGAAAATTGTGTGGTGGCTTGCTAGAGAGAACAGGATGAATGATAGTTTGTTAATTCTCAGTAGTTTACACTCTTCGGTTAATATATCAAGTTGTGGCAAGGATAGATAGGACCCCTTAACACTTAGGGAGGTAGAGAGGTTGCAAATGGATTGAGAAGCCGTGTGTTAGAGAGCTCCATCCATCCACATCCATGGGGTTGAAATATGAAACCCTCTTTTACTGGCAGTGACTGCTAAAAATGTCTAAAGCAGCAATGCTTACCTGGGTACATTTGCTAGAACTAATGGGTCTCGTTGACGTATAATCAAGATAATTGGCTGCAAGTCACTTCACTATCTGGGTTCTTCCTGTAGGATGGATTGTCTGTCATAATTACATCATACATAAACACATCCACCAAGATTTCGCTGTGCATCTGAGGATATAGATTGTTTATAACATGAGAAGAACATCCTTATCTGCTGTTTTAGTCAATCTGCCTTCAATTACATGTTTGAACACAGATTCATCTGTCTCTGACATTTCTCATGCCTGGACTATCAATCTAGGAAGATTATCCCAGTGCTTAGATTTCTCTGGATGGGACAGATAAGGAAAGTTACATTTTCTGATCAGAGATTCTTTATCAGGCTTGTACGATTCTGAACTAATGATTTCTGGGAAAGATTTTATATCCCTTTATATGGCCTCCAAATACTTAAAGGGATAGTAACACTTCGTTTTAACTTTATTTTATTTTGTAGGCATTAAAAAAACATGAAGAATGATACAAGTCTTATCTCTCAAACCTTTATGGTTTATGAGATATTCACAAGCAAAGTTCCCCTCCCCACCCCTTTTTCCTAGTGTAAGCAATCTCTTCTCAGATGTGAGTCTGGTTGTATGACAGTACAGATAACAGAAGGGGACAATTTTCTTTGTATGAAAACAATGAAAGCCCTTCTCCCCTTGACAAGTTTTTTAGCTTTTTCCATTATCTTAATTGAAGATTGTCCCTCTCTGCAGTCTACCTGGGCATCTCCCTTCTGATCTGATTGAACAGGGGGGGGATACTTTGTTTGTGAATATCTCTTAAACCATAAAGGTTTCAGAGATAAGACTTATATCATTCTTCATGTTTTTTTAATGCCTACAAAATAAAATAAAGTTAAAATGAAGTATTACTATCCCTTTAATCCTGTTTTCTGACTGCAGTATTTTATTCTATACCCAAAAGCATAGTATTTTCACTTAAAATGTAATTTAAAGACTAAAGAAGAAAAACACACAACATCTGTTTCCAACTGACTGGTTTTTCTACTTGAAAATGTATGTAAATCTGGGAATTTCACTAGTTTGGAAAGTCTGTTTGTGTGCGTTTCTGTTTGTGTCTTCATGTTTCATCTTCATGTGTGTCAATGTGTGTGTGTTTGTATCTACGTGGGCATGTACGTGTGTGTAGGCCTGCGGGTATGTATGTAGGTGTGTGCATGTATGTGTGTGTGCATGTGTATCTGTACATGTGTTGGTGTATCTGTTTGTATGTGTCTATGTTTGCTTGTGATCCATATGTTTGCATATCTATGTGTTCATTTGTGTATCTGTGTATGTGTGTTTCTGTATATGAGTGTGTATGTGTGTCTGTTTAAAGGGATAGTAAACCCCCCAAAATACTGTTGGCGAATTGATAGGAATAATAAAACATACTTAACGCCATCATTCCCATCTCTCAAACCGTTATGGTTTGAGAGATGTAGGAAAATATAGACCTCCGTTCCCTCCCCCTTCTCATGCATCAGCTGTACAGCGGACGTCATGAAATCCTGTTTCCGGGACCAGACGGCGGCTCTTCAGGAGCGCTGTCATCTAGATATCTAACTATAATTACTTCATCGGAATGGTCTACAACGTGTGCTTGCAAGCCAAACACACATAGACCATACCGATGAAGTAATTATAGTTAGGTATCTTGATGTCAGCACTCCTGAAGAGCCGCCGTAAGTCGGGCGACCGGATTCTGCCTCTGACAGCTTTACAGCTCATCAGGCAGAAAGGGGAGGGAGCGGAGGTCTTTATTTTATTATATCTCTCAAACCATAGCGGTTTGAGAGATGGGAATGAGGGCATTACATGTTTTTTTATTGGTCCTATCAATTTGCCAACAGTTTTTTGGGGGTTTACTATCCCTTTAAATGGTTGTGTGAGTCTGTGTTTTTTATGTCTTTTGTATGTTTGTGTATGTGTCTGTATATGCATGTCTTTGTGTTTGTTTGTGTATCGGTACACCTCTATGTGTTTGTGTCTGTGTCTTTTTCTTTATCTGTGTGTGTATATATGCATGTCTGTATGTTTTTTTTCTGTGTGTGCATGTTTGTTTATCTGTGAGTTTGTATATCTGTGTGTTTGCATACGTTTGCATGTGTATCTGTCTGTATGTGTTTGTGTATATGTGTGTGCTCCAAGAAGACAGAATTTTGTTCTGTGTGTGTGTTTCTGTTGGTATGCATTGCTACATATTGCTACATATTAGCAAAGGAGTCTGTGTATGTGTGTGTTTGTGTATTTCTGTGTGTGTATCTGTATTTTGTGTATCAGGGAGTGTGTTTGTTTGTGTCTGTGTTTGTGTGTATGTTTCTGTGTGTATATTCATTGGTATATGTGTGTGAATTTCCATTTGTGTATATGTGAGTTTGAGTATGCTTGTGTGCCTGTTTGTGTTTATATATGTATGTGTTAAAGTACCTGTGTGTTTGTGTATATGTGCATCTGTTTGCGTGTCTTAGTGTGCTCCAACAGGGTATCATTTCTTTCTTCAGTTCTGCTTCATGCAATGGGGCTTTAACTCCTAACAATATATCAGAGACCTCTTTATGATTCAAAGGGCTAAAAGCCCCATTGTACTACTTTGCTACTAAGGACATGATGGACAATGTCATCATCTTACCTGATACAACTTCTAAGGATGTTGATTTCTGCAGTGCAGCACCAAAGGGTTGCCATGATGTTCCCTCCAGTCCCTTTGTCTGCTCTGGGTAGTGATGTCATCATCACTCATGTATACGGACAAGTCACAAGCACGACGAAGTTCTACTGGACTACCAGGGAAACAGCAAGATACAGGAGAGCACCAGGGAGGCCAAAAAATGTAACATCGTTCCTAGTCCAGTTTGTTTCCAAATACCCTTCTAACAAGGGAAATTAAATTATAGGTGGCAATAAGAGTGGTGGACGTTCTCACAATGACCCACCATTATTTTGCACAACACTCAGAAAAGGGAAGGCCTTTCTTTCATGTGAGGGCACTTTTAATATTGCTTAAGATGGGTGATCATTTGATTACCCACAAAACTACAAATATATTTATCTTTACCTATAGAAATCAAAAGGAGGCTTGGGGAGGGGGGGTAGTTCAGTGCTCCTGGCACTCACCTACTGTATGTCAAACTGTACCAGAGAGGTACTAATTTTCTTGGACTGGCAGTACATAGTGACTAAGGTAGGAAATACCATGTTTTTCAAAGAAATGTTAGAAAAAGATACATTTTTTTCCAATATTGCTATGTTAGTAACATAGTAACATAGTAAATTAGGTTGAATAAAGACACAAGTCCATCAAGTTCAACCTTCTCATACCCCAGTATGCTACCAATTAAATTAGTCTTTATCAGACCTTCCTGATCAGCCTACTGATAAACAGTATAACTCTGTATGTTCCCTTTTGAAAGAAATGTATCTAATCTTCTCTTAAATGTATCCATTGTATCTGCCATAACCACCTCCCTGGGCAATGAATTCCACAATTTAACAGACCTTACTGTAAAAAAACCCTTCCTCTGCTGAAGTTTAAACCTCCTTTCCTCTAATCTCAAGGAGTGTCCTCTGGTCTCCTGATCAGGCCTTGGAATAAATAGCTCACCGCAGAGATCCTTGTATTGACCTCTCATATACTTGTACAATGTGATAAGGCCTCCTCTCAGTTGTCTTTTCTCTAGAGTAAATAAACCTAGCTTGTTTAGTCGTTCCTCATATGTCAAGTCCTCCATTCCCTTAATTAATTTTGTTGCTCTCCACTGTACCCTCTCTAGTTCTAGTATATCCTTTTTCAGAACCGGTGCCCAAAATAGCACTGCATACTCAAAGTGAGGTCTTACCAATGATTTGTATAATGGCAAAATAATGTTATCCACTCTTGTTTCGATAACTCTTTTTATGCAAGACAGGCTATTGTTTGCCTTTGCTACTGCTGTTTGACACTGGTCACTGTTTCCAAGTTTGTAGTTGACAAGGATACCCAGGTCTTTCTCAAGCAATGAGTCCCCTAAAATGATTCCATTAAGTTCATAAGTAGCCTTGGGATTGTTTCCACCCAAATGCATGACTTTACACTTCCCCACATTAAACTTCATATTCCATATGTTTGCCCAATCTGATATTGTATGTAAGTCCCTCTGTAGAGAGAAAATATCCTGTTCTGAATTAATGACTTTGCATAATTTAGTATCATCTGCAAATATTGATATTTTGCTTTCTATATCTATTTCCAGGTCATTTATAAACATGTTAAAAAGCAGCGGACCTAATACTGAACCCTGAGGTACTCTACTCTCCACTTTAACTGTATTGGAGAATTTTCCATTTATAACCACACACTGTTCCCTATCCTTCAACCAGTTTTGTGTCCAATTGCAAAGGTTATCTCCTATCCCAAATTCCATTATTTTATACACCAGCCTTCTGTGTGGCACTGTATCAAATGCCTTTGCAAAGTCTAGATATACTACATCTACTGCCTTGCCATTGTCAAGGTTGCTGCTTACCTCCTCATAGAAGCTGAAAAGATTAGTTTGGTGTGATCTATTCTTCATAAAACCATGTTGATTTATGCTAATTATTTTAGTTTTTGTGTTATAATCCTGAATATAGTCCCTTATTATCCCTTCTAGCAGTTTTCCCACTACAGAGGTCAAACTCACTGGTCTATAATTCCCAGGTTCTGTTTTAGGTCCCTTCTTAAACAGCGGCACTATGTTAGCTCTTCACCAATCCTGTGGCACTGAGCCTGTGGTAATATAATCTTTAAAGAGTAAATATAGGGGTTTTGCTAACACTGCACTAAGTTCCTGAAGAACCCTTGGATGTATACCATCAGGGCCCGGTGCTTTGTCAGTCTTAATTGTGATTAGTCTTCCCATGACATCTTCTTGAGTTAACCCAATATCTGTTAATTGTATTGTTTTATTTGTTACTTGCCGAGGCTCTTCTACCATTCCTTGCTCCGTTATATATACTGATGCAAAGAAAGTGTTTAAAACATTGGCCTTTTCCTTATCCTCACTAACCAACTCACCCATCTCATTTTTGAATGGTCCAATGCACTCCCTCTTACGTTTTTTGATATTTATATATTTGAAAAACTTTTTTGGATTAGTCTTGCTTTCCCTTGCAATTAGAGTTTCATTATCTATTTTCGCTACCCTAATTGCCTTTTTGCAATCTTTGTTGCACTCCCTGTATTTTAAGAAAGATTGTTCAGTTCCTTCAGACATAAATAATTTGAATGCGTTTTTTTTTCTTGCCATTTCCTTCTTTACATGTGCAGTTAACCACACTGGCTGTGACTTACTTCTTTTGCATTTGTTCCCCATTGGTATATACTGTTGGGTACATTTCTGCAATCTAAATTTGAATTCTGACCATTTTTCCTCAGTATTTTTGCCTTTAAATAAACTATCCCAGTCTATGTGTTGCATTGAAGCTTTTAACAATTTGAAGTTAGCTTTTTTAAAATTAAGAGTTTTGGTTGAACCTATACGGTTTTGCTTTGCCAGACTGATCTCACATGTAACCATGTTGTGATCACTGTTTCCCAAATGTTCTCTTACCTTAATATTGGATACCATTTCTGTGTTATTAGTGATCACTAGGTCCAATACATTGTTATTTCTTGTCGGCGCTTCCACCATTTGTGACATGTAGCTTTCACGAAGTGTGTTCACAAACCTGCTACCCTTAGCACTGTGACAGGTCTCAGTTGATATCTGGATAATTAAAATCTCCCATAATTATAGTATGCCCAAACTGGGCAGTTTTCCTCATTTGCAATAGTAGTTGGGCCTCATCATTGTCATTGATATTTGGTGGTTTGTAGCATATGCCCACCAACACCTTTTTTTTACCTTTTACACCACATTTAGTCTCGATTTCTACCCACATGGACTCCACAATTTGGCCAGTTTCCTCACTAATATCACCCCGCAAAACTGGATTTAGCTCTGTTTTCACATATAAGCACACACCTCCACCTTTTCTATTAATTCTATCTCTTCTAAACAGGGAATAGCCCTCTATATTTACAGCACAGTCATGTGCATCGTTCCACCATGTTTCTGTTATTCCAATTATGTCCAATTGCTCATTAACCGCCAGCAATTCTAGTTCTCCTATTTTATCTACCATACTTCTTGCATTTGCTAGCATACAATTAATTTTGTAGTCTTTACATATATTAATCCCTACATGCCTTTTTTCTACACCTTCATTTACTAGGAGTTCCTCCTTATTGACTAAATTTATCCCCACCCTTTCTCCACCCTCCTGATCACTTACTGGGACCCGGTTCCTATCTGTTAACCCCAAGAAACGGGTCACGAGGGAATTGCTAACAATTCCCAGGCCTACAGGTCCTGGTAGCTAGAGTGCGTAGACTAGGGTACGGGGCTCGGGAGCGAAGGAGCCTTGTTGGAGTGTCCTTGCGGCAGCCTAAGCTGTAGTAAAGGTGCTGGCCGCGAAGCCAGATGTCTGACCCCAGTTGAGCCGGGGCCGGGACCTGGATGAACACCCCTCAAGCTTGTAACCCACCAAAGGGAAAGAACTGCCCCCGCCCCACACTCCGATGCATCCACCTCTACCAAAAAAGGCCTGGCAGGGTCAGGAAAAGCTAAAACAGGAGCAGAAGTAAAGGCCGCCTTCAACTTTTGAAAGGCGGCAATGGCCTCCGGAGGCCAAGCCTTTGGGTCGGCATCTTTCCTGGTCAGGGCTGTAAGAGGAGCGATGATCCTAGAGAAGTCCCTGATAAATTTACGGTAGTAATTAGCAAAGCCTACAAATTGCTGCAGGCCATGAAGGGTAGAGGGGCGCGGCCAATCTGATACAGCCGCCACTTTCTGAGGGTCCATATCTATGCCAGCAGGGGATATGACATACCCCAGAAATGAAACTTGGGTGACCTCGAACAGACACTTCTCTGATTTGGCAAACAGTCGATGTTCCCGTAGGCGTTGAAGGACATTCTTCAAGTGGCCTCTGTGAAGGTCCAAGGATGAGGAAAAAATCAAAAGATCATCCAAATAAACCACCACGTAAATGAGCAGGATATCACGAAAGATATCATTCATAAGAGCCTGAAAAACTGCCGGAGAATTACAAAGACCAAAGGGCATTACGAGATATTCGTAATGCCCAAACCGAGTATTGAAGGCAGTCTTCCACTCATCCCCTTGTCTAATGCGTACTAAGTTATAGGCGCCCCTAAGATCCAGTTTGGAGAAAATTACTGCTCCCCTTAGGCAGTCCAAAAGTTCCGGAATCAAGGGAAGAGGGTAAGTATTTTTAACAGTGATCTTATTAAGACCCCTGTAATCAATACAGGGGCGTAGGGAACCGTCTTTTTTGGACACAAAGAAAAATCCGGCTCCTGCCGGGGAGGAGGATGGTCTTATAAAACCTTTAGATAAATTCTCCTCAATGTAAGTAGCCAAAGCTTTGGTTTCAGGCTCAGAAAGCAAGAACGTACGTCCCCTCGGGGGGAAAGTCCCAGGAAGAAGTTCAATAGAACAGTCGTAGGAGCGATGGGGAGGCAGGACATCGGCCTGGACCTTAGAAAAGACATCCAAATATTCCGTATACTGAGGAGGAACAATATCCGGAGGAGGGGAGACACCGGCAACGGTCGCAATGGCCGGAGCTACTGAAGATAGACATTGTGAGGAACAAGAAGGGCCCCAGGATTTGATTTGACCCGAGGACCAACAAATAGCCGGATTATGCAGCCGTAGCCATGGGAGGCCTAAGATAATGGGAGATGAAGGAGATTGAATAACATCAAACGAGATGGACTCGGAGTGCAATATCCCGGTGGTTAGGCATAATTTCTCTGTCTCCTGAGAGATCATCCCTGGGCCCAGAGGTTTCCCATCAATCGAGGAAACAGCAAAAATTTCAGATTTGAATTTAAGAGGAATGTGATGGGCCTCAGCCCATACAGAATCAATAAACGTACCGGCTGCGCCTGAATCCAGAAACGCGAAGGTAGAAACCTTCCCAGATGACCAACACAGGGTAACAGGCACCAAAATACGAGAGGACTTATCCGAGACAACTGATGACTTGCTTGATAGAGTACCCCTCGCCCTCCTCAAGCCTTGTCGTTTCCCGGCCTAGATGGTCTAGTTGGGCAGGTACGCAAAAAGTGCCCAGATAGGCCACAATATAGACACAGACCTTGCAAACGACGCCGTTTGCGTTCTGAGTCGGACAATCTGGAGAAGGCCCCTATCTCCATAGGTTCATCACCGGAAGGCTGAGGACTGGGTAGGGAGGGAGGGGGAAGAAGAGGGCCCCAACGACCCTTACGCGAACGATCTCTCTCTTGCTGGCGCTCCATCATACGACGGTCCAGATCAATACACATCGATATCAATGGTTCCAGGTCATCAGGAATGTCCCGACATGTAAGGGCGTCTTTCAATCTCTCACTAAGACCCCTCCTAAAAGCGGCCACCAGGGCACCCGAATCCCAATTAGTCTCATAAGACAGTGTCCTAAATTCAATGGCATATTGACTAACGGTACGATTTCCCTGATGGAGGTCCAGGAGAGAAGCTTCTGCTGCCTGGCGTCTACCAGGAAGATCAAAGACCTTACGGAAGGCTGCCATAAAGGCTTCTGCATCGTCCAGCAGGGGAGATCGTCTTTCCACCAAGGGTGAGGCCCACGCCAGGGCTTCATCCTTTAGTAGGGAAATAATAAAAGCCACTTTAGAGGCTGATGAGGAGAAGGTTTGTGGGAGGGTCTGAAAATGAAGTAGGCATAAATTTAAAAATCCTCTACATTCAGCTGCCTTACCAGAATAACGTTCTGGGAGGGGAAGCTTTGGGGGGGTGTTACACACCCTTTCTGGTGCCAAACTTGGGGGCGGAGTTTCGTTTGAGGTAGGGTTTGTGGCCCCTGAAGCTGACGGACCTTGGGAGTGAGAGATAGATTGTAACATCTCCAACACTGCATCAATTTTATTTTCTAGAGTAGTTAACTGGGCAGCATGTGAGGTAAGCACTTGTTCCTGATGGTCTTGGCGGCTAAATATTCTTGATAGGTCCGCAGGATCCATGCTGGCCTGTTTGTTCTGTTAACCCCAAGAAACGGGTCGCGAGGGAATTGCTAACAATTCCCAGGCCTACAGGTCCTGGTAGCTAGAGTGCGTAGACTAGGGTACGGGGCTCGGGAGCGAAGGAGCCTTGTTGGAGTGTCCTTGCGGCAGCCTAAGCTGTAGTAAAGGTGCTGGCCGCGAAGCCAGATGTCTGACCCCAGTTGAGCCGGGGCCGGGACCTGGATGAACACCCCTCAAGCTTGTAACCCACCAAAGGTACCTGGGAAGTTGGCAGGAGGATCCCAATAATGGACCCCTAGGTTCTGAATGCCGAGAATCTAGAATGAAATCCCCAGAAGAAAGCCTTAGCTTATTTCAGTAAATCGGAGATGCTAGGCAAGGACCAGATTCCACAGACCAAAAATCCAAACGCTCCAGAGACCCAGTGCCCAAGAAAAGAATCTGCCAGAAAACTGTAAAGACCCCAAGGGGGGCTAAGAAACCGTCCTGATACACAGGAAACTCTCCCAGTCAAAAACAAATGACCTCTAACTAGGTCAGGAAAATCTCCCTCGCTTCAACTGCTCCTGCAGCCAAAAGAAGGAAGGCAGGATAGGATAAGGGAGCAAAGACCTCTAACTAGGTCAGGAAAATCTCCCTTGCTTCAACTGCTCCTGCAGCCAAAAGAAGGAAGGCAGGATAGGATAAGGGAACTTACACCCATCAGCAGGCCAAACAACAAATACTGGAGGGCCAAGGCCAATAAGGCCAAAGAAATCTCTCCTACTTCAACTCACCCCCACATGAATCACAGGGCAGGATAAGGGAGACCAGTTGGATCCTTGCGCCAAAAAGGACCCTCCAGGAAAGAGGTCTGCGACAGGCAAAGCTTCTCAGAGAAGACCTCACGTGTAGGAAGGGGAACCCTTCAATGGAGCTGGGGAGCGAAGCGCTGAATCGCTACCCCGGCGCGGGGTGAAGAACCGCTATCCCAGAGCGGAAAGGAGGTGGCCAAGCGGGCTCAGCCTACCTCACCGGAGTCAGCGATTGCTGGAGCGAAACCCGCTCTGAGGCTGGAGAGCGGTGCGCCGGAAGCCGGCGGACCGGAGAGCTGCGGCCGCTAGAAAGCTCTCGGCCGCCTGACAGACAAACCGGAAGTCAGCGAACGACAGCTGGGCACAGAGACAGCGAGAGGCAGATGGTCCGGAAGGCCACGGGGCCGGACTGGAACACAGCACTGGAGGAATCCCTGGAAAGCAGACAAGCAGGATATCCACGGAAGCCAACAGGAACCAGGAAGCAGGTAGAAAAACAACAAACAGGCATCAGGAAAAGGAAGTGATGCCTCTAAAAGCTCTCTGTGGCCAATCCATGGGAAGCAGGGTCAAAGGTAAGGAATATAACACTATCTGCTCTATCTACCCCATTTTTGCTATCTATACCCTCCCCCCTTTCCTAGTTTAAAAGCTCCTCCAAGCTTCCTAGCATTCTCTCCCCTAGCACAGAGGCTCCTTTACCATTTAGGTGCAATCCATCACTTCCATATAGATTTTACCCAAGAGCAAAGTCTGCCCAGTGTTCTAAAAACACAAAACCCTCCTTCCTACATCATTGCTTGAGCCATGCATTAAGCTCCCTGAGCTCCCTCTGCCTACCTGCACTGGCGCATGGCACAAGTAGTATTTCAGAAAATACTACCTTAAAGGTCCTTGCCTTGAACTTGCACCCTAAATCCCTGAAATCATTCTTTAGGGACCTCCATCTTCCTCCTACTTTGTCATTGGTTCCAATATGTACCAAGACAGCTGGATCACTTCCAGCCCCTCCCAATAATCTGTCAGCCCTGTCCGCAACATGCCAAACCCGAGCACCCAGGAAACAGCATACTGTTCGGCATTCACGTTCCTGGCGGCAGATTACCCTATCTACCCTCCAATTAATAGAGTCCCCTATTACCACCACCTGCCTTGGTTTCTGCCTGCTCTGCATCCCATCTAGCCTGGAAGGAGGACTGTTCCCCTGGCTGCTAGAGGAATCAGCCCTCTCCAGTGTTGCCAATTCTGAGCAATTCTCATCAACATCTTCACACAATCTTGTAAATCTGTTGGACTGAGTCAACTCAGAACTGGCCTTCATCTTCCTCTGCCCACTACCTCCCCTCCTTACTGTTACCCAGCTGCCTACCTGTCGCTCCTCATCTACAACTCCACCCTCTTCACCACTAACCCCACATACTACCTGCTCTGTGAGTTCTAAACTCCTTTCCAGGTTTCCAATGTCTCGCAATGTTGCAATATTTCTTTCCAAATCCAATATCTTAGACTCTAAAGAGAAGATATGCTCACACTTGGCACAGCGGTATGACCCCTGGAACGATTGCTCCAAGTGTTCAAACATGTGACAAGATGTGCACTGCGTGAGATTGGCTAACCTGCTATCACTCATGCTTGGTTTTACAATTCAAATAGCTTTCTATTATCATCTAATGATCACTCTAAGGTAAGTAACCAACTTTAAATTTGAATGCAATAAATCCTTTGAAATGATAGTCACCTCAGAGCTCTGCTGATTTCCAACGCCTGCTTCTATTCTAAGTCCAGATTCCTTCTAACTCTTCACTCAGATGCAGTTACTTGCAATAGCAGTCTCACAGAGCCAGCTCCACAGAGCTAATGGACTGTATTTATAGTAACTAGCAGCCAGGTGAAATCCCTTAGCAATCACCCCTAATCACACAGGCCAGAGAAAAACCCAGTAAACAGTTTTTTTTAACTCTTGCAATACCCACACAAAATAAATATATATATACATATTTTTTTAAAACCTTAATAAAATACCAATAAAACACCAAACACACTCTCATGTTCTTAACTAGATTCCTTCTAACTCTTCACTTAAAAGCAGCCACTTGAAAAAGCAGTCTTCAGTTGAAGGGTAAAAATGGAAATGACTCCTCATTTGATTTGGCTGGTTGTTTATTTCAAAAAATAGTACACCTTATCTACCTTTCCTCATGTTTGTAATTGGTATGACTTTTTTAGTGCAGGAGGATCCTATATAATAATTCGCTAGGATGTTTGTCAGAAGCTGTCATGTGCAGTAGAGACTGCCCGAACGCGTGGAATGCTGGGAGCACAGAGCTGGGAGCACGGAATGCTGGGAGGTGTATGAATGCTGGGAGCACGGAATGCTGGAAGCATGGAATGCTGGGAAGTGTAGGAATGCTGGGAGCATTCTGTGCTTTCGGGCAGTCTCTACAGTGCATGACTGCATCAGCGGCAGGACGGAGAGCAGGACCAGCCTCTTAACCCTTTGAGTGCCAGAGGGGTATGCAATTGCGTTGCGCACCACTCTGTCACTCAAAGGGTTAACATCACCCGGACCTTGGCCTGTGTACACAGGCTTTTAAACTAGTAATAGTATAAAAGAAATGTGATAGATGTAGTTTAGTGCACCTGGCACCCCTATGGTATGTCAAACCATACCAACAATAAGGTATCATTTTTCCTGGGACAGCAGTAGGTGCAGGCTCTAGTAGAAAAATACATGGTTTTCAAAGATTTTAGTCTTTGATGTGGTGGAAATTTAAAAAAAAACAAAAAAAACACTATAATTTGTTTCCCATAGTGCCACGTTTTGGAAAAATTTGATTTCAACAGCCTAGGGTTTAAAAAACAAGTGACACACTCATTAGCTGTAGTGTGTCATCTTCTCTCCAAAATGGTATGCCTTGTCTGCCTTCTCTTCATATCTGTTGTTGTTACAGTCGTTTGAGTAGAGGCAGGTCATATTTGAAGAATGCTAGTTAAACAACCAATGTTGGTAACAGTAGTTTTTTTACTTCTGGCACCAATAGATTGTTATTTCTCTTGGTGGATGAGCTGCTATTTAATACAACTGGGAATTCCATAGCTTTGAAAGATTTAAGTACCTTAAAAGGGCAGAAATTTAAAAAAAATACATATTGTTTTCTTTTAGCGCCATTTTCTGAAAATATTTTTGTACACTGGGCTAGGGGTTGGAAGGCGAGTGACCCCTCATTTCTTGTGGCTGCTTTTCTGAGTTCCAAGATAGTATTCCTTGTCTATCTTTTCTGCATTTCTGTAATTGTTGTGACCATTTTAGTGTAGTTAGGAAAACTTATAGACAAAAAGTATAGCTGGTGTTTAGCGTAACTGGCACTGCATACTGTGAGATCATACCGATGTGATAACATTTTTCTACTCTGGCAGTAGGTATTGACTAAAGTTGGAAATTTCAAGGTTTTAAAAGACTTTGGCATCTTTGAAGTGATGGAAATATTAAAAAATATAATTTTATTGCTATAGCACCACTTGTGCTCACCAGCCTAGGGGTGGAAAGGCAAATGTCATCTTTCAAAACTATATTCCTTGTCTACTGGTTCTTCATATATGTAGTTACTACAGAAATGTTATTACAGACAGGTCATTTTTGAAGACTGTAAGAAAAACAACACATTTTGGTAAGGGTACCTTTATGCTTTTCACCCTCTTTAGTATGTCAGCTGTTACTAATGGGGTATTATTTCTCTTGGAAGAGGAGATGTTAATGAATATAGTAGGAAATGCTATAGTTTCCAAAGATTTAAGTTCATTAAAGAGGTAGAAATGTAAAATAAATGCTTATTTTTTTTCTTTTAGCGCCATTTTCTGGAAACATTTACACTCACTGGGCTAGGGGTACAAAGGGAAGTGACTCCTCATATGATGCAGTGGGTCTTTTTCTTTCCAAAATGGTATGACTTGCCTACTTTTTCTTCTTGTCTATAGTTGCTGCAAACATTTAAGTGCAGGTATGTCATAAAAAAAAATTCAAGAACACAGATTGTAAATCGGTGCAATTCTTTGGTCCTGACACCCACTACAATAGATCATTTCCTACAAATGGGCTACCATTATACTGCTGAGGTTGCTAGCTACCTAATGCAATCTGGTTTTCAGCAATTTCAGTACATTTGAAGGACTGAAAATCTAAAAATAAATATTTTTATTTTGCTGTAGCGCCATGGCAAATTGCACTAAAACTGGAATTTTGTATAATATATAGCATGTAGGTGTCACATTGTTGATTCCTCATTATTTTGTGCCTGACATGCAGAATGCTGTACAATAGGAAAAAAAGAAAATGTTATTTTCTTTATTTGCTAATTTTTATAGGAAGACCTATGCATAAATACACAAATTTTGCTTTTTTAGAAAACTGAGGTAATTCTAAATGTTTTTGAATTCTAGGTAAATTTTATGGTCATATTAGGGGACATCGAAAACCAATGGTATTTTGAAAGTGCAGGGTCTACTGCAGTGGCGTAACAATAGAGATTGCAGGGGTTGCACCTACGCCCGGGCCTGTCACTCCAGGGGCCAGGCTGCCCCCTGTGAACCCCCACCCGGGTCCACGGACCTCTAACAAAAGAGCTTTCCCTTGTTGGCACTCTAGTAATGCAGAGTTGGGAGATGACATCATAGCCAAGCGCTCTGCATTACTGGAAAGAGAGGTCTGAGCAAGAGCTCCAGCTCTTAATAGAGGTCTGTGCTGAAGGAGTCACAGACCTGTCCTGCCACGCTGCTGGATGACCAGGGAGGTAGGAGATGTTCAATGGGGGCAATGTAGAGAGATGGACATTGGAGGCAATGTGGAGAACTGGGGGCAATGTGGAGAGGTGGACACTGGGGTCAATGTGGAGATACCCAGTGGGGGCAATATGGCTGGGGGGGCTGGCAATTTTTGCACCAGGGTGCTGTGACTTTTAGTTATGCCTCTGGTCTACTGAAAAAGGGTGTATGACGTATGTGGGTTGTTAACATAAAAAAAACAAAAACTGTCATTTGACTGTACACCAGCAAAATTATGAAAACGTGCTTAGCATTGAAGTGGTTAGATCAGTGGGATTTTGTCTTTGTGTCAAGAGGTTCACCTGGCTATGACTATGTATCAAAAATAAGCAAAGAACAGTTACAATCATCAAGGGCATGGCTAGCTGAAATGATAAGGGTCTGCCATGTGATCCAGTCTTCCAGCAATTCATTGCATACCCCTTTGGTGCTCAAAGGGTTTAAAGGGATAAAAGTTGGAATTATATAAACAATATATTAAAAAAAAAAAAGACTTGAGACATTCAAAATAACAGCTGATGACTTCAATGACTTAATTATTCTAATCCCAAGTGATAATTAATTGTAAATTGAATTTAATTTTGAAATATAATTAATAGGAACACTGACAATGAAGAGAGAGATATGGTAGTTGTTTTTAGAGGCACAGTAAAGTTTTCTTTTATGAAAAAAAAAAGTTACAAGACTTTTCCTGCCAAGTTTAACTCTTTGAATTACAAGTTGGCATCCAACACGTTCAAGGCCATGCGCTGGAAACAGTGGCGTAACAATAGGGGTCACCTGCGACCCGGTCCGCCACTCCAGGGGCCCGGCTGTCCCCTGCGACCCGCAGCCTGGCTCCCGCAATAGATAGATAAGCAGATCTCCCTCCGGCACTCTAGTAATGCAGAGCGCTGGGAGATGACATAATCTCCCATCGCTTTGCATTATGGGAGGACAGTGCGGAAGCTCCATCTGAATTCTGCATAGAGGTCTGTGTGGAAGGAGGCAAAGACCTCTCCTGCCACTCCACTGGTCCACCAGGGACAATGTGGGGGCAATAAGGAGATGGGGTGTGTGCAGTGGCAATGTGGAGATTGGGGGCAATGTGGAGATGGGGGGCAGTGTGGTGGCAATGTGGAGATTGGAGGCAACGTGGTGGCATTGTGGAGATGGGAGGAAATGTGGAGTCAATGTGGAGGTGGGGGACAATGTGGAGGTGGCCAGTGGAGATGGTCAATGGGGGGGCCAGTGTGGTTGAGGGGGGGCAATGTCATTGGGGGGGCCCATAGAATTGGAACTAATGCCATCTTGCCTTTGATTCGAGGATCAAAAATTGTGGGCAGCATTAACTCGGGACAATTGTTCATGCGCTCTTCCACGTGCCGAGCCAGTTCCTTTTTCATCCTCGTTAGAAGGGCAGCAACATCGGGAATTATATTACCCTTAGCATCAGGTAAGCGTTCTCTATGGGCAAGGAAATCGTCAATTTTTAACGAGAGGTGAGTGAAGAGGGGAATGACTTCTGCCAGGCTAGTGTTCTCTTTGCTTAAAATTTCCGTCAAAGCACGGAAAGGTGTGAGGACTGTTACTACCTCTTCCATCAGGGCCCAGTCAGCCCTGTTCAGCGTTCTGTTACTGTGAATGAAATGGTGACATGACATTGCATGAATTGCCTTTTTCTGTTCCAGGATACGCTCTAGCATATCTAAGGTGGAGTTCCACCTAGCCCCAACATCTTGTTTGAGGCAGTGCTCTGGGAGGTGCTCTGGCTATCCTTGACGCTATGATGGAAGTGGCCAGCATTTTGTCAGCACAACTCCAGAAGTGCTGACAACCTTCTAGTGTTATTTCCATCCTCGAGAGTAGCCTTAACTACCAGGTGCAGGGCATGCGCTGAGCAGCGCGCACCCACAAACCTTCCATCCCAGAGAGCTGCGCCATCAGTAACTACAAACCCCATTTGTGCCTGTGTGTCTACCTGCTCTCCTAGCCAGTGAGCCACCATTTTCTGCAGTGCTTTGCGAATGTTATCTGAGGTGTGCTGCTGATCCATTACCTAAGCATGGAAGAGGAAAGAGCGGTGCCCCTGCTTGGCTACTGCACCTGAACTTGTTGTTGGTATCGGATTCAGTAATGATGTATCTTGCAACACATTGGGCTGCCACCAATGTGCCGTCAATGATAGGAAGGCATGCTGGCCACTCTGAGCACTCCAAAAGTCAGTGGTAGTCTGCACTGACTGGCCACCAGCCTTTCCTAGCAGGTCCTTCAAAAGCCTAATGCATGATCGGTACAATGAGGGCACTATAGTTCTACTAAATGTGGGGATGGAATTTTATAACAGGGTGCGACAGCCTCCATAAGTTGCTGGAAGGGCTCTCCATTCACCAAACTAAAAGTAGCACCCCCAACGGCTATGAGCTGTGCAATGAGGCGTGTAATTTTTCGGGACTGCTGTCTGCACATCCTCTTTGAATGAAACCCAAAATCTTCCAGTGCAGCCTGTACTGATTTTGGGATGGGTTGTGACTGCTGCTCTTAATAGGACCAGATGTGGCAATTGATCCTTCTTTCCTTTCTCCTGCCTACTGGTGGTGAGTGTGACACTGGTATATGTAGAAATGCCACTTTCTGCACTTATCAACACTGACTTGTGGTAGTTGTTCAGGTGTTGTTCATCCTGGAAGTGGTTAGATGACCCAACACCCTCCCATGACTGGCTTTCCTGCCACGCAATTTGCATTTCGCTAGCATGGCAGAAGGGATTTTGGGACTTGGATTGGAGGAGGATAGTAGAGTAACAGTGGTGGCGGAGACACTAGCAGCTACTACCTGCCTGGGAGACTCAAATGGAACTGGTGTTGAGTTCTCAATAGAAGAGACAATTGTAGCTGGAGAAACAGGAGGAGTACTATGAGCAGCAGGGGAGAAATCAAACCGAGGGGAAAATCAAGCTCAGGGGAATAATCAAGCTCAGTGGAAAAATCAAGCTCAGGAAGCCTTGGTCCCTCATATGCTTCTTCTACCTCTTGTAGGTTTGGACAGGAAGAAAAATCAGCAGCAGATTTTGGAGAGACCTGCTGAATTGCCTCTTCTGTCTGGTGGCTACCGGGAAATGGTAAACAACTATCTCCCTCACCCTCAATAACATTTTTTTGGAGAATATATGCTCTGAGTGGCATTAACAGTGGTGGCAGGAGGAATTTTCTCCAAATACTGCAATAATTCCAGTTTGGGTTGCTTATATGGTCGTTCACTGGAAAAATCCCACACTGATACTGTCATAGTGCCTTACCTCGGCCTGCTCCATTTGGCTGGGAGAAGGGTTCTAGACTGACGCTCTGGCATCACTAGCCGCGTCCCTCTCTGCCTGCGGCCTAGTCTGGTTCCTTGTTACTGGCAGAATTGAATCAGGCACTTGCCTGGACGCCTGTTTTAAGCCCAGCCTGAGGAACCTAATTGGTCCCGCCATCTCCTACTCCTTTATAAACATCTGTGGGCCTGTGTATCAGTTACCCTTACGTTGTTGTTCTGAGCAGTTCATTGATTTGTATTCCTGATTCCTGTGTATGACCTGGCTTGTCTGTCCATCCATCCTGGTGCTGACCTGTGGCTCTGTCTGACCATTCTCTGTGAGTGTTCCGATTTGGCTTAGACATAATTTCTGGTGCAGACCTGTGGCTCTGGCTGACTACCCACTCCATGTATGACCTGGCTTGGCTGACTACCCATCCTGGTGTTGACCTGGAGCTCCGTCCACTGCGTATCCAGCATACCAACGCTTTAGTGGATATCCTATCAGGTGCAAACCTGTGGTTCTTGCTGACTACCCGCTCCGTGTATGACCTGGTCTGTCTGACTATCCTAGCTGGGGCTCTGTCTGTTTCCTATGTGTGTTGGCTCCCGCTCCACAGACGTCCATCCTAGTGCAGACCTGGGGCTCTATCAGACTCCTATCTTACTGACTGCAGGCGTGAGTCAGTAGTCTCCTTGGTTGCGTTCATTATTGGAAACATATCTCCTAGACTGACTGCAGGCTGAGTCAGTGCTAGTCTGTTGGGCGTTTCTCCATATACAGAGATTACAATGGGCTGAGGCCTAGTCTCTAGCAGTAGTGGTGGATCTTTTGGCTGACTCCTATTTCTTATAGCGTCGTATTCTCTTCGGTCACCCTCTGCCTGTTATTTATCTTTTTACATTACTGTTAATATCTATATATATAAAAGAGAAAGGCTCATTGCATAATTTATGTCTCCTCAGGAGACACACACACACCCAGGGGTGGCAATAAGGAGGGGTTACTGTTCCCATTGGGTGATTCAATGGGGGTGTGATTTTCACACCAATTCGGCCACTGCTATTGGTGTGAAAATCATGCAGGGAGTTGGCCCGCCCCCACTATGCAGCCAGCCCACCACTATCAAAGTCAGAAAAAAACAATATGGCCACCACTTGCTCCTACACCACAGACAAACACACACATGCCCCACTCACACAGCACCAAACTCACACACATGCCCCACTCACACAGCACCAGACACACACACACACATGCCCCACTCACACACACAGCACCACACACACACACACATGCCCCACTCACACACACAAATACCCCACTCACACACACAAATACCCCACTCACACACACAGCACCACACACACAAAAGCCAGAAAGAAATATGGCTGACACACAGTCACTCACCCTGACTCCCAGTGGCCTCAGCAGGACCTGTACTACAGCCACTGAGGAACAAAATGGCACTCAAAGGGTTAAGGTAGGTCCTCATTGCTCAATTATTTCTTCACTGTCATCATTTGCCATGCAAGACACAGGACAGACAGCCATCAGATTCACACTTAACCCACTGACTGCCACAGGGTTGTGTATCAAGTTTTACCTCTCAGGGAGTCTGTTCAAACCCCTCACACTGTAAACCCTCCCACTTCTCCTCCTTCCCCAGCCTATTACTAACACTTTTCCACATTTCTCTTAAGCCCCGCCCCCTACTCGCGATTAAGCCCCGCGCCCTTTTAACCCAAATTGCCCCATTGCTCTCTCCACATCAGCACCACATGAGGGACTCCACAAGTAAAAATTACTAGGTATTACACACTCATGCCCCACTCACACAGCACCAAACACCCATACACACACACAAAGCCAGAAAGAAAGATGGCTGACATACAGTCACTCACCCTGACTCCGATTGGCCTCAGCAGGACCTGTATTACAGCTACTGAACGGTGCAGCATCACCAGGGGAACAAAATGGCACTCAAAGGGTTAAGGTAGGCCCTCATTGCTGAATTACTTCTTCACTGTCATCATTTGCCATGCAAGACACAGGACAGACAGCCA
Source organism: Rhinophrynus dorsalis (assembly GCA_037306005.1). Lineage (NCBI taxonomy): Eukaryota > Metazoa > Chordata > Amphibia > Anura > Rhinophrynidae > Rhinophrynus > Rhinophrynus dorsalis. The sequence goes on from CM074718.1 coordinate 21,074,293, forward strand.
TCAGATTCACACTTAACCCACTGACTGCCACAGGGTTGTGTATCAAGTTTTAGCCCTCAGGGACTGTGTTCAAACCCCTCACACTGCAAACTTGCATTTCCCTCCCACTTCTTCTCCTTCCCCAGCCTATTAATAACACTTTTCCACATTTATGTTAAGCCCCGCCCCTACTCGCGATTAAGCCCCACCCCCTTTTAACCCAGATTGCCCCATTTGTCTCTTCACATCAGCACCACATGACTCCCTTCCAGGGACTACACAAGTCAAAGTTCCCAGGTGTGAATACACTTCCCACTGCTATTTAACTCTGACATGCCTCTCTATACATTAACCATTTGAGTGCCAGAGGGGTGCAAACTCATGCACGCATGTGTTTCTGCGCATATATGTTGTGTGTGTGTGTGTGTACATCTCTGTTACATATTTGTGTGCATGTGTGCATCTCCGGTGTGTGTGTGCATGTCTTTTGCATGTCTGTGACACTCACTGTGTGTATGTGTCTGCCTGTGTGTTGCATATGTCTGTGTTTATCAGTGTGTCTAAATTTACACACACGCGACCAACACCGTCCCACATTGGTAGTGTATATATATAAGAGAGAAAACCTGCGTCCCCTGCCACACACATCCAGGGGCGGCTGAAAGGAACAGTTAGCTTGCCCCCCAACATCAGTCTTAACCTAGGCTGACCAGACCTCACCTTTAACCGGGGACGCATAGGAAAAATGCATACTGCAGGACTGCTTTCATTTCAGTGAAGTACTGCAAAATGGCTATTTCCTATGTGTCCCCGGTTAAAGGTGAGATCTGGTCAGCCTACCTTAACCTTTTGAGTGTCAGAGGGGTACGCATACATTCCAATGCCTTGCGTACCTCTCTGGCAGTCAGAGGGTTAGCCCTCTCCTTAGGGTGACCACGGGTCCCGGAACGTCCGGGACTGTCCCTTATTTCAGGGCTATGTCCCGCGTCCCGGGTCATCTTCAACCGGGACAATGAAGTGTCCCGGAATGAAGCCAAGCCGCACTGGATGTCAGCCTGCAAGCGGTGTGTCACATCATGGAAGCCGCGAGGGAGCGCTTGGTAGCATAAATCAGCGCTCCCTCGCGGCGTCCATGATATGACACACCGCTTGCATGCTGACATCCAGGGCGGCAATGCAGCTTACCTGATCTGGAGGCAAGCGCTCTAGTAATACAGAGCGCTGGGAGATGACATCATCTCCCAGCGCTCTGCATTACAGAGCACAGCGCGCGGGAGCTTCAGCTCTGTGCCGGAGGAGGCACAGAGCGCTTTCCACGCCGCTGGACCACCAGGGACTCAAGGTAGGGCATGAAGGGGTAACTAGGGTGACCACGTCCTGGAATGGCAGAAGGGAAATGTGGTCACCCTACCTCTCCTCCACAACTCACCTACTGCTACATCACTTCTCTCGACTTACAACTCCTACAGTAAACAAATCATGGCACAATACTATAACCCACCAACCAGCAGCTCCCATTTTGCTGGGGAGCCACACATTGATCACTTCTTTCAAAGACACAGTGGGACACTCAGAGTCAGCTGGGGAATAGGTTAGAACACACAGATCTTCAGTTTCCATGCTAAGAACTGGGGCTGATGGACTCACTTTGTTTCAATTTAACCCTTTGAGTGCTATTGCAATGCATTGGATACCTCTCTGGCACTCAGAGGGTTAAGCCCATTAACCCTTGGAGTACCAGAGATGATATGCAGCACATTGCTCTGCGTACCTCTGTCACTCAAAGGGTTAATATCTGTTTGGAAAGCTTCCACATTTGGGTATTGTGCAGCCCACTCTTTCCTCACAAGTGGCCCACAGGGTTAAACTGATTTCTTTGAAAATGTCCATTGATTTCAATGAGACTATTAATTCCATGAATGCTACAGACAATGCAAACACATTGCCAAAGCAACACATTGGGGACCATTGTAGCATTCAAGGGGTTTAAGCCCCATTTATGTCAACACGATTTTCCTGAATTTTCAATTCAACCCTCTGGTGTCAGGTTTTTTTGAGTTCCACCCTTTATCTTGATACATAAGGCCCATACAGTTATACTCTTACCCCATTAATCTAAACCCATTTATACTTTTGGCTCTTGCAGCAGTTGACTGTGCACTGTGAACTATGAGGCTGATGTACTAACACAAAGAGGAACAATTCATCTGTACCATACAGAATAAATACAATGCTTTGCTGACCTCTCTACTGTTGAAGACGTTAAAATGCCCATTTAAATAAATGGGTATTGTTCCCTGTGCTGCTGTTACTTTTCCACAAAATTCCACCACTTTCCTTAGTATATGAGCCTTCCTGTTTTGAAGCCTATTAGCTGTTAGGAGTCCCTGTATTGATCCCTTGCCTGCGGCCCATGGACAAATAATCCGGTTCTGTCCCAGCCGACCACCACGGCCCACTAATGCAAGGAGCGCCCAACATGTGTCACATATTCCTTTCACTGCCACAGGACTATACAACTCATTACACAGTAATGTGTTGCGTACCTCTCTCACTCTCAGAGTTAAAGTGCTTCACTTCAACCAACTGCTACACTAGGTGTGTATAATGCAGTAACCCTACAGCCCTGTATTTCATGTCTACTTCACTGTCTATGTATAGTCATT
>CM074718.1:21081937-21161937 GCA_037306005.1 Rhinophrynus dorsalis
GGTTGGTTGTGGGAGGTATATGTGTTAGTATAAACTTGATGTAGTCAACCCTGGTCCTCAGGAGTACAAATGGTTGAAAAATATATACCTTTTTTCCCCCTCTGAGTGCCAATGGGGTATGCAACTAGGGTGACCACACGTCCCGGAATGCCCGGGACTGTCCCTTATTGAGGGTCTGTGTCCCGCGTCCTGGGTGACCTCCCACTGTGACAACAAAGAGTCTCGGAATGGAGCAACAAGCACCAGTCCAGCCAGCCAATGAAATGTATTTGCTATATGGTCCTCATTGGCTGGCTGAGCCAGCCAATGAGGACCATATAGAAAATACATTTCATTGGCTGGCTGGACTGGTGCGTGTGAGACAGCTGGGATGGAGCAGGTATGCTGGTGCTGCAAGTGAGACCTGTGGCTGAGGCTCCCGCCGGTGCTGACCATCTTTCTGAGGCTGTTCCCAGTGGGAAATCTTACTCTGTGTCAGCCTCAGAAAGATGGTCAGCGCTGGCGGGAGCCTCAGCAGCGGGACTAGGGTGACCACGTGTCCCGAAATGGCAGAATGGAAATGTGGTCACCCTATATACAAAGCATTGCTTTATAATGTGTTCTGCTCCCCACTGCTCCTTTAAAGGTTAATTTTCTTCCCATGAAAATGTCAGAGCAACAGGAGATGTTTCTCTGTTCTGCATAAGTTCACATAGGAAAGGAAATGGAGGCAGATGATAAGCCCATTCACATCAGTAACCTTGTGGCGTGCATGCTCTCACACAGACACATACACACGTCATCACAGGACCTTTTTAATGCCCAGAGCCATCTAAATGAAAGGAGCCCCCACTGTCAGTAGATCTGATTCTCAAACATCACAGTATCTCCCTTCCCCCTGTGATCTTGTGCACACAATACAGTCTGCTCAGAAGAAAACTCAGCATTAAAGGGATAGTAATACTTCATTTTAACTTTATTTCATTTTGTAGGCATTAAAAAAACATGAAGAATGATATAAGTCTTATCTCTGAAACCTTTATGGTTTAAGAGATATTCACAAACAAAGTATCCCCCCCCTCTTCAACCAGATGAGAAGGGAGGTGCCCAGGTAGACTGCAGAGAGGGACAATCTTCAATTAAGATAATGGAAAAACCTGAATAACTTGTCAAGGGGGGCAGGGCTTTCATTGTTCTCATAGGAAGAAGATTATCCCCTGCTGTTATCTGTCTGGTCTATGGACTGGATTCCACATCTGAGAAGAGATGGCTTACACTAGGTAAAAGGGGCGGGAGGGGAAACTTTGCTTGTGAATATCTCTCAAACCATAAAGGTATGAGAGATAAGACATATCATTCATCATGTTTTTTTAATGCCTACAAAATAAAATAAAGTTAAAATGAAGTATTACTATCCCTTTAAATACAGATTGATGTGAAAACTCATTATTTCCTCAAGCTTCAATAGGTATAAGTGCTTAGTTTTTTATCCTACAGAGTAAAACAAGGGTACTCTCACTGCTGAGAGATGTTTTATTCAAATGTTAATGAAGCTCAATGGCCTGACATTTTTCAGTGGCTCTGTCAATGCAGTGTCCAGTTGAGTTAAATGGTCATCTGGTCAGAGCTGTCCATAGACACATGTCTCTCAGCAGTAGGAGTATCCATATTTAAATTAGAAGGGTAAACCCTGCAATATATTTTCTTACATATTAGGTGCTACAGTCCCTTTAATGTAAATTCAAAATTGTGTTGTTATTATTATTATGAGACTGAGTACTCACTTTTAGCTGAAGGGGGACATAGAATTATTACTTTAAAGGTATAGTAATGTTTCAGAAAAACAGCAGCTCCAATTAATTTTCATAGTATTTGGACCATGGAGAGTGTTATTTCATTACTGTCAGAGTTGTAGTACAAGAGTAATTGAATGATAAAGTATCCCCCTCCTGCCCCTTTTACCTAGTGTAAGCCCCCACTCCTCAGATGTGGAATCTGGTCTCTTGACTGGACAGATCACAGCAAGGGACAATCTTCTTACCGTGACCATAAGGAAAACCCTGCTCCCCTTGTCAGGTATTTCAGGTTTTTCCTTATGATCACTGAAGATTGTCCCTCTCTGTGATCCATCCGGACAGTCTTGCTGCTCTGAGGTGAGCAGTGTTACATCAGTAAAAGGGGCGGGAGGATGATACTTTATCATTCAATTACTCTTGAACTACAACTTTGACAGTATTGAAATAATACTCTCCATGGCCCAAATACTATGAAGATTAATTGGAGCTGCTTTTATTGAGTAGAGTGGAGCAAGGGGGGGGCAGTATGTGTGGTTCTGCTGCTGTAAGTGTAGTGCGACAGTACTGGAGTTCAATATGTGTGTTTCTAAGGCTACAGTGGGACAAGGCTTGGCATGTATGGTTCTATGGCTACAGAAGGATAAGGCTTTTGGAGCATGATGTGTGATTCTATGACTACCAGTGCATTGGGACAACGGTGGTGGTGGTGGGGTCAGTATGTGTGGTTCTATGGCTGCAAATGCAGTGGGACAATACTGGGGGTCAGAACATGTGTTTCTAAGGATACCATGGGAAAATGCTGGGGATCAGTATGTGTGGTTTTAGGACTATCAGTAGGATAAGGCTTGGGGAGTCTTTATATGTGGTTCTATAGCTACCAATGCAGTGGGACAAGGGTGTGGTGGGGGGCAGTATGTGTGTTTCTATGGCTACAGCAGTACAAGACTGGGGGATCAGTATGAGTGATTCTATGACTACCAAAGCAGTGGAACACGGCTGGGATTAATATGTGTGGGGTTCTATGGCTACCAGTGCAGTAAGGCAAAGCTAGGTATCAGTATTTTTGTTTCTGTGGCTACCAGTGGGACAAGGCTGGAGGGGTCAGTAGTACGTGGGGTATTATGGCTACCAGTGAGACAAGATTGGAGGGGTCAGTATGTGTGGTATTATAGATACCAGTGGGACAAGGCTGGGGGGTCAGTATGTGTGGTATTATGGATACCAGTGGGACAAGGCTGGGGGGTCAGTATGTGTGGTATTATGGATACCAGTGGGACAAGGCTGGGGGGTTCTTTGACTAATATTGCAGAGGTACAAGGCTGGGTGATCAGTATGTGTGGTGCAAAGACTACCAGTGCAAGGGGCGAAGTTGGGGGGGGTTCTTTGGCTACCTGTGGGACTAGACTGGGGGAGGGCTTAGTATGTGTGTTTCTACAGCTACCAATTGACAAGACTGGGGGGTCAGTATGTGTGGCTACCATTGGAGTTTTCCAAGGCTCAGGGCTCAGTATGTGTGGTCCTATGGCTACTGTAGGACAAGGGTGGGGGGTCAGCGTGTCTAGTTCTGTGGATAACAATACAGTAAAAACACATGGGGGGAACTCTACATGTGGGAGAGAATTAGACATTACTATCATAGATGTCAGCGTGTGGAAAAAAGGGGAAATCCACCAATTTTCACAGGAATTCCCACAGAAGTTGAAATTGTCTGTTTTCGGGATTAAAGTTTTGTCGTTCCCTAGCCATAACGTGTACATGGCTGCACTGTAAAAAAAAAACCCAAAACGGAAGAAATATTAACCAAAAACGTACCTTGCGGTTATTGAAAATTAAGAGTGAAAATACAGCCACAAACAATCTAAGCTGAATTTTATGTTTTTTTACTAGGCCATAAAACACTAATTTGCATGGCGCTGAATGTTAATTCATTAATAGAATTATGCTGGTGTAATGGAAGACATAAATAGTTCCGGGCCTTGATTTATGGTTCTGACACTCGGTTTTCCATTAAGCCTATAAATAGTTTTATGTCCTCATTTGGTTCCTGCCCACACACGGATATGTTGCAGTTTATTCTCTGTTAATTGCAGAAAGCGAAAAAATAACATTAACAAAAAAAAGACGCTATTAAATTGTTATACCTAGAGACACAGATGGTAATTAATCTTTGTAGGTGGTAATCAGGGCTCTTACACATCGATTACCTAGGTATTATGCACTCATTTGGCTCTGTTGGTTCTTGGTATTGTCAATTCAAACGGACAATGAATGATGCAGTATCTGGACACACGTTCTTTGTGAGTATAGGAATTCCGCTTTATTTTAGCGATTTTAAATGCTTAACCCTTTAAGGACAAGAGGAGTTTGCAGCATATTGCTGAGCAATGCATTGCAAACCCATCTAGTCCTTAAAGTGTTAAAGGGATAGTAATACTTGCAAATTACTAATCCCCATATTGTAGCTTTGTTAAAAAGAAACTTATTGCCCCCAGTGTCATCTCTCAAACCCTTATGGTTTGAGAGATAATAGCGCTCAAAGTTCCCCCCTCCCTCCCCCCCTTCCCTGACTGAACGCTGACTGCAGGGATATCCGGTATTACTTGCATCAGGTGGCTCTGCAGCATTGCCGAGATCACGTTTATAAAAAAGAAATCTTTCACTAAAACGGTCTTCTATGTGTGCTTACAAACCAAGCACAAACCAATCACACATAGAAGACTGTTTTAGTGAAAGAATTCATTTTTTATAAACACGATCTTGGCTCAGCTGCAGAGCCGCCTGATGCACATAAGACTGTCGTACGACAGCTTCCCCTGCAGTCAGTGTTCAGTCAGGGAAGGGGGAGGGGGGGGACTTTGAGCGCTATTATCTCTCAAACCATAAGGGTGTGAGAGATAACACTGGGGGCAATAAGTTTCTTTTTAACAAAACTACAAAATTGGGATCAGTAATTTGCAAGTATTACTATCCCTTTAAAGGGATAGTAAAACTTCCTTTAAGGTGGCTATAATATTGCAGGTATTAATTAAGTAAACTAAACCATCTTTGTCTTTTTGTTCTAACTTTTATAGTTTAAAGGGTTAGTAATGTCGCTAATAAAAAAATGTCAGTTGCAGTTATTAGAAAAATAAACTAAATGGCACCAGTCCCATCTCTAAAACCTTTATGGTTTGAGAGATATAGGAGGATAAAATTCCCCCTTCCTCCTCTTTCCCTGATGTCAGCTGCAAGCTGACGGCAGGAGATCCTAGTCCCGGGACAAGCTGGCGGCTCTACAGTAGAGCTGTAATAGCGCAATGTAAAAAAAAAACACTGGAATGGTCTAAAAAGTCTGCATGCAAACCAGACACACTTTGTAGACCACTCCGGTTAAGTATTTCTGCTGTGCTGAAGAGCCGCCTCGAATCAGCCGACACAGGGAAAGCGGAGGGAGGGGGGAAATTTAGCCTTCTATATCTCTCAAACCTAGGCTGACCATACCTCACCTTTAAAAAGGGACACATGAAAAATGCATACCACAGGGTTGCTTTGATTTTGGTGCACTCCTGAAATATGCCTATTTCCTATGTGTCCCTTTTTAAAAGTGAGGTATGGTCAGCCTACTCAAACCATAAAGGTTTGAGAGATGGGACTCTCATGCCTTTGTTTTAGTCAAAAGCTCTATTCCTGTAGTCCAAATAGATGTCCTATCAAGTAAAGATTTCCCCAACAGCAGCTCACTGACCTACTGCACCCAAAATGAAAGTTTTAACTAAAAAAAATCTGAATTAAGCATCTTATGTAATTGGAAGTGGCCTTGTTTCACTAAGCAGCCAATCTCTAGAAAATAATTCCATGGACAAGTAAGGTACTGGACCTTAATGGAAGCATGGAGGGTCATGGGTTAGGGGGATATTCTTTGTAAGGGGTTGAGCTTAGAGATGTAATTCCAGAGCGTGATTAGGAAGGCCTATTAGCAGGCAGGCCGGCAGTGTGTGATCACCACCCCTCCCTTTATTTTGCATTACAAGGGGAAGTTTGTCCTTGCCTGTATAAAGGAACGGTAATATTTTCAGAAGCTAAAACTGAATGTGCATTTATTTCATACTGAGAAATGTGTATTTATTCCACAGGGTTGTGTCATAGTGTATGCCCATGGACTTAAGTCATGGGTAGTTATGCTACACATTTGGATACAAAATAAATTTAAAAAAGCTGCTCCACTGTGTATCTAGAATTAGATTAATAACTTATTTATACAAGGGGTAAACAATCATGACCTCATATTTACCCTCCATCTTAGAGGAAAGATGAATGTGTGTATAGGCATGCTGATCTTGGATGTCTACAACGCCATCCAATATAAAATTCCAAAACAAAACAATGGATAACACTAGAAAATAGCAGCTCGGCAACATAATATCATAATTGTAAACTCCATCAAACTTTATTGCATAGCATAATTAAAAGCACACCTGTTGCTTCACACAATGATGGTACTGAAGGGAGACTTATGGAGTGGCAAGATGGTAACCGGTGCAAGGTATGAAGATATGAAGGACATACCTTGCACCAGTTACCATCTTGCCACTCCATATGTCTCCCTTCTGTACCATCTTTGAGTGAAGCAACAGGTATGCTTTTAATTATGCTATGCAATAAAGTTTGATGGAGTTTACAATTATGATATTATGTTGCCGAGCTGCTATTTTCTAGTGTTATCCATTGTTTTGTTTGAGAAATGATACCCATTTGGACCCAGGTTGGGGTCCAGTGGGGCATATGAGGTTTAACTAAAGGAGATAGTTTTATGTTACTTAAGCAATTTCACCATGTGGTGTTGCTAGCCACTATATATATATATATATATATATATATATATATACAAAACAGGACCTTACATGGTCAATATATATGATATAGATAGCTTATGAATGTTCATTCCTATATACATGACATGTTAAGAGCCACAAACCCTGCTTTGCAATGCTCTGGAGACCATAAGTGCAGATGCCCTCAGCGATCCATTTTTCCCTTGATCACAGGGTAATTATGGATTTTATACACATAATACATGTCCATGCCTTCCAACATTTCAAATTACCAAAGAGGGACACCTGTGTTTTAGGGGGTGTTGCTGTGGGCGTGGCTGGTGGGCAGGGCGTTACCGAACATTTTTAGCTTATTTCATTACCTATTGACACCTCTTTGTGTAACCTAATAAATGACTTATAACAAGACCAATGTTTTTTATTTACACATAATTTTATACAAACATTAATGTGAGTTTTATTGCTGTAGACTAGTGTTGAGCGAGCATGCTCGGCCGATGCTCGGATCGGCTCGAGCATCGCTCTGCTCGGCACATGGCGGTACTCGTACGAGTACTGCATGTGCTCGCCCGCCATGTTCGGGTCTCCTCCCCGCACGTTTTGCGGCTGCTGCGCAGCCAATAAACGTGCAGGGAGGCTCTGACATCGGTGTAATGCCAGCAGCCATGTTGGCTGCTGGCATTACACTGATTGGCTGGTCAGAACCCGTGGTCGGGTGCTGTATAGCACCTGACCATCGAGTTCGGCTCAGTCTGAGTCAGGGAGAGCTGAGGATAGGAAGGGAAAGGCAGTGTAGGGAGGAAAAAAACAAAAATTGTGAAAAAAAAGAACCAAAAGTCCTTTTTAGGACTACTGTGTGTGGGGGCAGCAGGTTATTTTGTGTGGGGGGAAAAAAAAAAAAAAAAAAAAAAAAAATATTCTGTTTAGTGTGAAAAGTTGCAGATTAGAGCACATTCTGTTTAGTGTGCACAGTTGCAGATTAGAGCACATTCTGTTTAGTGTGCAAAGTTGCAGATTAGAGCACATTCTGTTTAGTGTGCAAAGTTGCAGATTAGAGCACATTCTGTTAAGTCTTCAAACTAAAATATCAAAGTCACATATTCCATTCAGTGTGCGTCGCCGCAGTTTAGCAGCACATTCTGTGTACTGTGCAGAGTTGCAGAATAGGAAGAAATACTGTTAAGTCTTCAAACTAAAATATCAAAGTCACATATTCCATTCAGTGTGCTTCGCCGCAGTTTAGCAGCACATTCTGTGTACTGTGCAGAGTTGCAGAATAGGAAGAAATACTGTTAAGTCTTCAAACTAAAATATCAAAGTCACATATTCCATTCAGTGTGCTTCGCCGCAGTTTAGCAGCACATTCTGTGTACTGTGCAGAGTTGCAGAATAGGAAGAAATACTGTTAAGTCTTCAAACTAAAATATCAAAGTCACATATTCCATTCAGTGTGCTTCGCCGCAGTTTAGCAGCACATTCTGTGTAGTGTGCAGAGTTGCAGAATAGTAAGAAATACTGTTAAGTTTTCAAACTCAAATATTAAAGTCACATATTCCATTCAGTGTGTGTCACCGCCGTTTAGCAGCCTATTCTGTGTACTCTGCACAGTTGCAGAATAGTAAGAAATACTGTTAAGTTTTCAAACTCAAATATTAAAGTCACATATTCCATTCAGTGTGTATCACCGCCGTTTAGCAGCCTATTCTGTGTACTCTGCAGAGTTGCAGAATAGTAAGAAATAGTGTTAAGTTTTCAAACTCAAATATCAAAGTCACATATTCCATTCAGTGTGTATCACCGCCGTTTAGCAGCCTATTCTGTGTACTCTGCACAGTTGCAGAATAGTAAGAAATACTGTTAAGTTTTCAAACTCAAATATTAAAGTCACATATTCCATTCAGTGTGTGTCACCGCCGTTTAGCAGCCTATTCTGTGTACTCTGCACAGTTGCAGAATAGTAAGAAATACTGTTAAGTTTTCAAACTCAAATATTAAAGTCACATATTCCATTCAGTGTGTGTCACCGCCGTTTAGCAGCCTATTCTGTGTACTCTGCACAGTTGCAGAATAGTAAGAAATACTGTTAAGTTTTCAAACTCAAATATTAAAGTCACATATTCCATTCAGTGTGTTTCACCGCCGTTTAGCAGCCTATTCTGTGTACTCTGCACAGTTGCAGAATAGTAAGAAATACTGTTAAGTTTTCAAACTCAAATATTAAAGTCACATATTCCATTCAGTGTGTATCACCGCCGTTTAGCAGCCTATTCTGTGTACTCTGCAGAGTTGCAGAATAGTAAGAAATACTGTTAAGTTTTCAAACTCAAATATTAAAGTCACATATTCCATTCAGTGTGTATCACCGCCGTTTAGCAGCCTATTCTGTGTACTCTGCAGAGTTGCAGAATAGTAAGAAATAGTGTTAAGTTTTCAAACTCAAATATCAAAGTCACATATTCCATTCAGTGTGTATCACCGCCGTTTAGCAGCCTATTCTGTGTACTCTGCACAGTTGCAGAATAGTAAGAAATACTGTTAAGTTTTCAAACTCAAATATTAAAGTCACATATTCCATTCAGTGTGTGTCACCGCCGTTTAACAGCCTATTCTGTGTACTCTGCACAGTTGCAGAATAGTAAGAAATACTGTTAAGTTTTCAAACTCAAATATTAAAGTCACATATTCCATTCAGTGTGTGTCACCGCAGTTTAGCAGCCTATTCTGTGTACTCTGCAGAGTTGCAGAATAGTAAGAAATACTGTTAAGTTTTCAAACTCAAATATTAAAGTCACATATTCTGTGTAAGATGAAGAAGGCGGGTAAAAAGGGACGGGGAAGTGGACGTGATCCTGAAAGTTCAGGGCGCGGGTCAGGACGCGGAGAAACTGTGCCTGGTGCCAGAGCACAAGAAAGAAAGACATCCACCATACCTAGCTTCATGTCTAATTTCACAGGGCGTCGCAGGACATCACTCTCGAGGTCCGACCACTGCGAACAGGTGGTCGGTTGGATGACAGCTGATACTGCTTCCAGTCGGTTAAGCACCACCCTGTCTTCCACCAAGTCCACTCTCAGTAGCCAAGAGTCTGGTCAAAATAATCCTCACTCTGATCATCCTTCCTCCCACCATACACGGTCTGGTCAAAGAAGTGATCCCACACTGGGATATAGTGAGGAGCTCGTCTCATCACCAATCCTTCATTTGACCCTCTCTCCAAGCACGCTTGCAGAGGAACATGACATCTTGTGCCCTGATTCACAACCTCTAGAGGCTACCCAATCACAAGAAGATGACAGATGTGAACGGCATTTAAGGTCAAAGGAAGTAGTGGATGATGATGATGATGATGAGACACAGTTGCCATTAAATCAACCACTATTTCCGTCTCAAGACCTTGTTGAGGAGAATGTTATACAGTTGTCAATGACTGAGTATGTGGTGGGATCAAGACTTGAGGAGGATGATCAGAGTGAGGAAGTGGAGGAGGACTTGGTGGACGATGAGGTGACTGACCCCACCTGGGAAGGTGTAGAGCCGAGCGATGACAGCAGTCCTGAGGGTGAGCCATCTGCAGCACCGCAACAGGCTGGAAGAGGCAGTGGTGTGGCTACAGAAAGAAGGCGGACCGCACCAAACCGGCCCGCAAATGTTCCACGGAGCACCCCCTTGCGTAAATCTACCTTGCCAAAGGGTAGGTGTTCCGCGGTATGGCGTTTTTTTAAGGAAAGTGCGGACGACAAAAGAATTGTAGTTTGCAACCTGTGCCACACCAGAATGAGCCGAGGCATGAACACTAGAAACCTCACCACCACCAGCATGATCCGACACATGGCATCCAAGCACCGTAGTAAGTGGGAGGAACGCCTGGATCGCCCATCTGTGTCTGCAGGCCACACCACTGCCTCCTCTTCCCCTGTTTTCGGTGCCGGCCAATCGCCTGTCGAAGGCGCAGGCCCGCATACCTCCCGCCCTGCACCTGTACCATCTGAAGCACCATCAGCGACCACATCCACTTCCCTGTCCCAGCACAGCGTCCAAATGTCGTTACCCCAGGCATTTGAGCGCAAGAGAAAGTACCCAGCCACCCACCCACAGGCCATAGCACTAACCTCACACCTTTCAAAATTACTGGCCATCGAAATGCTGCCATTTAGGCTTGTGGACACTGAGTCCTTCCGCAGCCTGATGGCAGCAGCTGTCCCTCGGTACGCGGTCCCCAGCCGCCACTACTTTTCCCGGTGTGCCATCCCCGCATTACACCACCATGTGTCCCATAACATCACCCGTGCCCTGACCAACGCAGTTACTGGGAAGGTCCACTTAACGACTGACACATGGACAAGTGCTTGTGGCCAGGGACGCTACATTTCCCTGACGGCACACTGGGTGAATGTCGTGGAGGCTGGGAGCGACTCGGACCCTGGGATGGCACGGGTGCTACCCACGCCGAGGATTGCGGGCCCTACCTCCATCAGGGTTTCCGCCAGCACCTACGTTATTGGCTCCTCCTCCTCCGTTTCCACCTCCGAATTCTCTACACGCAGCGCCACTCCCCCATCAGCCAGTAGCTGGAAGCAGTGTAGCACTGCAGTGGGGAAGCGTCAACAGGCCGTGCTGAAGCTGATCTGCCTTGGGGACAAACAGCACACGGCCTCAGAGCTGTTGCAGGGGATTAGTCACCAGACCGAGCAGTGGCTCTCGCCACTCAACCTGCAACCAGACATGGTTGTGTGTGTAATGGGCGTAACTTGGTGGCGGCTTTGGAGCTCGGCAAGCTCACACACGTACCATGCCTAGCGCATGTATTTAATTTAGTGGTGCAGCGATTTCTAAAAACCTACCCCAATGTGCATGATCTCTTGACCAAGGTGCGCCGCGTGTGTGCACATTTCCGTAAGTCATCTACAGCTTCGGCCGGCCTGTTGAAGCTGCAGCAGCGCTTACAATTGCCAGCTCACCGGCTGCTGTGTGACGTGAGCACGCGCTGGAACTCCACCTTCCACATGTTGGCCCGGCTTTGTGAGCAGCAGAGGGCAGTAGTGGAGTACCAGCTGTTACACGGTCGTCGCCTCTCCGTTCAACTTCCTGTAATCAGAAGTGAGGAGTGGGAATGGATGTCAGACCTCTGCGAGGTTTTACGCAATTTTGAGGAATCGACACAGATGGTGAGCGGCGATAACGCTATTATCAGTGTAACCATCCCACTTCTGTGTCTACTGAAACGCTCGCTGCTCACAATTAAAACCGACGCTTTGCATGTGGAAGAGGTGGAAATGGGGGAGGAAGAGCTTACACAAGGTGATAGCCAGAGCACCCTCACTTCGTCTTCTCAGCGACAATTGGAGGAGGCGGAGGAGGAGGAGGAGGAGGAGGAAGACACGGTTGCCTCCGCTACAGAGGGTAGCCATGGAACTTTAGTTCCACCTCTTCAGCGTGGGTGGGCAGAAGAGGAGGAAGAGGATGAGGAGATTGAGAGTCATCCTCCTGGTGAGGACAGCGAAATCTTGACTGTTGGTACTCTGGCACACATGGCTGACTTTATGTTAGGCTGCCTTTCCCGTGACCCACGCGTTATACGCATTTTAAACAACACGGATTACTGGGTGTTCACCCTTCTGGACCCCCGCTACAAAGAGAATTTCTCATCTCTCATTCCTCCGGTGGAGAGGACAAGCAAAATGGTGCAATACCAGAAGGTTCTTGTCGAAAAATTGCTCCAAAATTTTCCATCTGACAACGCTGGCGGCAGAGTACGTGCTACCTTGGCCAACCGAGAAGGGGAGAAAAGGGGAGCACACAGCAGTTCCGAGAAAGGCAGGGCAACACTCTCCAAGGCGTGGGACACCTTCATGACACCCCGCCAGCACCCTCACCCTGATGCGCAGCCTAGTGTCACAAGGAGGGAAAAGTTTTGGAAGATGGTGAAGGAGTACGTAGCAGACCGTGTCAGCGTCCTCAATGATCCCTCTGTGCCTTACAACTACTGGGTGTCCAAGCTGGACACGTGGTATGAACTGGCACTCTACGCCTTGGAGGTGCTGGCCTGCCCTGCCGCCAGCGTTCTGTCTGAGCGGGTATTTAGTGCTGCTGGTGGCATCATAACAGATAAGCGTATCCGCCTTTCCACCGACAATGCTGATAGGTTGACACTTATAAAAATGAACAAGGCCTGGATTTCCCCTGACTTCTCCACTCCACTGGAGGAAAGCCCCGGGGGAACATAAACTCACTTTATATATGTTATTTACAATGATGGGAATACTCTGTATTCCCATTCACCCCTTCCACCCAAAAAACGGGTATATGGTTGACTCTTAATCTTCTCATCCTCCTCCTCCTCTTCCATATGCCCTGTGCTATAATTTTTATATAGGGCCAGCTCACCAGCGGGCCCTGTGATATAATTTTTATATAGGGTCAGCTCACCAGCGGGCCCTGTTTGCCAATTTTTATATACGTCAGCTCACCAGCGGGCCTTCTCATATAATGTTTTATTGGGTCAGCTCTCTAGCGGGCCCTCTCATATAATGTTTTATAGCGTCAGCTCACTAGCGGGCCTTCGCATATAATGTTTAGGATGGTCAGCTCTGCAGCAGACCCTCACCCATAATGTTTTAGATGGTCAGCTCAGCGCACGTTTCCCTCTTAATCATGGCCTCAGTTCAATAAAATCAAGGAAATTTTTGGGAGAATTTGCCTCTGCGCACGTTTCCCTCTTAATCATGGCCTCAGTTCTGAAAATCAAGGAAATTTTTGGGAGAATTTGCCTCTGCGCACGTTTCCCTCTTAATCATGGCCTCAGTTCTGAAAATCAAGGAAATTTTTGGGAGAATTTGCCTCTGCGCACGTTTCCCTCTTAATCATGGCCTCAGTTCTGAAAATCAAGGAAATTTTTGGGAGAATTTGCCTCTGCGCACGTTTCCCTCTTAATCATGGCCTCAGTTCTGAAAATCAAGGAAATTTTTGGGAGAATTTGCCTCTGCGCACGTTTCCCTCTTAATCATGGCCTCAGTTCAGAAAATCAAGGAAATTTTTGGGAGAATTTGCAGATGATATACAAGTAAATATACAGCAAATATTGTTTGGTAACAATTTTTCGCCTAAAGTCGTTTTTATTTTCCTTTTTGTGTGTTTTATGGTCAGTCTGTAAAAATGGCGTACTACGGGCGAAAGATCGTTCCCAGCAGCGATGTTGGAGTCCAAGATGCATCCAGACATCCTCCCTATGCTGTCCCTGAACCATTTCTGTGGTGTTTCCATCCTTTTCTGCCATTTTCCTATGGACCAGGCACCCTCCCCTCATCAGAGCAGGGGGTGCCTGGTGTAATGCTCGAGTCCTCCCATTGACTTCAATGGGGCTCGGGTGCTCGGCCGAGCACTCGAGCCTCAGGGGGTGCTTGGTCAGAGCACCCGAACACCCGAGCATTGGGGTGCTCGCTCATCACTACTGTAGACCAATGTGATACACTTATATACACACCTCACAGTCTGATCTCCTAAACATAAGGACACCAGGGTGATACACTTATATACACACCTCACAGTCTGATCTCCTAAACACAGGGACACCAGGGTGATACACTTATATACACACCACACAGTCTGATCTCCTAAACACAGGGACACCAGGGTGATACACTTATATACACGCCACACAGTCTGATCTCCTAAACACAGGGACACCAGGGTGATACACTTATATACACACCACACAGTCTGATCTCCTAAACACAGGGACACCGGGGTGATACACTTATATACACATCACACAGTCTGATCTACTAAACACAGGAACACCAGGGTGATACCCTTATACACACACCACACAGTCTGATCTCCTAAACACAGGGACATCAGGGTGATATACTTATATACACACCACACAGTCTGATCTCCTAAACACAGGGACACCAGGGTGACACACTTATATACACACCACACAGTCTGATCTCCTAAACACAGGGACACCAGGGTGATACACTTATATACACGCCACACAGTCTGATCTCCTAAACACAGGGACACCAGGGTGATACACTTATATACACACCACACAGTCTGATCTCCTAAACACAGGGACACCGGGGTGATACACTTATATACACATCACACAGTCTGATCTACTAAACACAGGAACACCAGGGTGATACCCTTATACACACACCACACAGTCTGATCTCCTAAACACAGGGACATCAGGGTGATATACTTATATACACACCACACAGTCTAATCTCCTAAACACAGGGACACCAGGGTGATGCACATATATACACACCACACAGTCTGATCTCCTAAACACAGGGACACCAGGGTGATACGTATATATACACACCACACAGTCTGATCTCCTAAACACAGGGATTCCAGGGTGATACACTTATATACACACCACACAGTCTGATCTCCTAAACACAGGGACACCAGGGTGATACACTTCTATACACACCACACAGTCTGATCTCCTAAACACAGGGACACCAGGGTGATACACTTGTATACACATCACACAGTCTGATCTTCTAAACACAGGGACACCAGGGTGATACACTTATATACACACCACACAGTTTGATCTCCTAAACACAGGAACACCAGGGTGATACACTTATATACACACCACACAGTCTGATCTCCTAAACACAGGGACACCAGGGTGATACACTTATATACACACCACACAGTCTGATCTCCTAAACACAGGACACCAGGGTGATACACTTATATATACATCACACAGTCTGATCTCCTAAACACAGGGACACCAGGGTGATACACTTCTATACACACCACACAGTCTGATCTCCTAAACACAGGGACACCAGGGTGATACACTTATATACACATCACACAGTCTGATCTCCTAAACACAGAGACACCAGGGTGATACACTTATATACACACACCACACAGTCTGATCTCCTAAACACAGGGACACCAGGGTGATACACTTATATACACACACCACACAGTCTGATCTCTTAAACACAGGGACACCAGGGTGATACATTTATATACACACCACACAATCTGATCTTCTAAACACAGGGACACCAGGGTCATACACTTCTATACACACCACACAGTCTGATCTCCTAAACACAGAGACACCAGGGTGATACACTTATATACACACACCACACAGTCTGATCTCCTAAACACAGGGACACCAGGGTGATACACTTATATACACACACCACACAGTCTGATCTCTTAAACACAGGGACACCAGGGTGATACATTTATATACACACCACACAATCTGATCTTCTAAACACAGGGACACCAGGGTCATACACTTCTATACACACCACACAGTCTGATCTCCTAAACACAGGGACACCAGGGTGATACACTTCTATACACACCACACAGTGTGATCTCCTAAAAAAGAGGGACATCAGGGTGGGAAAGAGGGACAGAGGGATTTGGGTCTAAAAGAGGGACTGTCCCTGCTAAAGAGGGACACTTGGGAGGTATGCATGTCACTATTAGTGTTGAGCGAGCACCCCGATGCTCGGGTGCTCTGACCGAGCACCCCCTGAGGCTCGAGTGCTCGGCCGAGCACCCGAGCCCCATTGAATAGAATGGGGCGACACGAGCATTACACCAGGCACCCCCTGCTCTGATGAGGGGAGGGTGCCTGGTCAATGCCCCCCTTCATCTCCGCAATGTCCCCCTTCATCTCCGCAATGTCCCCCTTCATCTCCTCTATGCCCCTCTTCCACAATGTCCCCCTTCATCTCCGCTATGCCCCTCTTCCACAATGTCCCCCTTCATCTCCTCTATGGCATAGAGGAGATGAAGGGGGACATTGTGGAAGAGGGGCATAGCGGAGATGAAGGGGGACATTGTGGAAGAGGGGCATAGAAGAGATGAAGGGGGACATTGTGGAAGAGGGGCATAGCGGAGATGAAGGGGGACATTGTGGAAGAGGGGCATAGAGTCTATGCCCCTCTTCCACAATGTCCCCCTTCATCTCCGCTATGCCCCTCTTCCACAATGTCCCCCTTCATCTCCGCAATGCCCCCGTACCTCCAGTCCCTGGTGGTCCAGCGGAGCGTCTTCAGATCTGTGCCTCCTCCGGCACAGATCCCCGCCACCCGAACATGGCGGGCGAGCACATGGCGGTACTCGACGAGTACCGCCATGTGCCGAGCAGAGCGATGCTCGAGCCGATCCGAGCATCGGCCGAGCACGCTCGCTCAACACTAGTCACTATATTATATCTATGTCCTCTCTCTATGTGTACTATATCTAATAGATATACTATATCTAATTTTGAATGGTTGCACACCTTTCATAGAGCAACATAGTCACAATACGTTTGACATTGCGACTACCGAATGGACACATCCAGATCCTTCCATATATGTGATATTTATCTTGTTATATTCGATGATAACAGGGAATTTAATAGACTTTTCTTTTTCTCTTTCCTACCACATGATATTGCTGTTTATTTATGTGTAATCATTTATTATATACTGTGTACAAGGGAACGTGGTATAATCACACACAGCAATGTTTATTGATTAGGATTTTAACTGCTCACTACAATCAGGACATTTACATTACACTAATTGGTGTTGTCCTGTTAACCAATGGGAGTTCAGCTTACTTTTGCACTCTTTTTAGATTTTGATTAGAGAAGAGGAGTTATAAGGAGTTTGTATGTCACACTGATGTAATCTTGATAAAGGCTACATTGATAGTTTTTAAGGAAAATGTCAATATCCTATATGTTTCCATAAGGAAATTAATGGATAGATCCATTCCTTAGGAATGATAGAGCGGCTTCTGAGATGATGGTCTGATAGCTCAGCTCAACTACCTGACTTTCCTACAGACCCTTCAGCTATTTTGAAAGACAGGTGGAGAACGTCATCTCCGGAAAGGGTCCCACAGTTGTATCGCAGCAGTTTATAGTATGTCCTTGCCTTTGGACCATAAGCAGTGGAGGTACATCTGGGTACATCTTTGGCTGCTGCTGTATCCACATAGATAGTGTGTATGTGTGTGACACGAGTCCAAATAAAGATGAGTGAATGCTTAGTGGAAATGATCACTGCATAGACAGTCAGGAATGGATGCCTGGCATCCCACAATCTTATCTCTATACTTTGTGAAGTATGGGCTGTCTAGGGGTTCATTTCCAGTCAGGAAGGAGGTTAACCAGCTGAGCAAGATATACAAAGAAAATATAACATATATATGATAAGTAATTATCAAAAGGGTGAGAAATGTTAAGGAATATATCCTATATGTTTCCATAAGGTGCGCTGCTCCTTTAAGCAGAGCCTGTGTGATTATATAAATATGAATGTTTTTGCTCCATAGGATCCAAGATAGTTAATATTCAGAGTTTAATCACATCTCAACCCATTTAGATATGTGGTAACATTCAACTAATTAAGTACTATCTCTTCTGGTTTCTGTTTTGATCAAATTAAACATAGTATACATTGTCTGTGTGCTCTTTATATAAAGTTAATGCTTGAATAGTGCTTAGAACATAATAAATGACAGACGTGTTCTGCCATGTCATGTTGTTTTTGGACAATTTCTGCTTAATACACAAAAGAAACCTTCGCACTGACATGAAAATTCTGCAGAGAAGACCTTCATCTGTTTTTTGAGATAAGAAGCCTACGTGAGAAGACCACTGATTGGACAGTACACCAGGGTGGACCACCTTTAAAGGGATAGTAATGTTTCATAATAAAAGCAGCTCTAATTAATCATCATAGTATTTGGACTTTGGAGAGTGTTATTTCAATTCTGTCAGAGTTGTAGTTCAAGAGTAATTCAATGACAAAGTATCCCCCTCCCACCCCTTTTACTGATGAAACATTGTTCAGCCAGATCAGAAGGGAGGTGCCCAGGTAGACTGCAGAGAGGGACAATCTTTAATTAATATAAGGGAAAAACCTGAAAAACTTGTCAAGGGGGGCAGGGCTTTCATTGTTCTCATAGGAAGAAGATTGTCCCCTGCTGTTATCTGTCTGGTCTATGGACTGCGTTCCATATCTGAGAAGAGATGGCTTACTCTAGGTAAAAAGGGCAGGAGGGGAAACTTTGCTTGTGAATATCTCTCAAACCATAAAGATTTGAGCGATAAGACTTACATTGTTCTTCATGTTTTTTTAATGCCTACAAAATAAAATAAAAATAAAACAAAGTATTACTATCCCTTTAAAAAGACCCTGTGAGTGCGATATATATATATATATATATATATATATATATATATATATATATTTGCATGTTTGTCTGTTAATTTAAATCTAATAAAGATATTACATGTTTTCTCCAAATTTCTTAAATTGTGTACCTGAGACATTTATTTTTCATATTACACATTCCTGTAGCATTTAGGGCTGTAAAAATCCCCACTAAACCCTAAAAGTGCCAAAGTGGTATCCAGAGAATTGCATTGGCACTCGAGGGGTTAAACCAATGCTAATTTGGTTTGTTTCTTACTGTGCTTTGCTCCATTGGCGTTTATACATACGACTCAGTATGTTTGCTTTGTCTAAGTTGAACATAAAGTTTGAGGTACTGAAGTTCTACCATGATGGCGGAATGACACTAAAACGTAACCATTTTTTCAGTACTGTTGAATATTCAGGTGAATTTTATCATGTTCTTCAAAGTCAAAGAAACATCTAACTGGAAATATTTGAAATTCAGATTTTGTTAGTATTTTTTTGTATCTTTTTTTTCCTTTCTTCCATTTTACAGTTTTATGTGCTTATAAATACTTTTTCGTTGGAATGACTGTCACATTCTGGTAGTGAAAATAATGGAACTATTTAGCCTGTAGGTTTGCGTTAGAATATTCATCCCACTGCGGTTTCAAAAGACAAGATTTTTGACATGTTAATATAAAAAAATCTTACACGTCGGCCCTGGATTTTTTTTTGTAGAAGAGAATGGTAATGTCAGGCCTGAAACATCCTATTTCGCTTTTCTGTAAAACGATTATTTGTCTCCCATTGGTTTTTAAAGGGATAGTAATGTTTAACCCTTTTAGTGTCACGGGGTTGAGCAAAGCATTGCTTTGCAGTGTGTTGAGTACCCCTCTAGCACTCAAAGGGTTCATATTGTAAAAAATATATAAACTGTAGGGTTTATCCTGCTGAGTACAACAAGGCTACGCCCACTGCTGAGATGTGTTTTATTTAAAAGATATTGCACCTCAAACTTTTGGGTGTAGTACTTTCATGGCTTAAAATGTTATGGTGAGACTGTTACTGCCACAGTAGTTTATGGATGGCTCTTGTCAGAGGGCCATAAAATGCCATACAATGATGTAGCAACAGCGCCGCCATAATATTTCACTACATGGAGGTTCTTCACCTTTAACCCTTTGAGTGCCAGAGGGGTACTCTGGCACTCAAGGGGTTAAAAATGTAAGTTTAAGCTGCAATAACTTTCATATAAAAGAGCTCTCAACAGTTGAAGTTCCCATGTTCTACACAGCAGGATAAACACTGCGATATACATATTTCCAATAGTAAGCATTACTATCATTTAACCCTTTGAGTGTGTCTCTCTGGCACTCAAAGGGTTAAGTGAAACAGACTAAGCATCATATTCATGCGACCATTTGCACCATAGGAAACAAGTATGAATTCCAGTTGATTTAAATTGTGATTTGTTTTTTAATCCTTTGAGGCTTTAACATGGACGGATTTCACAGGGGTCAGAGAAGCCCACTGCCTATTTTCAAGGGTGGAGCCTCAGCTGTGCTGGCCACACCCACATTCTGAATTGTGGGTGTGGACAGAGCAATATCACTGTGCCTGCAACAGTGTATATACCTTCCCCCTTTATAGGCTATCATTTAAAGGGATAGTAATACTTCGTTTTATCTTTATTTTATTTTGTAGGCATTAAAAAAACATGAAGAACGATATAAGTCTTATCTCTCAAACCTTTATGGTTTGAGAGATATTCAGAAGCAAAGTCTCCCCTCCCACCCCTTTTACCTAGTGTAAGCCATCTCTTCTCAGATGTGGAATGCAGTTCATAGACCAGACAGATAACAGAAGGGAACAATCTTCTTACTGTGAGAACGATGAAAGGTTTTTCCCTTATCTTAATTGAAGATTGTCCCTCTCTGCAGTCTACCTGGGCACCTCCCTTCTGATCTGGCTGAGCAGTGTTACATCAGTAAAAGGGGTGGGAGGGGGACACTTTGTCATTGAATTACTCTTGAACTACAACTCTGACCGAATTGAAATAACATTCTCCAAAGTCCAAATACTATGATGATTAATTAGAGCTGCTTTTATTACATTACTATCCCTTTAACCCCTTTCAATGCTAGAGAGATTTCCAACACATTCCTGAGCATTGCTCTCAAGCAACCAAGGGGGTAATGCTTTTTTGTCCTTGTTTGTTAAGGGCCAAGGGTATTTTCTGAGCCAGGAAACAGTGGACGGGACTGGAGTTGGGGGTCATGTGATGAGTGGGGCATGTAACCAGGGGTGGAGCTAAAGGCATAAGAGGAGGGGAGATTCACTAAGAGGTTGTCAAGGATAAATTAACTGATCCTAGATGCTAGGGTTCGATGCTGGGGAGCGATGCTAGAGATCGAAGCTAGACATAATAATACCCTTGCTGTGGTCTAAACTGGAGATTAAGGTGCTGGCCGCGAAGCCAGATGTCCGACCCCAGTTGAGCCGGGGTCCAGACCAGGATGGGTATACAGTGCTACTGGGTAAAATCGAACCAGAACAAGATCAGCCACCACCTCAATCCCTAGAACACTCAGGAGTACGCACTTGCACCAGAATTGGACTCCACTACCCCAGGAGGAGAAAACCCCCCAAAGTAAGATGGATCCAACTGTTGGTAGTAGTAAGGAGAGAGTGGAGGAATATAGTACTCTATTGGGGTCCCAATAATGGGAACAAGGCAAACAGACCAATTCAAAACAACAAACACTGTGGGTAAAACCCGCTAGTACTCACTGTGTCCTATAGATTTAAATCCAGTCCTGGTTTTAACCCCTTCACAATGCTCTGGAGACCTCTCTAACATTCACTGGGTTAAGAATATAGATGGGGGAGTATTTTTGCCACTAGGAAGATATTAACAGAAACCAGAAGTTTTCACCTGCACGGGAATTCCTGTGAGTAAAGAGCATTTACACTCATCTACTGCACAGTAAAGTGAGTTAAATGTGTGTGTATGCATATATATGTGTGTGTGTATGCATGTATGTGTGAGTGTATATGCATGTGTGTATATGTATGTGTATCCTTGTGTAAGCGCACGTGTGCATGATGACCATACCTGGGAACTCTTAGTATTTGACCCTGAGACTTAGGGTATTGACCCCAAATCTCAGGGTCTTAGGGTGAAGGGCCAAATTCTCAGGGTGGCAGAGTCCACTGTTACATGCTACATGGTCTCTTCCTTCCCACCCTGTTCTTTCCACATCCCTGCCACTTCTCCTCCTTCCCACCCTGTTTTACCCACTTCCCACCCACTTCTACTCCTTCCCACCCTGTTTTACCCACTTCCCACCCACTTCTCCTCCTTCACACCCTGTTCCGCCCACTTCTCCTTCCCACCCTGTTCCTCCCACTTCCCACCCACCTCTCTTCCTTCCCACCCTGTTCTACCCACTTCTCCTCCTTCACACCCTGTTCCTCCCACTTCCTGCCCACTTCTCCTTCCCACCCTGTTCCTCCCACTTCCCACCCACTTATTTTCCTTCCCACCCTGTTCCTCCCACTTCCCGCCCACTTCTCCTCCTTTCCACCCTGTTCCTCCCACTTCCCGCCCACTTCTCCTCCTTCCCACCCTGTTCCCCCAACTTCCCTCCCACTATTCCTTCTTCCCATCCTGTTTCTTCCACTTCTCCTCCTTCCCTCCCTGTTCCTCCCACTTCCCGCCCAATTCTCCTCTGCAAATCGCATCATTGACATCACTTGTCCAGCAGCACATGAGCTCTCTCCAATGTCTCAAAGACAGGTATGTCAGAGGCACGGGGTGGCACTTTATTCTAATTAGTTTCTGTACAGCAACAATACTACTATGAATGAATCTAGGCAGAGCACACACTGCGGTCTAGGTTTGGTCTAGGACAATGCTAATTAAAATATAAAGCAGGGAATTAAGGCCGGTCTGTACCACCAAAAAATAACTGTTAACTTCTCAAAAAGTATATATTTTGCAGAAAAATGGCTGGTAGAACATACAAGCAGATTTTAATCATTTATAATACAAACTATACATGTTTAAAACCCATGTACTGGCTATCCTTCTGCCACTCAAAAGTTTAAAGGCGCAGTAAACTTTTTTTATTAAAAAAACATATATTGTAGGGATTTTCCTATTGAGTAAAATAAGGGTACTCCCACTGCTGAGAGATTTATATTTCCAGAGTTATTACAGTTTAAACCCATGTTTTTTTACATTAGCAGTGCCCTCTAGTGGTAAAATTCTAATTAGATTTCTTGTTATATTCTAATGGAGAGGAAAAGTCAGAAAAGTCAGAGACATACAGTTCTCCATAGAATGTGATAGAAACTGCCTGTCACTTCCTGTCAGTAGGGTTGCCACCCAGCCGGTATTTTACCAGCAGGCCGGTAAAAAATTGGCTTCTGTCCAATGTTAAGTCTATGGAGGGAATGCCATGGCCGGTATTTTTTTGAAGAAAAGGTGGCAACCCTACCTGTCAGAATTATCAGGAAGTAAACACAGTAAATTCACTTCCTGTCAGTTAGAAGTATCAGGAAGTAAACACAGTAAATTTACTTCCTGGTTATTTGAACTGTTATAAATTTTGAATAAAACATCTGACAGTGGTTGGAGGGACCTTGTATTATTCAGCAGGAAATGCTCTATAAAATATGTGTTTGCATAAAAAAAGTTTACTGCTCCTTTAAGCCCATTGAAATCTGTGGGCCTAAGCTTCTGCCCATAGAACTTTCAAGGGTTTCAACTGAGGAACTTTCCCCCATCATTCATATTTATCCCTTTTGAGCGCCAGAAGGTTACCCAACACATTACTTAGCATTGTATTGTATTGGGCATCCCTCTGGCATTCAAAGGGTTAAAAACATAATTTAACTCAACAGGGATTTTATATATTACCCACAGCTCAGATGGTTTATTGCAGAATCGCTCCTGTTTCGCGGTTTGCATACTGCTCTAAATGTACAGCTGTGACCTAGATCATATAATAACATTTATAATTATCAGACCAATATAGTGTTCATTTTAATCCTTTGAGTGCCAGAGGGGTATGCAACGCATTGCTCAATGCGTCGCGTACCCCTCTGGCACGCAAAGGGTTAAATTAGAGCTATTTTGCGTGTGAACATCACACATTCAATTCTGTAACACATTCATAGTGGGTGAATGATCTGTAAATGTCTCTCTTGTGTACATTGTGTATACACCGATACTGACACATGCAGTGAACTTCTTTAAAGTTTTCTGCCAGCGTTTTCAATCTCCTCTTCCCCTCCAGACCCACACTAATCAGACTTTTATACATCTGGCAGGTATCCCGAAAGCCAGAGAAGTCTTCTACTTAATTCCTCATCCGCATTCACATAGAGTCCTTTTATATGTCAAGATTTGCACATGATTTATGATTTGCCATTTGCTTTTGTAAACTATAGTATGATTAAAACCACTAAAAGGAAACTTGTTTGTCACATTGCGGCTTCTATTCAATGTTTCTTTTTTTGTCACTTGCTATCTTACCTGTGACAAGTTCCAATCCCCAGGCTTGATATTAAGACAGTGGCTTCAGCAGGTCAGTAAATTAAAATCATCCTCCATATTACTGGGCTGAATGTCGTACTGGTTAGCAACTCACTGACTTAAAGGGATAGCAATACTTTGTTTTATCTTTATTTTATTTTGCAGGCATTAAAAAAACATGAAGAACGATATAAGTCTTATCTCTCAAACCTTTATGGTTTGAGAGATATTCACAAGCAAAGTTTCCCCTCCCGCCCCTTTTACCTAGTGTAAGCCATCTCTTCTCAGATGTGGAATCCAGTCCATAGACCAGACAGATAACAGCAGGGGACAATCTTCTTCCTATGAGAACAATGAAAGCCTTGCTCCCCTTGACAGGTTTTTCAGGTTTTTCCCTTATCTTAATTGAAGATTGTCCCTCTCTGCAGTCTACCTGGGCACCTCCCTTCTGATCTGGCTGAGCAGTGTTACATCAATAAAAGGGGCGGGAGGGGGATACTTTGTCATTGAATTACTCTTGAACTACAACTCTGACAGAATTGAAATAACACTCTCCTAAGTCCAAATACTATGATGATTAATTAGAGCTGCTTTTATTATGAAACATTACTATCCCTTTAACCCTTTGAGTGCCAGAGAGGTACGCAATGGTAAGCAATGCATTGCACCCCTCTAAGTACTCAAAGGGTTAAAACTCTGGTTAAATTTATTCATGTGGAAGAAATATTGAAAACAGTGCACACTCAATTGTCATATACATGGCTCATGAAAACTGCAACTACCATTATTCCTAACCAGCCAATGGGGAATTGTTTTATTAACAATTAAGTCTGCAACATCAAAATGCTGCCCCTTTTGATGCAAGCAACATTTTAAACACACCGTTTTGTTGGTCGCAAAAAGTGGGCGACATTTCAATAGGATACCGTTTTATTCACCGTCCTTTTTTGTATTCGGTAGTGAGCGTACCAATTTATTTCTTGATTTTGTTTCTCAAAGCCAGAGAGTTGCTGTGTTTAAAGCGGTAGAAATTTTTAGATATTACTGCAAGCTCGATTCTTCAATATAGTTTTTTTCTATATTATGAAATGTACCTGAATGCTCATAAATTGTGGTCTTCGTTTTATTTTAAAGGTATAGTAAAGTCCCAACAAAAGTATCTGAAAATGGTAGCTGGAATAAAAGAATACTTAATGGCCTCATCGTATCTCTCAAACCTTGATGGTTTGAGAGATGTAAGAAAATAAAGTCGTCCGTTCCCTCCCCTTTCTGCCTGATGAGCTGTAAAGCTGTCAGAGGCAGAATCCGGTCGGGCGACCAGACGCGGCTCTTCAGGAGCGCTGACATCGGGATATCTAACTATGAATACCTCATCGGAATGGTCTACAACGAGTGTTTGCAGACCAAGCACACATTGTAGACCTTTCTGATGAAGTATTTATAGTTAGATATCTCAATGTCCCTCTTTGAGACACAAACCCCTCTGTCCCTCTTTCCCAACCTGATGTCCCTCTTCTGTTTATCACATTGCTCCAAAACAATAAATCTCACATGAACCCCTTAAAGGGATAGTAATACTTAAAATGTAAAAAAATTATGTTGTAGGGTTTATCCCCCTGAGTAAAACAAGAGTACTCCCACTGCTGAAAGGTGTTTCATTCAAAAGTTTAATTTTTTAGGTGCAATATCACAGTGGCCTGAAATTGTACAGTGGCGCTGTTGCTACACGATCCTATGGAGATTTATGGTCCCGGGACCAGAGCTGTCCATAGGATCGTGTAGCAACAGCGCCACTGTACAATTTCAGGCCACTGTGATATTGCAACTAAAAAATTCAACTTTGAAAATTAATAACTTTTGAATGAAACACCTTTCAGCAGTGGGAGTACTCCTGTTTTACTTAGGGGGATAAACCCTACATTTTTTTACATTTTAAGTATTACTATCCCTTTAAGGACCAGTGGTCCAGGGAAGTTGTCTTACCTTAAGGACCGCTTTGATCCTTGCTGACGCACCGGTACACGTGACCTGTCATCCATACCGGCGCGCTGCTTTGGAGCCTAAGAGAGACCGCTCCAGTTTTCGGGAGGTCAGTTTAGGCCCCATTTTTACTTATAACGCTCCTGGTAGATCAATGTAAGTAAAACGTACGTAACGTGCTTAAGGATATAAGGAGAGTGACGGTCATAGCACGTCATCTGGTCCTTAAAGGGATAGTAATACTTCGTTTTATCTTTATTTTATTTTGTAGGCATTAAAAAAACATGGAACAATGATATAAGTCTTATCTCTCAAACCTTTATGGTTTAAGAGATATTCACAATCAAAGTTTCCCCTCCCGCCCGTTTTACCTAGTGTAAGCCATCTCCTCTCAGATGTGGAATCCAGTCCATAGACCAGACAGATAACAGCAGGGGACAATCTTCTTCCTATGAGAACAATGAAAGCCCTGCCCCCCTTGAGAAGCTTTTCAGGTTTTTCCCTTATCTTAATTGAAGATTGTCCCTCTCTGCAGTCTACCTGGGCACCTCCCTTCTGATCTGGCTGAACAGGGGGGGGATACTTTGCTTGTGAATATCTCTAAAACCATAAAGGTTTGAGAGATAAGACTTATATCGTTCTTCATGTTTTTTTAATGCCTACAAAATAAAATAAAGATAAAACAAAGTATTACTATGCCTTTAAGGGGTTAATGTTTTTTTAAACTTCTGTATATGTGTTTCTAAGTTACTTTGTGTAAATAAATTACTTTGGGCTTGATCTAAATCATTTATTCAGTTAAAAATAGGTATCAATATGTCATAAAATAGCCTAAAAATTATTGGTAATGCCCCGCCCACCAGCCACGCCCCCAACGACACCAACTAAAACACAGGTGTCCCTCTTTGGCCATTTGAAATGTTGGGAGATGTGGGATATTCAATATTTCGAATGTGGCAAACTGGAATACGGCCCCAGTAACATAATAATGAGGGTACAGATTTCTTATGACAATGCATTGCGTACCCCTTTGACAATCAAAGGGTTAAAGGAAGGAAAGGGCAGATCGAGGGTGAAATTATCTGAATTTAAGGGTCCCGGAGAAATTCAGATAATGGTAAAAATATAAAAAACGAATTATTTTAAGGTTTGTGGGGCCACTTAGGAATGTCAGGAATAGATTCCCCAAAAGCTGTATATATTACTCGGATAGTAATGTCTACACTAGCGTTCTGCTACGAGTCTTCTTTAAAGGGATACTAATGTCAGAAAAAAAGCATTAACTATATGGTAGATACAATTACAAGAGAGAACTTGCACTAATTCGTATCTCTCAACCCGTTATGGTTTGAGAGATATAGGAAAATAAAGTTCTCTGGTCCCTCCCCTTTCTGCTTGACGAACTGTAAAGCTGTCAGAAGCAGATTCTGGTTCCTGGATCAGACGGCGGCTCTTCAGCAGCGCCGACATAGCGATACCTAAAAATAAATACTTCATCAGAACGGTCTACAACGTGTGCCTGGTTTGCAAGCACACATTGTAGACCATTCCGATGAAGTATTTATCTTTAGATATCATTATATCGGCGCTGCTGAAGAGCCACATCTAGTCAAGAAACCAGAATCTGCTTCTGATGGCTTTACAGCTCGTCAATCAGAAAGGGGAGGGACCAGAGAACTTTATTTTCCTATATCTCTCAAACCATAATGGTTTGAGAGATACGAATAAGTGCAAGTACTCTCTTTTAATTATATCTACTGTATAGTTAAAGGGATAGTAATACTTAAAATGTAAAAACAAATATGTTAAAGGGTTTATCCCCCTGAGTAAAACAAGAGTACTCCCACTGCTGAAAGGTGTTTCATTCAAAAGTTATTCATTTTTTAGGTGCAATATCACAGTGGCCTGAAATGGTGCAGTGGCGCTGTTGCTACATGATCCTATGGACAGTTCTGGTCCCGGGACCATAAATCTCCATAGGATGGTGTAGCAACAGCGCCACTATAAAATTTTAAGCCACTGTGATATTGCAACTAAAAAATTCAACTTTGAAAATTAATAACTTTTGAATGAAACATCTTTCAGCAGTGGGAGTACTCTTGTTTTACTCAGGGGGATAAATCCTACAACATATTTGTTTTTACATTTTAAATATTACTATCCCTTTAATACTTTTTTCTGACATTACTATCCCTTTAAGCTTTTGATGACATGTAGCAGTATGTTTATGTACTTACAGTTTTGTAGTTCAAAATATATTTAAGATGAAAAGATCCCTCTCCCACCCCTTCTGGCCACATCACTGATCCTCAGTCTGGTCCAGATGGAGAGCGGCGAGGGACAATCTTCAGTAAGCAAAAGGAAAATCCTGCCGTCCTTCATCAAGGTGGGGGGCGGGGTTTTCCTTATACTTACTGAAGATTGTCCCTCACTGCATCCGTCCTCTCCCAGGACCAGATTCCAGATGAAATGGGAGGCAGCCAGAAGGGGAGGGAGGAGGGATCCTTTCAGCTTGAATATGTTTTGAACTACAGAACTGTAAGTAATTAACCATACCGCTACGTGTTAAAAAAAGCTCAAAGGGATAGTAATACTTCGTTTTACCTTTATTTTATTTTGTAGGTATTAAAAAAACATGAAGAACGATATAAGTCTTATCTCTCAAACCTTTATGGTTTATGAGATATTCACAAGCAAAGTTTCCCCTCCCGCCCCTTTTACCTAGTGTAAGCCATCTCTTCTCAGATGTGGAATCCAGTCCATAGACCAGACAGATAACAGCAGGGGACAATCTTCTTCCTATGAGAACAATGAAATCCCTGCCCCCCTTGACAAGCTTTTCAGGTTTTTCCCTTATCTTAATTGAAGACTGTCCCTCTCTGCAGTCTACCTGGCCACCTCCCTTCTGATCTCATTGAACGGGGGGGGGGGGACTTTGTTTGTGAATATCTCTTAAACCATAAAGGTTTGAGAGATAAGACTTATATCGTTCTTCATGTTTTTTTAATGCCTACAAAATAAAATAAAGATAAAACGAAGTGTTACTATCCCTTTAAGTAGAACATTTTATTTTTCAAACAAGGTATTAACCTTTGAATATTAGAAAGCAATTCAGCGTACTGCAATAGACTGCAGCCTGATCATTTGTCTATAATGAATGCAATGTGTTGTTGGATGAAACCTGGTGATTATTATTGAAAAGTGATGGTGCTCTAAATAATCTGTTTTTCCTAGCAATAAAAATCATCCATTGAATGGGAGACTAATGTTTATGCCCTCCATGCTCTGCTTTTATTGACAAAGCTAATATAGAAAGAGCCTATGGTTCTCACCAGCAGTGCTGAAGCATAACGTGTATCCTGCTTGGAAATACAGATAAAATATTTCACAGATTTTGGAGATAATGGCACAGGCCTTATAAGGTGGAATAAATACTCTAGGGGTAAAACATCCTATATAATAATTCGCTAGGATGTTTGTCATGATGCAGTCATGAGCAGTAGAGACAGCCCGCGTTCAGGCAGCCTCTACTGCAAATGATTGCATCACGTGAGTGAGGTGACGCAAGACTGCATCGTGTGGAGCAGTGAGGTAGTGGTCTCTTAACTCTTTGCGTACCCCTCTGGCACTCAAAGGGTTAACATTACCCGGACCTTGGCCCGTGTTCGGTAGATCTGCACAGCAAGACCATCCGGATGGGTCACAGCGAGGGACAATCTTCTGTTAGCATAAGGAAATACCTGTCCTCCTTTTTCAGGGGGGCAGAGTTTTCCTTGTGCTCACAGTAAGAAGATTGTCCCTTGCTGTGATCTGTTCAGTCAATAGACCAGATTTCACGTCTAAGGGGAGGCAGCTTACACTAGGTAAAAGGGGTGGGAGGGGGATACTTTATCATTCAATTACTCTATAACTACACATCGTGGAGAATGATAATTCCGCTCTACATGGCCTAAAATCTATAAAGCAGTGTGCTGTGGCACTTTGGTGTGTCACGGACATCCACTTAGGGCGCCACATTTAATATATATGGCTTTGAAGAGTTACAACTGTATATTTATGGTTATTGCTATGCACAATATGTTTATTTTAGTTGTGAGATCCAAGAATAACTGCATATTTATGTATTTGTCACCTTCATGTCATAAGGAGAGGGTATGATCCCAAATAAAATACAGATATAACTCTTGGGCATAAACAGGCCACAGCTTTATTAGATATTCCAATCACATTATTATTAAACGTAATAGTAATTAATAATTAATCATTAACTGACATTCCTTGCCAATCCACATTCCTTCATACAATGCATGGCCAAATTTCCCGGGCTCATGCTATAATCCCAATTTTCTTCAGGATTTACAGCTGACCCCACCATTCTTCAGCACTTACAGCTGAACCCAACATTCACCAGCACTTACAGCTGAACCCATCATTCTTCAGCACTTACAACTGACTCCCAAGGAATTACCCCATTGGCCATCCACCTTAGTGTCACAGCTTACCTTGACTCCAGCATGATTACAGGCGCGAGGCTTCAAGCAGGCTGCAGGCCTCTGTTTTATCTGTTTGCTTCCTGTAGTCTCCTCCTACCTACTTCCTCCCTCTGAGCTGCTCCTCCTACTTCCTGTGGAGGGGTTTAAAAGGCAGACTGAGACCTGACTCAGATGCCCTTGTGTTGTTGTTCTTAGGTGAAGTACTTGGGCTCTGTGTGTGACCTGGCTATCTACGAAAACCCACTCTGTGTATGACCTGGCTATTTATGAGAACCCGCACTGTGTATGACCCGGCTAAGTAAGAGAACCCTCTCTGTGTATGACCCAGATACGTATGAGAACCCTCTCTCTGTGTATGACCCAGCTAAGTACGAGAACCCTCTCTGTGTATGAACCAGTGATCATGATTACCCCTTACTGTGATCAATTTGTACTATTGGCCTAGACAGACCACTGTTGTGGACAGAGAGTCTGATTGGTGACTGCAGGCGTGAGTCACAGGGTCTCGATATAGTGACTGCAGGCGTGAGTCACAGGGTCTCGATATAGTGACTACAGACATGAGTCACAGGGTCTCTTAGCGGTGATTGCAGGCGTGGGTCAGGTCTCCAGTCCAGCAGTCCTTGTGTTCCTGTTCATCGGATCAAGATTACTGTTCCAGTGTTCCAGTCGACGGATCAAGAGCTAGCGTTCCTGTTTCCTGCTGAGACTCACAGGGGCTTCGGTCCAGTCTCAAGCATTGTGGTCTAGCGTGAGGCCTACTATTTCTGGTAGTAGTGTCGCCAGCTAGTAACCCTTTGCTTGTTGTACTACTTATTTATTGCTGTGATTTAGTCTAATAAATATTTTGCATTACATTACCATACTGAGTTCTGAGCTTTCCTGGGTGCCCGTGACACTTAGCTTCAATGGGTAACTTTACCACCAGCGACCTAAGTCCGGGGAAACTCCCAAAGGACTTCCACCCGAAGATAAATCCACATAACTTTACCACGTAAGTTATCAATCTCTGCAAACTAGGCAAGGACTACCTGCCCTCTGTGACAAACAACCACACACCTGAAGCACACCCCAACCGAGGGAGGGAGGGGGAGATGATTCTGCTTGTCCTCTCTACTCTGCATTCAGCTTCCTGCCATCAACCCTAATATACCTTCTTCCCTACACACTTCTGCCTAGATCAACCCCCCCCCGACATGCTTCCCCTCCCTGTACACTGCGTTCCCATCGGGGGAAGTCTTGACAAATTACAAAAATGATAGGGGTGCCCCTAAAATTGCAGACTGCTTATTAGGGGTGCCTTCAACAAAAATGCTTGAGAACCACTGCTATAAAGAATAATTGGAGCTGCATTTATTTTGAAACATTACAAACCCCTTAAGGTAAACAGGGGTGTTAGTGTTAACTTAATTAAATATTTTTAAAAATGTTAACGCCAGCTATGTAATCTATGAACACCTTGTACAGCAGTGGCGTGTGCAACACATTGCTTTGTACACGCTGCTGGATCTCGAGGGGTTAAAATGTCACATGGCTTGAAAAAGCTTCATCCTTTCAACAAAGAACCGCATTGTCTGTTCAGCTACTGATTGATACCTTGATTTTGTATGGGAGGCCAGGGGACCAATGGGAGCAGAGCACTCTGCGTAACAGGTAAGTGTAGACACTGGAAGAGAATAAAAGCCAGCCGGCCTCCTGCTGACAAATTGATTACATTTCCCAACTTTAAAAGGATTCGCTATAAATTTACCCTGCTTTATAGTGCAGATGTGATTCATATAGCTGGGCTGAGCTGCAGGTTCTGTGCCAGGAAGAAGCTGGAGGCTACGTATATTAACAAGTTTCGTTTAACCCTTTGGATTCTAGAGAGGCCTCCTGACACCGATCTCTATATCAGTGGTTCTCAACTCCTGCCCTCAAGACCCACTAGCAGGCCAGGACTTAGGGATTTCTCTGCTAGAGCACAGGTGTGGTGATCAGAGGCTCATTCACATTGATTAACTCACCTGTGTTCTAACAAGGAAATCATGTGATCAGAGGCTCATTCACATTGATTAACTCACCTGTGCTACAAGGAAATCATGTGATCAGAGGCTCATTCACACTGATTAACTCACCTGTGGTCTAACAAGGAAATCATGTGATCAGAGGCTCATTCACACTGATTAACTCACCTGTGCTCTAACAAGGAAATCATGTGATCAGAGGCTCATTCACATTGATTAACTCACCTGTGCTCTAACAAGGAAATCATGTGATCAGAGGCGCATTCACATTGATTAACTCACCTGTGTTCTAACAAGGAAATCATGTGATCAGAGGCTCATTCACATTAATTAACTCACCTGTGCTCTAACAAGGAAATCATGTGATCAGAGGCGCATTCACATTAATTAACTCACCTGTGCTCTAACAAGGAAATCATGTGATCAGAGGCGCATTCACATTAATTAACTCACCTGTGCTCTAACAAGGAAATCATGTGATCAGAGGCTCATTCACATTGATTAACTCACCTGTGCTCTAACAAGGAAATCATGTGATCAGAGGCTCATTCACATTGATTAACTCACCTGTGCTCTAACAAGGAAATCATGTGATCAGAGGCTCATTCACATTGATTAACTCACCTGTGTTCTAACAAGGAAATCATGTGATCAGAGGCTCATTCACATTGATTAACTCACCTGTGCTACAAGGAAATTCTATGATCAGAGGCTCATTCACATTGATTAACTCACCTGTGCTACAAGGAAATCATGTGATCAGAGGCTCATTCACACTGATTAACTCACCTGTGGTCTAACAAGGAAATCATGTGATCAGAGGCTCATTCACACTGATTAACTCACCTGTGCTCTAACAAGGAAATCATGTGATCAGAGGCTCATTCACATTGATTAACTCACCTGTGCTCTAACAAGGAAATCATGTGATCAGAGGCGCATTCACATTGATTAACTCACCTGTGTTCTAACAAGGAAATCATGTGATCAGAGGCTCATTCACATTAATTAACTCACCTGTGCGCTAACAAGGAAATCATGTGTGTGACGAAATGGTTGTCACCCAGAGAAAGAAATGTGTCTGTTTTCAGTGATTGCCATTGTCTTAACGTGTTCCCATTCTTGAAACCTTAATGTCCCCTGTGTGTGCATGCATTAGAGAGGGTTGTCCAGTTACCAGCAGTGAATGGGTTAGTTAGTGTGTAGGATGTACAAAGGAATGGTGCCATGCAGTCTAGCTAAACCCAGAGATTGTGCTATGAGATAACCAGTGTTGGTTAGATGGAGGGGGGATGTGCATCTTCCCCCCTCACATTAGGCTAAGCAGAGAGAGACCTGGTAGATGGGAACTATGACAACACATCCTGTAGGGGGTGGGTAGAGAGAACCTGGGAGAGAGAAAGTGAGAGAGAGAGGGTGGTTGCAGAATGTAGGGCCAGGAGAAAGGGCCTCTCCATAATGGTGGGAGGCCTAGGGTCCCTGGGCATCCTAAAGCAGCACTGCAGAAACTGGGACTGGCGAGTGCCCTCACCAGAAGAGTTAGAGTGAGCGGGCACTGTAGTGCCAGGTCCCATTTTCAGTTGTGGGCTGTAAGTCAAGGAAGCTTCAGACACAGAGAGAGAGTACCCTGATGTTCCTACCACAAGGATCTTAGGATGTCTTCCCCAACTCCTCTGCCAGGACTAAAAGATACAAGGAACCTTCATGTGCTCCAGCAGCATGTGTAGTGGGCAGGATGCCTACTCTTGCCTCTAGTGGGACTATGAATAAGCTCCAGCATTAAGCTAAAGTGGACTGTGAGTATTATTTGTAACCCCTGGCAAGTTATGCAACTAAGAAGAGAACCGCAGAAGTGCTTAGTTTTTATGTTTTACCCCTGTTTGTTTGCCTGTAATTGTTGTCCTATGTTTTGTGCCGTGACCTCTCTAATAAATGCAATTTATTATCTTTTTGTCTGGCTGGATATAATCGCTTAACCCTCGGCCTACCAATATGTAACCCCTGTACCCCCCGTCACACTGGTGGCAGCGGTGGGATATCCAGCTTAGGTGTTCAGGGTGTCTGAGGGCAACCCTGACCACTATGTGTGCTAGTTGTGCCAGCTCAGTAGCGTGGTCACTTTAGCACCCAGACAAAAAGACACGGCCAAGGACAACAGTATGGGAACCCCTCCTGTTATTTTTGTTTTGCCTTAGAGTTAGCCTAAGGGACATGTGAGCAAGTACCCTATCAGCACTGCCAGACAAAATGGGACTAGGGGTGTAGTCTGCATCCAGCACCCACTATGCCCTAGCAATGCAGTGATCTACAGCTTACAGACTTGCCTGGATGATCCAGTACTTCAAAGCAAAGTGGTCAAACATCAAAAAACAGCGCTCCAAAGCAACCAGATCCAGAGTGGAAATTCAGAATGTGCTAAACCAGTGTTGTATGCCACAGAATCTAAGCATGGGAGTAATGTGACACAGAGACCAGAAGGGTAATCCAGAGAGAACATTGCACTACCTTCTCAGCTTAAAGGAAAATCCAGTGGAGGATGCTCTATTCAGAAACCAGTTACAGTGGGAATTTTAATGGAAAAGTTAATCCACCCCAAAAGCAATGTTGGAAGTCTTTGCAGGGGTAAGTGACACTCCTGTGGGAGCACTGAATGTGATGGGACTGGTTCTGATTCTTTATGTTGGACTGATTTAGGTGGGATGGTGTTCTGGGACGGTCTCTTAATTTTGATGGCAGTAAGCTATTGTGTGTGTGTGAGGAAAATGCATTGCCACACCAGAAGATCTGCCTATTTGAAATGTTTTGGGCCTGCTTTTTCCTGCACCCTAATTGGATATGTCTTGCCCTGGAAAGTATCCTGAATCACTGGACTTTGTTTTGGAACTATCGCCACTAAAGATACAAATGATGTACTGTATATACAAATGCTTTGTAGGCTTAATGTCTGTATTGATAGAAGTATATGAAAGTAGTTAATATGTGGGGACCCAGTGATCTGTCCGTGTGGACTGAACTCTGGGGTCCCCATCTGAAAGGGGGGACAGACTGTGACGAAATGGTTGTCACCCAGAGAAAGAAATGTGTCTGTTTTCAGTGATTGCCATTGTCTTAACGTGTTCCCATTCTTGAAACCTTAATGTCCCCTGTGTGTGCATGCATTAGAGAGGGTTGTCCAGTTACCAGCAGTGAATGGGTTAGTTAGTGTGTAGGATGTACAAAGGAATGGTGCCATGCAGTCTAGCTAAACCCAGAGATTGTGCTATGAGATAACCAGTGTTGGTTAGATGGAGGGGGGATGTGCATCTTCCCCCCTCACATTAGGCTAAGCAGAGAGAGACCTGGTAGATGGGAACTATGACAACACATCCTGTAGGGGGTGGGTAGAGAGAACCTGGGAGAGAGAAAGTGAGAGAGAGAGGGTGGTTGCAGAATGTAGGGCCAGGAGAAAGGGCCTCTCCATAATGGTGGGAGGCCTAGGGTCCCTGGGCATCCTAAAGCAGCACTGCAGAAACTGGGACTGGCGAGTGCCCTCACCAGAAGAGTTAGAGTGAGCGGGCACTGTAGTGCCAGGTCCCATTTTCAGTTGTGGGCTGTAAGTCAAGGAAGCTTCAGACACAGAGAGAGAGTACCCTGATGTTCCTACCACAAGGATCTTAGGATGTCTTCCCCAACTCCTCTGCCAGGACTAAAAGATACAAGGAACCTTCATGTGCTCCAGCAGCATGTGTAGTGGGCAGGATGCCTACTCTTGCCTCTAGTGGGACTATGAATAAGCTCCAGCATTAAGCTAAAGTGGACTGTGAGTATTATTTGTAACCCCTGGCAAGTTATGCAACTAAGAAGAGAACCGCAGAAGTGCTTAGTTTTTATGTTTTACCCCTGTTTGTTTGCCTGTAATTGTTGTCCTATGTTTTGTGCCGTGACCTCTCTAATAAATGCAATTTATTATCTTTTTGTCTGGCTGGATATAATCGCTTAACCCTCGGCCTACCAATATGTAACCCCTGTACCCCCCGTCACAATGTGATCAGAGGCGCATTCACATTAATTAACTCACCTGTGCTCTAACAAGGAAATCATGTGATCAGAGGCGCATTCACATTAATTAACTCACCTGTGCTCTAACAAGGAAATCATGTGATCAGAGGCTCATTCACATTGATTAACTCACCTGTGCTCTAACAAGGAAATCATGTGATCAGAGGCTCATTCACATTGATTAACTCACCTGTGCTCTAACAAGGAAATCATGTGATCAGAGGCTCATACACATTGATTAACTCACCTGTGCTCTAACAAGGAAATCATCAAATCCTGGCCTGTTAGTGGGTCCTGAGGACAGGAGTTGAGGACCACTGATTTAGGAGATCACACTGTGTGGTGTATATACCAGTGTATCAGATTGCTCCACATCAATAAAACCCACAGTAATGTGGGTATAAACGTCTGTATATATCTTATAAATTAGCCTCTGTAAAAAAATACTTTCATCTTCTTCTAAATCATTCACTTACAGGAAGAGTAACTTAACCATTTTAATGCCAAAGGGGATGAAATGCATTGCTTGCCCCCTGGCACTCAAAGGGTCAAACATTCTCTACAATGGTCTGGCACTGTATAGTATACAGTCTGCATGTGTCTGTGTATAAGGACTGGCACTGTACACTATAGGAGGGACAGTCTCTGTTTGACGCCCAAATCCCTCTGCTCTAGGATTGCCACCTTTTCCTCAAAAAAATACCGGCCATGGCATTCCCTCCATAGACTAAACATTGGACAGAAGCCAATTTTTTACCGGCCGGCCAGTAAAATACCGGCTGGGTGGCAACCCTACTCTGCTCCTCTATTTAAGTCAGTGGTTCTCAACTCCAGTCCTCAGGACCCACTAACAGGCCAGGACTTAGGGATTTCTCTGCTAGAGCACAGGTGTGGTGATCAGAGGCTCATTCACACTGATTAACTCACCTGTGCTCTAACAAGGAAATCATGTGATCAGAGGCTCATTCACATTGATTAACTCACCTGTGTTCTAAGGAAATCATGTGATCAGAGGCTCATTCACATTGATTAACTCACCTGTGCTCTAACAAGGAAATCATGTGATCAGAGGCTCGTTCACAATCATTAACTCACCTGTGCTCTAACAAGGAAATCATGTGATCAGAGGCTCATTCACATTGATTAACTCACCTGTGATCTAACAAGGAAATCATGTGATCAGAGGCTCATTCACATTGATTAACTCACCTGTGCTCTAACAAGGAAATCGTGTGATCAGAGGCTCATTCACATTGATTAACTCACCTGTGCTCTAACAAGGAAATCATGTGATCAGAGGCTCATTCACATTGATTAACTCACCTGTGCTCTACAAGGAAATCATGTGATCAGAGGCGCATTCACATTGATTAACTCACCTGTGTTCTAACAAGGAAATCATGTGATCAGAGGCTCATTCACATTGATTAACTCACCTGCCCTCTAACAAGGAAATCATGTGATCAGAGGCTCATTCACATTGATTAACTCACCTGTGCTCTAACAAGGAAATCATGTGATCAGAGGCTCATTCACAGTGATTAACTCACCTGTGCTCTAACAAGGAAATCATGTGATCAGAGGCTCATTCACATTGATTAACTCACCTGTGCTCTAACAAGGAAATCATGTGATCAGAGGCTCATTCACATTGATTAACTCACCTGTGGTCTAACAAGGAAATCATGTGATCAGAGGCTCATTCACATTGATTAACTCACCTGTGCTCTAACAAGGAAATCGTGTGATCAGAGGCTCATTCACTTTGATTAACTCTCCTGTGCTCTAACAAGGAAATCATGTGATCAGAGGCTCATTCACATTGATTAACTCACCTGCCCTCTAACAAGGAAATCATGTGATCAGAGGCTCATTCACATTGATTATCTCACCTGTGCTCTAACAAGGAAATCATGTGATCAGAGGCTCATTCACATTGATTAACTCACCTGTGCTCTAACAAGGAAATCATGTGATCAGAGGCTGATTCACATTGATTAACTCACCTGCGCTCTAACAAGGAAATCATGTGATCAGAGGCGCATTCACATTGATTAACTCACCTGTGCTCTAACAAGGAAATCATCACATC
The DNA here is from genome assembly GCA_037306005.1 of Rhinophrynus dorsalis. Taxonomy (NCBI): domain Eukaryota; kingdom Metazoa; phylum Chordata; class Amphibia; order Anura; family Rhinophrynidae; genus Rhinophrynus; species Rhinophrynus dorsalis. The sequence goes on from CM074718.1 coordinate 21,120,867, forward strand.
CTGGCCTGTTAGTGGGTCCTGAGGACAGGAGTTGAGAAACACTGATCTATATCATCCAAGCAACTTGAAGATGTTAGGAGATATTAGTTCTGCTTCAGTCCTCTGAGTGCGAGAGCAGTATCCAAAGCCTTGCATTTGCTCAAAGGTTTAATCAATCATGGCGTTGTGTCTATGGAGGCGGACATGACGGTTGTGCGCAGTTTTTCCCAAACTGAAACAGTGCATGAGAGTACTTAACACATTAAGGACTAGAGGCGTGTGTGTGCAACACACTATGCAGCAATGATTCAATGCACACACTATGGCCTTAAAGGGATAGTAACGTTTCACAAAAACTGCAGCTCCAATTAATCTTCATAGTATTTGGGCCGTAGAGAGTGTTATTTCAGTACTGTCAGAGTTGTAGTTCAAGAGTAATTGAATGATAAAGTATACCCAGTTTTCCTTATAGTCACAGTAAGAAGAACGTCCCTTGCTGTGATCTGTCTGATCCCAGGACCAGATTCCACATCTGAGGTGAACACTAGGTAAAAGGGACAGGAGGGGGATACTTTATCATTCAATTACTCTTGAATTACAACTCTGACAGTACTGAAATAACGCTCTCCATGGCTCAAAAACTATGAAGATTAATTGGAGCTGTTTTTATTTTGAAACATTACTATCCCTTTAAAGGGTTAAGGCTATCACGGGAAATTAGCAGAATTTGAAGTCATGTGCTACTACTAGCAACTATCATGTCTTCCACCCTGGGTGTAAAATCCAGGACTGATTGAAGGTGTTGTCTGCTGAACAATGGCCCAAGATTAACCCTTTGAGTGCCAGATAGGTATCCAACCTCTGGCACCCAAAGGGATAAGATTCTCTAGCCATAGTAAGGTAAGTAAAAGGTTATTATTATGTGTTATTTCTCCTTTTAACGCAGCTTAAATGGTGAACCTTTTCAGTGCCAGAGGGGTACACAACGCACTGCAAAGCAATGCGTTGCGTTCCCCTCTGGCACTGAAAGGGTTAAGGACCATGGGTAATTTTTTTTCCCCAGTGGATTCAGAGTTCCCCAAATGGCTGTAGTCCAAAAACTGTCTGCAGCGTGTGCAATAACTGATGGTGATGCCCTCTCCTCCAGAGGAAGACGTAGTTTGTCAAAGTCCCACTAAAAGTTCCACTAGCACCAAGAAGTACTAAACCATCTGAAAGCACTGAAGATGACGAGTCACATAGTGCAAGAAGGTCAGTGACAATGAGACAAACAAGCACAAGAACACCTGTCTAGCAAGTAGTTGCAAATGTTGTGAAAATCCCTCAAAGGGGAAAAGTAAAAATACATTGTTTGAGATGTCTAAAAGCCTAGGGGAATATAAAAGCAGAGGGGAAGAAGTGGTGGGTGATGCTGTGGATGACCTACTGACTGATGATGATGACGTAGATCTATAATTTATCCCTGCATCCTCCTCTTCTTCAAAAACTGATGCAGTTGATAGTGAGAGAGATGAGGACATGGGCAGAAAGTGAGATGAAAGGAAAAGGCTCAATTTTCCACAACTGTAAAGGAGCCCTGTGCCTGTCTGTAAACTGTGTGAAAGTCTGACCCTGGACAGGCAAAGGTGCCAAAAAATACACAGTCAACCTGTCAGTCATTATCAGCATCATCACCTATTCCAAGTCCAGCTCCCACTCATCCACACGTTAATAGTTTTGAGTAGCCAGCAATAACGCAGGGTATCGGCATCCACAGCCTTAGCTTTGATGAGTGCCTCTGCTGCTTTTCGAAGTGCAGCACCTGTGACACCAAGTAGTAGTACAATTTCAGCAACATCTAGCCCCAGCAGTAGTAGTAGCCACCAGAGGCGTAACTAGAAGCCACAGAACCCTGGTACAAGAATTGCCATGGGCCCCCCGACCACATTGGCCATCTCCACATTGCCCGGATCTCCACAATGCCCCTCAATCTCCACATCGCCCCTTCCACAATGCCCCTCAATCTCCACATTGCCCCTTCCACAATGCCCCTTTCACATTGCCCCCATCTCCACATTGCCCCTAAATCTCCTACCTCCCTGATGGTCTAGTGGCAGAGGACAGGTCTGTGCCTCTTTCTGCACAGACCTCTTCTCCCGCGCGGTCCTCTTCAGTAATGCAGAGCGCTGGGAGATGAGTGCCGGTCTGCCGGAGGGAATACTGATCTCCCTCTGGCAGACCGGCACTCTCGTAATGCAGAGCCCCAGTGCTCTGCATTACTTAATTGCGGGCATCAGGAGAGGGGGTTGCACGGGGAAGCCCGGGCTCCTGGAGTGACATGCCCGGTCGCAGGTGCGACCCCTATAGTTACGCCACAGGTAGCCACGTAGGACCCCCACAGTCTATAAAGTCCACATGTTACTATCTGTTGTCTGTGTAAGAAGCATGTGAGCAGGGGGAAGGCAGACTCAAACCTAATCCCCTCTTCAATGAATTCCCACCTGAAGCACAACCACAAGTCTGACTGGGTGACACACCATCAATAGGTCAGAGATGCCACGATCAGCAGCAGTAGAAGTACTCCTAAATGTTCCCGGGGCTTTGGGGGTATATAACAGAAGTACTGTTGATGTGTGAGAGTGTGCCAAGATTTTCTGCTCCTTCTGCAGATGAGTATCACGCTGAGTTTGATTTTAGGGATGATAAAATCACCACCCCCGCCACCTCCACAAGTCATGTCATGCGTTCAGTGTGGGAAGGGGGAGGGAGAGGGGAACTTTGAGCGTTATCATCTCTCAAACCATAAGGGTTTGAGAGATGACACTGGGGCCAATAAGTTTCTTTTTAACAAAGCTACAATATGGGGATTAGTCATTTTCAAGTATTATTATCCCTTTAAGCAGGAAGTTAGTGTTGTGGGCAAAGGACAATGGAACTCAGCCTGCTAAGTTTTTCAAGTCAAATGTTTCTGTAAGACTCACAACTTTGACTTTCAGCTATTTATTTCTCCAGCCATGGGAAGAAGTAATATTGTGGTGGGAAAACTTGCAGGCATAGAAAACAGACAGAACATGGCAAAGTTCTTAATGAAAATATATTGGCTGTGGTGAAAAGAAGAAATTGTTATGTATTGTCTATAGATCAGTGGTTCTCAACCTGTGCTCTCAGTGGCTACTAACAGGCCAGGATTTGAGAATTTCCTTTTAAGAGCACAGGTGAGTTAATCAATACGATTGAGCCTCTGATCAACACACTTGTGTTCTAGCAGGGAAATTCCTAAGTCCTGGCCTGTTAGTGGCCGCTGAGGGCACGGGTTGAGAACCTCTGGTCTATAGGTTGGAGGTTTCGTCAAAACAGCGTTTTCGTGAAAACTCCTGAGGGAAATTTCTCTGACTTTTTTTTGCTGATCCTTACTGTGGTCTGTGACGGTCTACTGGTTGCTCCAATAAAGTTTTCAACAAACATGACCTCCTAAGAGCCCACTTACCCATCTTGGAAAGGTCTGAAGCCATCCTTGATATGTGAGTAAAATACAGTGAATGGTTCCTGGGTGGTCTGTTCATGGTCGTTATTACCTTTAAAGGTACCGTTGTGCCGCTGCTTTTGCATGGAAGGTGGAATCATAGCTCTTAAGGAAATTGGCTGCATAAGGGTGTAATTAACTTATTGACAATTTGAACTGTTATAACTTTTGAATAAAACAACTGACAGCAGTTGAGGTGACCTTGTTTTACTTATCAGGAAAAGTGCTTTAACATATAGGTTTTCATTAAAAAAAAGTTTACTGCTCCTTTAAAAGTTGTATCTGACCTTAAGATACTTTTTTTTAACAACCATACACAACTTTATTCGATGCTTTACAAAATTTAAAGAGCACATAAAATCAATTTTTCCACCATAGTTTCCCTTTAATATTGCACTAAATAAAAGTACCATATTTTGCATTTGGTATAGAGCATATTTTCATTGTTACCCACTGTTTTATGAAACTATATAGCGCTGTGTGCACATATCACTTTTGCAATCTTGTTCTCCCTGCTTAATATTCAAAGGCAATATTTTTATATTCAACTGAATCTCATTACATTTAAGAGCAAAAGCTAGACTCGTTTATTTTTTGTAAGTAGCAGATTCGTTATAGAAAAAGGTGCGCACGCTGCATGTTTATCATGGCAGTCTAAACTGGAAACAAAAAAGAGCACAATTGACTCTGTAGGAATTGGAGATAATAGAAAAAGTGTTACTAACACAAACCAAAAGAAATGTAGGTATTAAAAGGAACTATTGTTTTATGCTTAGTCGGCTCCGATGGGAGCAAGCTTAGCTATTAGAATAGAGCTGCACTGTGTACTTCCTCTTGTGGCTTGTAATGGCTGCCACAGGGATTAACCCCTTGAGTCTATTTTCAGATAGTGAAATGCCAGCAACCAGCTATAGACTAGTATAAAATCCTGATAGATGGATACTGTATTTAGATAGATAGATATGTAGATAGATAGATAAACAGATAGATAGGAGATAGATAGATAGATAGATAGATAGATAGATAGATAGATATAAGATAGATAGATAGATAGATAGATAGATAGATAGATAGAGCAGAAAGAAGAGGGTAGATAGATATATAGATAGATAGATAGATATGAGATAGATAGATAGATAGATAGATAGATAGATAGATAGATAGATAGATAGATAGACAGACAGACAGATAGATGGGTGAGTGGATAGATAGATAGATAGATAGATAGATAGATAGATAGATAGATAGATAGATAGATAGATAGATAGATATGAGATAGATATTAGATAGATACAGATAGATAGATAGATAGATAGATAGATAGATAGATAGATAGATATGAGATAGATAGATAGATAGATAGATAGATAGATAGATAGATAGATAGATATGGGATAGATGGACAGATAGATAGATAGATAGACAGACAGACAGACAGATAGATGGGTGAGTGGATAGATAGATAGATAGATAGATAGATAGATAGATAGATAGATGATAGATAGATATGAGATATATAGATAGATATATAGATAGATAGATAGATAGATAGATAGATAGATAGATAGATATGAGATAGATAGATAGATATGAGATAGATAGATAGATAGATAGATAGATAGATAGATAGATAGATAGATATGAGATAGATATTAGATAGATAGAGATAGATAGATAGATAGATAGATAGATAGATATGGGATAGATAGATAGATAAATAGATAGATAGATATGAGATAGATAGATAGATAGATAGATAGATAGATAGATAGATAGATATGAGATAGATAGATAGATAGATAGATAGATAGATATGAGATAGATAGATAGATAGATAGATATGAGATAGATAAATAGATAGATATGAGATTGATAAATAGATAGATACAGCAGAAAAAAGAGGGCAGCACTCATGGGACTTATTCAGACAAAACAACAACTTTGTTGTAGCTCAATGTTTTCTATACATAGTATACACTTTAATGGAACAGTACTACTTAAAATGTAAAACAATTATGTTGTAGGGTTTATTCTCCAGAGTAAAACAAGGGAAGTCCCACTGCTGAAAGTTTATTTTATTCAAACGTTATCACAGCTCCAACTTGATTTGTTTTGGTGCAGTATCACAGTGGCCTGAAATTACACAGTGGCACTGTTGCTACACTAGATTTATGGTCAATAGATCAGAGCTGTCCATAGGATGGTGTAGCAACAGCGCCACTGTACAATTTCAGGCCACTGTGATATTGCACCTAAAAAAAATCAGGTTGGAGCTGTAATAACTTTTGAATAAAACACATTTTAGCATTGGAGGTACACTTGTTTTACTCAGGGTCTTTAAACACTACAATATATATATTTTTTACATATTAAGTATGTATGTGAAGCAATGCATTGCACACCCCTCTGGACCTTAAGGAGTTAAGCCGAGTCATGCATTCAGCGTCTTCTGGCAGTCACAGTGATGTCCGTCTCTATGGACATTACATTCAGGACAAATGAAGATATTACCTCTTGAACAAAGTCACCCAAGAAGAATTCAAAGGGGCCATTAGGAATTTCTGGCCACAGCAAGGTAAGTGGGTAGGTTATTAGAAGAGTTTAGTTCTCTGCTTCTCTATAAAGAAAGATATGGGCACTTGTCAGTAAGGGAAGACAGTGTATGTATGAAAGCAGCATGATAGAATGTCACAGACAAGATCAATGTGTCTGCAGAAGCGAGGCGGAGGGACAGAGAACAGTAACCTGAAATCGGAGGTGACCTACAAACCAAAGCCAGAAGCCACGTGCAGTCAACGGGCTGAAGACAAGCAATAGCAGGCTCTCCCTCCAGAAAATGTGTCTTTATTTATTTATTTTTTATTTTGTGGTGACAAAAAATTGTCATGGACATTGACCTGTCCTGCTGACAAGTCAGACTTTAGACATTCAAAATCCTGTATCCAATAAGCTAAAAAGGTACAATTCTGGATCCAACCTACTGAAACATAGGGTTAAATAAAACCCCTATAGTTCCCATTGATCTAAAGGGCAACTGTCATCCCCTGGAGCAGACCTGACAATTAATCTGGGTCTACAGAGGGAGCCCAGCACACCTACAGGGCTGGATTTACATCTCAGGAGCCTGTAGGCACAGAAATTTTAAGCGCCCCCCCGTGAACCATCTGCACTGGATACCTCCACTATGCTCCTAATCACCACGTTGCTTCCCCATCATCTCCATATTGCCCTCACATTGCCCCCCTTCAGCTCCATATTGCCCTCACAATGCCCCGGCAGAGGTCAGAGTTGGAGCGTTGCCATGGTAACCCGCGGCAATGCTCCAGCGCTGCAGGAGTGAGAGAGATGACCAGGGAGCATTGTGAGCAGCTCTCCGGGCTCCTTCTCTGCAGCACCGACCCTGACACAGGGTATCGGTGCTGGCATTGGCCGCATTTGCGCGAGTACAAGTACTCGCGCAAATGCTGGTATCGGCACCGATACTAGTATCAGTATCGGTGCAACCCTAATCGTGACTATTCTGGGGGTAGGGACCCAAGATACTTTCTAATCAAGTTGACATATTGTGAGTATGTTTTTGTCTATTTTATGATTTTACTAAATTGTACTACTCTTAGATACTTTTACAGTTCTCTACTCTTTCATTCTTGAGCTCTGACTACCATATTGAGTGTCTGTGTAGTTCAGTGGATGGTGGAACAAGGCCAAAGGTGTCAGATGGTGTATGTGTGTTTCTGTGACTACCGATGGACAGTAGAACTGGGCTGGGGTTGTCAGGCAGTGTATGCGTGGTTCTGTGACTACCAGTGAACCATGGAACAAGACTGGGGTATCAGAAAGTGTTTGTGTAGTTCTGTGGTCATCAGTGGATAGTGTCAAGTAAGTAATAGGTCTGGACCAGTAGTTTGAGATCAGTGCTAGAGAGTGATGCTTGGAAACAGTGTCAGCCAAAAAAAGTTTGAACAGTAATAACTTTTAAATAAAGCATCTCTCTCGGGAAATCTATTGTTTTGCTCAAAAAAGACAAAAAATCTAAAATATGGATTTTCCTTAACAAAACTTAACAACTACTTCTCCATTAACCCCTTGGGATGTAGAGAGGGATCCAGTACATTGTGGAACAGGGCCATGTCTAAAATAAACATCAGAATGTCTTCCCATAAAATACTGTATTAATAAGGAGCAGTAAATGTTTGTTATGAAAAAAAGAAATAATGTTCAGTAAAACAGTTTGAACTCTTATTTTTTTACATTAACAGTGCCCTCTAGTGGTCAGATCCCATTTAGTTATTCTTTTAGATCCTGTTGGAGACAGAATGTGATAGAAACTGCTGAGACACTTCATGTCAGACCTTGCAGGAAGTAATCGCACTGTAATTCACTTCCAGATGATTTAAACTTTTGAATAAAACAACAGACAGTGGTGGGAGTTCCCTTATTTTACACAGCAGGAAAAGCACTATACCATAGATGTTTTCATAAAAAAAGTTCACGGCTGTTTAAAAACAAAATGGAGACACTCTTAGCCAAACCAACTACACCATAGGACAACTGAACATTACTGGACTCCCACTAAATAAAATTTGCCTTTCGCCCCCTTGAAAAAGTCTGCAATGCCTTTTAAAGGGATAGTATTACTTCAAAATTACTGTCCCTCATATTGTAGCCCTTAATAAATGACACCAGCGGCATCTCTCAAACCTTTATGGTGTAAGAGATAGCCGCTTTCAAAGTTTCCTCTCCCCTGACGTCAGCGTTCTGCTGCCAGCAGGGGAATCCGGTCTCTGAATCAAGCGGAGGCTCTTCAGCAGAGCCGATATCTCGTTATGAAAGGAAAAATGATTAATTGAAACAGTCTTCTACGTGTGCTTGGTAACCAAGCACACGTAGAAGACTGTTTCAGTGAATCATTTTTCCTTCCATAACGAGATATCGGCTCTGTTTAAGAGCCTCCGCCTGTCCTGGGACCGGATTCCCCTGCTGGCAGCAGAACGCTGACGTCAGGGGAGAGGAAACTTTTAAAGCGGCTATCTCCTAAACCATAAAGGTTTGAGAGATGCCGCTGGTGTCATTTAACTCAGTTTATTAAGGGCTACAATATGAGGAACAGGAATTTTGAAGTAATACTATCCCTTTAATTAAATATGCAACTCACGGCCACTGCATTTTGAAGAAATGTGATGGAGAATTTGGAGGATGGAAGGGGTTTTAAAACCCCCCATTTAAATCAGCTGGAATTTTCATTTGTGTCCTTAACCTTATGTTTTAACCCTCTGTGTGCCAGAGAGATAGCCAATGCATTGCAAAGCGGTAATACAGGGCCAGTAATCTTGCTGTGATGCTCCCTGGAAGTGCAGCAGAGGATTTTTTTTAACACAATATAAGATTTATTCTGTATATCAGTTTGTACTTTCTATTTTTTTTTTTTTTTTGCTTGTGAACACCTTTCTTTTACTTTCTTACAATCACACTTGTGGGAACCGACCTTGGAAGTCATCTGTTTTGATATATTTATTTGTACTCCGCTGACATACTGCAGTAAACATTACAAGAACAGAAATTTGCAAGTGATGTAATGGAGATGAAAGGGGGAAAGCATCTGTCTCGCTATTTTCCAACAACATGGGTAGAAATCCAGATGTGCAAAAGTTTATCTGAGTTCAGGTTTGCTTTCAAGAGCGTCATTTCAATATCTCTGAGGAAAACTAAGATATTTTAATCTCTGTTCATATGGATTAGGCAGATGATTTTCTTAAAATGTAATCAAATCTCAGATGCATATTATTTTTTTTTCTCGTTTGCATTTAAAATACAATATTAACCCCTCGGATGATGGTTTGTAATGCATCGCTGTGCAGTGATTTAGAGACCTAACAGCCAAGAGATAAAAGTGTTCCTGTCACCTTAAAGGGATACTAATGTTTCACAAAAACAGCAGCTCCAATTATTTCAATACTGGCAGAGTTGTAGTTCAAGAGTAATTGAATGATAAAGTATCTCCCTCCTGCCCCTTTTACCTAGTGTAAGATACCTCCCCTCAGATGTGGAATCTGATCTCTTGACCGGACAGATCACAGCAAGGGACAATCTTCTTACTGTGAGCATAAGGAAAACCCTGCCCCCTTGACAGACTTTTCAGGCTTTTCCTTCTGATCACTGAAGATTGTCCCTCTCTGTGATTCATCCAGACAGTCTTGCTGCTCTGAGGTGAGTAGTGTTACATCAGTAAAAGGGGCGGGAGGGGGATACTTTATCATTCAATTACTCTTGTACCACAACTCTGACAGTACTGAAATAACACTCTCCATGGCCCAAATACTATGAAGATTAATTAGAGCTGCTTTGATTGTGAAACATTATTATCCATTTAAGACGGGTTTTACGGATAATTAAACCAGACTAGACTAGGAATTAACCCTTTGAGTGCCAGAGAGCTATCCAATGCGTTCAATGCAATGTGTTGGATAACTCTCTGGCACCTGAAGGGTTAGTAAAAAAAAAAAGAGAGGGGCCAGCATGCCTGTTAGGGCAGTATGTTCAACGTAAAAATGGAGGAATTCAAGAACACACCAACTGCACCATCCTATATAATAATTCGGTAAATCGTGTGTAACGCCACGACATGTGCAGTAGACACTGCTGCTCGTGCTGCAGTCATGTGCAGTAGAGACTGCCCGTGCCGCGGCTCCTTTGGAGCGTCCAGCTCTGTATCAGCCGCGGCGCGGGCAGTCTCTACTGCGCACTACTGCCCCGCGACCAGGTGGCAGTGGCCTGTGGCCCATGTAACGGGCTGTTCAACTAGTAGGGAATAAATCAGAAATCCAAAAATTCCCATAGATTTAAATGCAGATTTGAACCTCATGGATGGATGGTAGAGAGGTTTCCAACGTATTGCTTTGCAAAATGTTGGTGACCTCTATAGAAGTCAAGGGGTTAAAATCCCAAATTAAATCAATGAGAATGTTTGGTTCTTCCTTGTAGAGCAGTTGGTGTGTTCTAGAATTCCTCCACGTGTACTTTGTACATATGGCCTTCAGTAGAGGGAAGTAGGTCATTAACCTCTTAATGACCAACAGTCCAGGGAAGTGACCTTCCCTTAAGGGCTGCTTTGATTGTTGTCGTTGTGCCGGCACACGTATCCGGTGATGCACACAGAACAGGGGTCTGAAAGAGACCACTCCGGTCTTGGAGCACTGTAAACACCGGTCTTTAAAGGTATAGTAATGCTTCATTTTATCTTTATTTTATTTTGTAGGCATTAAAAAAAACATGAAGAACGATATACATCTTATCTCTCAAACATTTATGGTTTGAGAGATATTCACAAGCAAAGTTTCCCCCTCCCGTCCCTTTTACCTAGTGTAAGCCATCTCTTCTCAGATGTGGGATCCAGTCCATAGACCAGACAGATAACAGAAGGGGACAATCTTCTTCCTGTGAGAACAATGAAAGCCCTGCCCCCCTTGACAAGTTTTTCAGGTTTTTCCCTTATCTTAATTGAAGATTGTCCCTCTCTGCGATCTACCTGGGCACCTCCCTTCTGCTCTGGCTGAACAGTGTTACATCAGTAAAAGGGGCGGGAGGGGGATACTTTGTCATTGAATTACTCTTGAACTACAACTCTGACAGAATTGAAATAACACTCTCCAAGGCCCAAATACTATGATGATTAATTAGAGCTGCTTTTATTATGAAACATTACTATCCCTTTAAGGATAAAAAACGGTGACGGTCCTGGCACGTGGAGGGGGTTAAGATACAAGAAAATATATGGCATCACTCTAAAACCTATAAAAGTAAAAATAGACTATCCGAGGGATAATGTGTGTGTCACAAAGAGTGAAAAACTAAAATAATAGAGTGGCTGGCTACTATCCGAATAGAAATAAAGTGTGTACCAAATCACAGTACAAACAAGTAGACCAATCTGCACACTATACAGAGTATGGACAAAGGAGAGCACCATATACAAGAATGGCTTATAGACGGTGGCACTCACTAGACTAAATACCTGATATAAACAATAGGTGCACATCCCATAAAAAACATGAAATAGAGAAAATCAGATATACTCAGCCTGGGTTGCTTCCGGCTTCGTAAGAGACAGCACACCGAAACAGCAACAGTATAAAAAAAATGGAAGATTTATTGCATCTATGCCATGGATGCAATAAATCTTCCATTTTTTTGATACTGTTGCTGTTTCAGTGTGCTGTCTCTTACGAAGCCGGAAGCAACCCAGGCTGAGTATATCTGATTTTCTCTCTCTCTCTCAATATATATATATATATATATATATATATATATATAAAATATTTATTAAAATAATGACATTTTAAAAGGATAGTAATACTTCATTTTATCTTTATTTTATTTTGTAGGCATTAAAAAAACATGAAGAACGATATATGTCTTATATCTCAAACCTTTATGGTTTGAGAGATATTCACAAGCAAAGTTTCCCCTCCCGTCCCTTTTACCTAGTGTAAGCCATCTCTTCTCAGATGTGGAATGCAGTCCATAGACCAGACAGATAACAGCAGGGGACAATCTTCTTCCTATGAGAACAATGAAAGCCCTGCCCCCCTTGACAAGTTTTTCAGGTTTTTCCCTTATCTTAATTGAAGATTGTCCCTCTCTGCAGTCTACCTGGGCACCTCCCTTCTGATCTGGCTGAGCAGTGTTACATCAGTAATAGGGGCGGGAGGGGGATACTTTGTCATTGAGTTACTCTTGTACTACAACTCTGACAGAACTGAAATAACATTCTCCAAAGTCCAAATACTATGATGATTAATTAGAGCTGCTTTCATTATGAAACATTACTATCACTTTAAATGCTGAAATGCTAAGAGGGTACCCTCTGAACATCACAATAAGATCTCAAAAACATCCCAGTGGCCACAGGTCTATTTGTAGAAACTTGTCTCCGGTATACTGTATGATAAAGAAGAATAAAATAGTGCTGGTTCTGTCCAGCCTTACCGTCAATAAAATACCTTCCAATCCCAACTGTATGTACAGAGTCCATTCTATAGATGGTACAGGGCATGGGGTACAAAGAGCGGGCAGGGAAGCTGCTAAAGTGTAAAGTTCTTATATTGTAGACATGATGAGATATAAAGAACAAGCGGGCAGCAGAGGAATGAAGATCAAAACACAAATCTCACCGGCAAATTCAGTGGTGACTCCACTCCGGAAGTTGGATCATATAATACGGATAGGGACTAGAGATCTGTGATAGTAATCTTGACAATCTTTGTAAAAGTTCCAATAATTCCAACGCGTTTCGTGTCAGTATAGACACTTCTTCAGGGCATGGAGTAAGAAGAAAAAGTTTTGTTGCATGTGTGGCGTCTATTTGTAGATTCTGCCAAACTAGTAAGGCATGTTGGGAATTAAATTACCTATGTAACACCTGATATGACCATTAACGCGTTAGGTCTTAGATTCAATGAATGGAACCACAACTAACAATATAAATACTTGTATAGAGAACAGAGCAAAGTCCTGTATATACAATAATATCAAATATATAAAAAATTATAATTTTACAATGAGAATATGTGAATAACGAAATTAAGTAAAAGTACATATTTGTGTGTGCATGTGTTTGTGTGTATGTGTGTGTTTGTATGTGCGTGTATGTGTTTGTCGTGTATGTGTGTGTGTGTGTTCGTGTGTGTGTTTTGCTGTGTATGTTTGTATATGTGTGTGTATGTGTGTGTATTTGTGTGTGTGTGTTTTGTTGTGCATGTTTGTATGTGTGTGTGTGTTTGTATGTATGTATGTATGTGTGTATGTGTGTGTGTATGTGTGTGTTTGTGTGTATACTAACGGTCAAAAGTTTTGGGACACCTCAATTTTTGCTACTTTTAGTTATTGCCATATAACTTGACAAAAACTTTAGAAAAACATGTCAACGTTGGGTATTTCTAGCTGTAATTTTCCTCTTCCTCATGTAACGTACCCACATATATTATATACTGTTTTCTTGCCATGAGATGGGCTTTCTAAAGATACCATTATTTTCATCAAATTTCCTGTAAAACAATGTATAAAATATGAGGAAACAAATGTAACAAATGCACTTTTTATAACTTTGGCTCTAAAAATCTTTTACACATCTACAAACACTAAAAAACCTGCTAAATAGATTATAATATTTGTCTTGATTTTAGAATCATGTTTTTCTAATGTTTTTGTCAAGTTATATGGCTACTAAAAGTAGTAAAAATTGAGGTGTCCCAAAACGTTTCACCACTAGTGTATGTATTTGTGTGTGTGTGTATGTGTGTGTATGTATTTGTGTGTGTGTGTTTGTGTGTATGTTAGGCTGAACAGATCTCACCTTTAACCGGGGACACATAGGAAATAGCCATTTTGCAGTACTTCACTGAAACCAATGCAGTCCTGCAGTATGCATTTCTCCTATGCGTCCCCGGTTAAAGATGAGGTCTGGTCAGCCTAATGTATGTATTTGTGTGTGTGTGTTTGTGTGTATATATTTGTGTGTGCTTGTGTGTATGTATTTGTGTGTGTGTTTGTATGTATTTGTGTGAATGTGTTTGTGTGCATGTATTTGTATGTGTGTGTTTGTGTGTATGTATTTGTGTGTGTGTATGTGTGTTTGTGTGTATTTGTGTGTGTGTGTGTGTTTGTGTGCATGTAGTTGTGTGTGTTTGTGTGTATGTATTTGTGTGTATGTTTGTATGTATTTGTGTGTGTATGTGTGTTTGTGTGTATATATTTGTGTGTGTTTGTGTGTATGTATTTGTGTGTGTGTTTGTATGTATTTGTGTGTGTATGTGTGTTTGTGTGCATGTATTTGTATGTGTGTTTGTGTGTATGTATTTGTGTGTGTGTATGTGTGTGTGTATGTGAGTTTGTGTGCATGTATGTGTGTGTGTGTTTGTGTGCATGTATTTGTATGTGTGTTTGTGTGTATATATTTGTGTGTGTGTGTGTATGTATTTGTGTGTGTATGTGTGTGTGTAAGAATGTGAATGTGTTTAAAGTTTGGCTTGAATGTTATGTGAATGTTCAAAAATAAAAGTGATGTCAAGAAATATTGGAGATACCTGCTAAAAAGAAAAAAAGCATGACATCAAAATATATATTATGTGAAACTATAGTAATATATTACACAATGGTCACAGGGAATTTATGGAAAAGTAACAAAGAAAAGAGGCAGAGATAGCACAATAAGAAACCATTCTATAGTACCGCTAATAACGTGTATAGATAAGACTAAAAACTGTAATAAACTAAACTAAAATAAAAATAATTTAAACTAACCTATAAATAATTAATAAAAAAACCAATGATGTCCCATGGTATAAAAGTACGAGTATCCAACTTGTCATGATGTTTATTTTAATACAATGTATTGCATTCATAGATCCAATATGTCTCTGTCGGACAGAGAAACCTGAATCTATCACCTCCTATATAACAGTAAGGTATGCGCGCTAATGGCATCAGAACCATTCCTGTAATTCCCTATTATGAATTGCTGTAAAACATTCATACAGTGGGTATTCAGTATTTCCCCTTAAAGTGATAGTAATACTTCTTTTTATCTTTAATTTTGTAGGCATTAAAAAAACATGAAGAACGATATAAGTCTTATCTCTCAAACCTTTATGGTTTGAGAGATATTCACAAGCAAAGTTTCCCCTCCCACCCCTTTTACCTAGTGTAAGCCATCTCTTCTCAGGTGTGGAATCCAGTCCATAGACCAGACAGATAACAGAAGGGGACAATCTTCTTCCTATGAGAACAATGAAAGCCCTGCCCCCCTTGACAAGTTTTTCAGGTTTTTCCCTTATCTTAATTGAAGATTGTCCCTCTCTGCAGTCTACCTGGGCTCCTCCCTTCTGATCTGGCTGAACAGTGTTACATCAGTAAAAGGGGCAGGAGGGGGATACTTTGTCATTGAATTACTCTTGAACTACAACTCTGACAGAATTGAAATAACACTCTACAAAGTCCAAATACTATGATGATTAATTAGAGCTGCTTTTATTATGAAACATTACTATTCCTTTAACCCATTTGCATCCTGTGACGCACCCGGACCGTCACGCTGGTCCGGCACTTAAGGACCAGTGACGGTCCTGGTACGCGGTGAGTAATACCGGGGACCGAAGTTGATCGCTCCAAGATGGAAGCGATCTCTTTCAGTCCTTCGTTCGACGTGCCGCCCCACGTGATCAGTCACGTGGGACGTCACGTTGAACTCGCCTATCTGGTCCTTAAAGGACCAGACACCCCAGGACCGCTGGTCCTTAAGGGGTTAAAATATTTCTTGTGTGTTCTACAGTCCTTTTACTTTACTCTTCGTTTGGTTCACCCTATTTATATTTTGCTGCATTTACATGTGATACTGTAGACCACATATGTAGTGTTACAATTAATTAAATGTGGTAGTTCACATTTAACTTTATTGCAATGTACTTACTATAAATATAAATAAAAAATAGAAACAATTCAGATAACACATCATGTTTTCTAACGAATAAAGGTATCTTCAATCTCTCACAGCATATTTTAACACACAATGAAATAGCACTTATCAGAACGGTCTTAAATCTTTACTTGCTGCTGATCCTGATGATGTAATTTTTTTCTTAAAGGGATAGTAATACTTAAGTATTACTAATCCCTATAGTAAAGTCCTATTAAAAATAAATGTATTGCCCCCAGTATAATCGCTTCTAAAGTTGCCCTCTCCCTCCCCCTTCCCCGTAGTCAGCGTTCTAGCTGACTGCAGGGAAGCCAGTTGTACGACTTTCAGGCGGCTCTCCAGCACAGCCGCGATCGCATTAATAAAAAAGAAAACTTTCACTGAAATGGTCTTCTACGTGTGCTTGGCTTGTGCTTGGTTTGCAAGCAGATGAAGAAGACCGTTTTAGTGAAAGATTTTTTTTTTTATTAACGCGATCGCGGTTCTGCTGCAGACCCGCGTGATGATGTAAGACTGGATTTCCCTTCAGTCAGCTAAAACGCTGACTTCGGGGAAGGGGGAGGGTCTCTGAGTCGGTCATAGATCATCAGACGGCTCTGCAGCAGAGCCGCGATCGCGTTAATAAAAAAAAAAATCTTTCACTAAAACGTTCTTCTATGTGTGCTTACAAACCAAGCACAAACCAAGTACCGTAAAATCTCAGGTATAATACGCACCTGTGTATAATACGCAGGTGTATATTATGCCCAAGATTTTAGGGGAAAACAAGAGTGCCTATGTATAATACGCACCCTTGTTTTCCCCTTTACTTAAAGAAAAATATTGCTGCCGGCTACCTTCCCTCCCTCCCTCCCCACACAGCGCGACCCAATTTAAAAAGAATTCTTACTTAGTTTTGCTGCGCTATAGCTGGGTGAACCTCTGTGCCATCTTCCCTGCGGGCGGGCGGCAGGCTTGCATTTGCCGCCCGCTTCCTTCAATGGACTGTCAGGGCCTTCCGCCTCCAGCCAATGATAATGCAAGTGCATTATCATTGGCTGGAGGTGGAAGGTCCTAAAAGTCCATTGCAGGAAGCGGGCGGCAAATGCAAGCCTGCCGCCCGCCCGCAGGGAAGATGGCACAGAGGTTCACCCAGCTATAGCGCAGCAAAACTAAGTAAGAATTCTTTTTAAATTGGGTCGCGCTGTGTGGGGAGGGAAGGTAGCCGGCAGCAATAAAACTCCGCAAAGAAAAAACTCTCGTGTATAATACGCACCCCCCACTTCACATAAGGTGAAGTGGGGTGAAATTGTGCGTATTATACCCGAGATTTTACGGTACACGTAGAAGACCATCTCAGTGAAAGATTTCTTTTTTATTAACGCGATCTTGGTTGTGCTGGAGAGCCACCTGAAAGTCGTACGACAGGCTTCCCTTCAGTCAGCTACAACGCTGACTACAGGGAAGGGGGAGGGAGAGGGGAACTTTAGGAGCGATTATCTCTCAAACCATAAAGGTTTGAGAGATAACACTGGGGGCAATACATTTATTTTTAATAGGACTTTAATATAGGGATTAGTAATACTTAAGTATCACTATCCCTTTAAATCTCAAAAAATTAATTAGATCTATTACATTAAAAAAGCATTTTCTTAAAATACGTAAATTTGCGGGAGAAATTTAAGAAGCCTTACCACATCTAGAATCATTATTATTAGACGATGGGGATTTACACAATATTTCGATAGAATCAGTTTGGCGTACTCATGATAATGAGATTTATGATAATATACCACCTATACATACACCCTTTGTTCCCAAGTCAATATTTTATCCCTAGCACTATAAGGGACCATATGTAGAGAGCTTTTATGGTCTTTTTTTATCAAACTTTAAGAGACTCTTTAAAAAAACAAGATTACATGTTAAGCCTAATATCAACTATAAAGAAAAATAGCCTTAGAAAATCTGAAAAATAAAAGAATAAAAATATTCACTTAACAGAAGCAGACAAAGGGGGCGCTCTAGTCATTTTAGATAAGACTGATTACGTCTTGGAAGCCAACAGACAATTATCTGATGCAGACACTTACATTGTACTATCAAGAGGTCCCGCAGCAGAATTTCAAAACAACTAAAATTCCTCCTTAAATAGACTCGACTAGAGGGTATTATCAGTAATAAATAGTTATTATTTCTAGATGTTTGGTATCCTAAAATACCTTATTTTTATACAGTTCCTAACATTCATAAAACCTTACAACAACATCCAGGGATGCCTATCATAGAAGGAATTGTGAGTTTAACATCCAATCTGCCCCAATATGTCGATTTCTTCCTACAAAAATATGTTGTCCAACTGAAATCTTACATAAAGGATACAAAAGATGTACTTGGAAAGCATGAAATGAAAGGATACATACATATTGGCTCCAGTGGAAGTTACATCATTTTTTACATGTATACAACATACTAAAGGTACAGAAGCAGTTTCACACTATTTAGGCCTAGATAATAGTCTCCCCAAAATCAAAAGCACTTTATTTTGGATAGTATATGTTTCATTTTATAACATAATTATTTTTTGTTTGAAGATAAGTTTTATAATCAAACTAGTTTTAAAGCCCGTATACACGGGCCAACACTGGTGGCGCTGCAGTCATGAATTCGGAGCAACCCACTCGGTATCAGCAGCGGAGCGGACAGTCTGTACTGCGCGCAGCCGTCTCTACTGCACATGACAGCTTCTGACAAACATACTTAGCGAATTATAATATAGGATTAGTGGTGCAGTCATGGGCGCCAGTTTTGCTCCTAGCTAATCAATCCTATATTTTGGTAATTGGGAAAATGCCCATGTGTGGGGATCTGGCATGGCGGGGTCACCTTTAAAAGGTCGCTTTAACCATGTCGCAATTATAAAAATGGTGACCTGAGAATCTCACACTGTATGAAAGTGCGAGATTCTCAGGTCGCACTACGAAATGTCTCCCCAATCATCTGGTCAATTTGATGAATGATCTCTGATTTCCAAAACGCTATGTCATTGACCCTTCTCCCAAATCTTTACTGGTGTCACTCTGAATCTTCCTTGCCTACTGGTCCTTCTCTTGAATAGGCCGCTACTTCTCCCTCCTGAACGGCTCCCAGAGCTGCTTCTTTGCCCTTTTAAACCAGTCTCTGAGCCTCTCCTTCTCCCACTTGAACCATTCTC
This sequence comes from Rhinophrynus dorsalis, assembly GCA_037306005.1. Taxonomy (NCBI): domain Eukaryota; kingdom Metazoa; phylum Chordata; class Amphibia; order Anura; family Rhinophrynidae; genus Rhinophrynus; species Rhinophrynus dorsalis. Next base: position 21,140,010 of record CM074718.1, read on the forward strand.
TGCCATGCTTTGTCCGTAGGTAGTACAATACCCTGATCCAAATGTTAATGAGCGCTGCTCCGGGTTCTATCTCCCTTTCTCTCCGCTCTGTCAGTCTGCATGCAGAGAGAGAGGGAGAGAGCGTGTGGAGCAGCACTCATCAACATTTGGATCATGGTATCGAACAACCACCGACAACAAGATGACAGGGAGCGGGTTAGGTGGGAGAAGTAGAGGCTCAGAGATTGGTTTAGAAGGGAGAAGAAGCAGATCTGGGAGCGGTTCAGGATAGAGAAGTGGTGGCTTATTCAAGAGAAGGAAAAGAAGACGAGGAAGATTCAGATTGACACCAGTAAAGATTTGGGGGAAAGGGTCAATGACATAGCGTTACGGAAACCAGAGATCATTCATGAAACTGACCAGATGATTGGGGAGATGTTTCATAATGTGATTTGAGAATCTCATGCTTTCATGCAGTACAGGATTCTCAGGTCACCTTTTTATAATTGCATCATGATTAATGTGAGATGTGGTTACTCTTTTGCGTGCCACCTTTTAAAAGGATACCAGCATGGGGGCGTGCCTGGTATACTTGGACTGTTTTATAGATGACCTTATTATTACTATTATTTGAGATGGTAAACTTTCTGGATCTAGAACATTGTGCGTTAGTTTTAATGACAATGATAGAGGTTTGAAAATTACCTATCATATAGACCCACATACTATAAATTATTTGGATCTTACAATAGCCTATAACATAAAGTCCTAGAATGCGTCGCTCACTGTGTGCGTAACCGCACATGCGCAGTAGGGACTCGCAGAACGGGCTGATCAGGAGCGGAGAGCTCCGGAACGTTGACAGCCTGTCTGTGCTCCCGGCTCCAGGGCATCAGCGGAGGCGGCTGTCACCCAGCACCTCTGCTGCCCCGGTGCCAGGAGCACAGTATCACGGTGCCCGTGATCTCTCTCTGTCACTCTCGCTTGTGGTGCGCTCTGATTGGCTGAGTCTGTTTGGCCTGCCCCTGGTGACCTTTTTATGCATGGCCATTGACACCTGTCAGTTGCCCTTTCGTGGTGTTCCAGAGCCAGTGTTTCTGTTGCTGTGTTCCTGATTCCTGTGTACCGATTTGGCCTGTTTTGACTACGCTCCTGAGTTCCTTCTTCGTGATCTGACCCAGCTTGGCTGACGTTCCTGCTCGTGACTGATCTGGCTTGTCTGAGAACCTCCTCCGTGATCTGACCCGGCTTGGCTGACGTTCCTGCTCGTGACTGATTTGGCTTGTCTGAGAACCACCTCCGTGATCCGACCTGGCCTGGCTGACTTCCTGCTCCGTGACCTGAACCGGATTGTTACAGAGACTTGCCTTGTTCCTGCTTCCTGCTGCTGGTGTCGCCGTGGTGACATTCTGACTTCCGCTGAGCTTGTTACCGGGCTGATCGTGTTTCCTCTTTAACACTTGCAGAGCCGTGTCTCCTGTGCTGAGTCTCCGTTGATACTTGCAGAGCTGTGCTTCCGTTGCTGAGCCTTCCTAGACACTTGCAGAGCGATACGCACTATTGCTGAGCCTCCGATCCTTGAGCTGCTATTAACCCTTGCAGTGCTGCTGTCTCCTTATCTGAGCCTTCATTTACACTTGCAGAGCCTATGCTGTTGATTCGCTACATCTGCTGAGCCGGCCGCGTTGTAAGCCTGGTCTAGACGGCAGCTCATCTTGTCACTAGCAGAGTAGTCGGTTCCCGTTACCGCGCCAGCGGAAGGCGCTATTGGCTCTTGCTCTAGCTGTGTTCTCTCCAGTATACACCCGTGGGGGCTATTGGCTCAAGCACTTGCAGCACAGGGTGGTCTCCGTTGTGACGCCCGTGGGGGCTATTGCCTCAAGCACTTGCAGCGCAGGGTGGTCTCCGTTGTTACGCCTGTGGGGGCTACTGGCTCAAGCTCTTGCAGGTTGTCTCTGGTATACGCCCGTGGGGTCTATTGGCTCAAGCTAATCCTGTGCAGTTGGTCTCTGTTATTACACCCGTGGGGGCTATTGGCAAGCTCTTGCAGTGTAGCTATCTCCGTTGTTACGCCCGTGGGGGCTCTTGACTCAAGCACTTGCAGTTTAAGTTGTCTCCATTGCTACGCCCGTGGGAGCTATTCACTGCAACTTCTCTGAAGACTCTACCACTATTCCGGTACTGCCTAGCAGCTTACTATCCTTAAGAACTTTAGGTGTTGCATCATCTACACCAATTGCTGCCTTATCACCACCTTGGGCGTGCCAAACACCACAACAGAGACTGACTGATTATTGTATTTAACCATTGAGTATCCTCACTACTGTGTGCCTGTCCTGAGACAGTATATGTGATACTTATGCTTCTGTATACTGGGCCTGTGAAGGCATAACTGTGATTATATCGCTATTATTTTGTGTTGCCTGTAGAGGGCGATCTTTCCTCTTTATTTATTTTTTTTAATAAAACTGTGTTTTATTCTAACCAGCTGGTCTGAGTGTCTTTAAAACCGTTACACACAGACAGGCTGTGAGCCATCCGGAGCTCCCTGCTCCAGATCAGCCTGTGTATACGGGCTTTGTAACTAGCTATTATAGAGGGACAAATAATCCCTGAAACCTCTCTCATGGTGAACAGAGCTGACAATCAAGTTCCCAGTGATGCTGTACACGTAAATTATAAGCATGAACAGATGTCTCAGTCAGGCGTACTACGTTACACCTACATAAAGCTCAAGATTTACTTTCACATAAGCAGGAAACATTTCTTTCTTGTTTAGAGATATCTGCAGTATATAAGCAGGAAACATTTCTTTCTTGTTTGGAGATATCTGCAGTATATAAGCAGGAAACATTTCTTTCTTGTTTGGAGATATCTGCAGTATATAAGCAGGAAACGTTTCATTCTTGTTTGGAGATGTCTGCAGTATATATATATAAAGAGAGAGGTTCGTTCCCAGTCTCAATAGCAGCACATGTTTCGGGAAAAGAAAAGAAATGCAGCTCTTGCAGTAATCATTAAATATCACACAACAGAATGTGTACAATCTTGCTTACCAGCAGGTAAGCAGGGTTTTGCTCTCTCTCAGTTAAACTCTCAATCTTCAATTCCTCTTCAGCTGGAAGGAGTCCAGTTTTTCCATCTTAAATCATAAAATTAAAGGGATAGAAATGTTTCAAAATAAATGCAGCTCCGATTACTTTTTATAGTTTTTTTGGGCCATGTAGAGCGTTATTATCATTCTCTATGATGTGTCGTTCCAGAATAATTGGAATATAATGTGCCCCCCTCCCTCCCCTTTTACCTATGTAAAGCTGCACAGCAAGACCGTCCGGATAGATCGCGGCAAGGGACAATCTTCTGTCAGCATAAGGAAAAACCCGCCTTCCTCGTTCAAGGTGGGAAGGGTTTTCCTTATACTCACAACCAGAATATTGTCCCTTGCTGCGAGCCGTCCAGTCAAGCATCCTAATTGTACATCCTAGGGGACGGCTTACACTAGGTAAAAGGGGTGGGAGGGGGACTCTTTATAATTCAATTGCTCTGGAACTATACATCGTAAAGAATGATAATACTGATCTACGTGGCCCCAACACTATAAAGAATAATTGGAGCTGCACTTATTTTGAAACATTACTATCCCTTTAAGTGTATAAGTCTGGTTTCTTTATAAAACTGTAAAAGCAAAATACAGAAACTCCAGTTTGTGATGGATAGAGTTTTACCTCCAACGTATTGCGCAGATGGACAAAAAAACGAGGGCCAAAGCAAGGGTCAAAACCAGAAGCGAACAACAACAGTAGAAACACAGAGGAAACACAAGCTCAGGAACGAACTCCGATATCAGAGCATTCGAGGTCCGACTGTGCTACTGTTTTGTAGGCCTCGAGCGCGTCTGACGTCAGGTATTGTGATTTCAGCAGAACCCGGAAATGATCGCGATACTCCCAGCTGCATCGGCACACAGTGGTGGCCATTAGCGATAAGGGCAATGATCGTGACAACAACCTTGTCTCCACTCAGCTGTCCAGGTTGCTCCAAAGGGATATATATAAACAGCTGTCCGGGCTCGGGTGGTTATGATGGGCCCCACCTGTGCAATTTAATTTATCTGTGATAGCATATATCTTGTCGGCTGCTCTGATCAAACAAGATGACCGTGTACGATCTATAGTGTGCTGATGTTTACCTCCTTTTTCTATATAGACCAGAATAGTACATTGCAGTTTAATTAAAAAATAAATAACTAACCTGTAATAATGTTTAAATGAATAATCTCCCAGCTCTTTTTTTCAACAGGAACACATTTTTTTTTTTTTAGTAAAAATTGTTTTTACAGCTCCTTTAGTAGGCAAATTATTAAACTTTTTTGGGGAATCACTTTTCAGTCTACAGATTCATTTCTATATTGGCTAGCATTATTTTTTAAAATAACACATTTCTCTGCCTTATTTATCAAGCTACAGTGGTGCAATTCTGGAGCAAACCAAGTGTACCGTGAAGGGAGATGAATGTTCCAATTGGGTTAAATGCAGCTGTTAACCCTTTGAATGGCAGAGAGGTCTCCAGTGTATGGGAGACCACTTAAGCATTCAAGAATACTTGCCAACATATATATATATATATATATATATATATATATATATATATATATATATATATAAAAGAACACTTCTATGTGCCTGCCACACACACCCAGGGGCGGCATTAAGGAGGAGTTATTCATAGCTCCTCCCTACAGCCAGTTCAGGAGATACAGGGGGGAGTGGGAGGTGTGAATTTGACAGGAATGGGCAGGGGCGTCTGCAGGGAGTTTCCCTTTCCTCAGCTTCCTCTTGAACATGAAAAGGAGGCTTGGACTTAAAGGAACTGAATAAGTATGCTTACAACATGAAAATGAGGCTTGGAATATAGAAAACTTACTGGGCAGATGCAGAACATCAAAACAAGGTTTCTACACAAATACACAGCCAACTTATCTTGCTGCAAAGCAATGCGATGTGTACCCCTCTGGCACGCAAAGGTTTAAAATATATATTAAAACTGGGCAAGGCTGCATGGTGTATGTGCAATTACATAAACAGATTTCTTTAAAGGAGCAGTAAACTTTTTTTTATGAAAAAATATATATTGTAGGGATTTTCCTATTGAGTAAAATAAGTGTACTCCCACTGCCAAGAGATTTATATTTCCAGAGTTATTACAGTTTAAACTCATGATTTTTTTTACATTAGCAGTGCCCTCTAGTGGTCAAATTCTAATTAGATTTCCTGTTAGATTCTAATGGAGAGGAAAGTCAGAAGAGTCAGAGACATACAGTTCTCCATAGAATGTGACAGAAACTGCCTGTCACTTCCTGTCAGTTAGAACTATCAGGAAGTAAACACAGTAAATTTGCTTCCTGTCAGCTAGAACTATCAGGAAGTAAACACAGTAAACTCACTCCCTGTCAGTTAGAACTATCAGGAAGTAAACACAGTAAATTCACTTCCTGGTTATTTAAACTGCTATAAATTTTGAATAAAACATCTGACAGCGATGGGAGTGACATTGTTTTATTCAGCAGGAAATACTCTATTAAATATGCATTTTCATAAATAAAAGTTTACTGCTCCTTTAACTCTTTCAGTGCAAAGTCTCTCACCACTGATTACTCCCCCATAACAACACATCACTAGTGGTTCATAGTACCGGGCAGCGTAACATCAACAGAAAACCTCGTACACCAATTAAAACTGCACTTTCATTTCATATCAACAAGCAGTAGTAACAGTTTAGGAAACTAATAGCCTGTTAACATTTTAAAGAGAAGGATATAACTATTGGGAGTGCAGAGGGTGCAGTTGTGCCAAGATCAAGCATACCAGGAGGCCCATTGGCAAGAAGGTCTCTAGTTATGTCTCTGTGAACTTATTTTTGTGATGGGGGCACAAAAAAATGTTTGCACCGGATACTCTCCAACGATTAGTTATGCTACTAGGCAGGAACATAGAATTCAGTTTTAAAGGGATAGTAATGTTTTACAAAAAATGAAATCCAATCTTCATAGTATATGGGACATGGAGAGTGTTATTTCAATACTGTCAGAGTTGTAGTACAAGAGTAATTGAATGATAAAGTATCCCTCTCCCGCCCCTTTTACCTAGTGTAAGCCAATTCCCCACAATGTAGAATCTGGTCTCTTGACTGGACAGATCACAGCAAGGGACAATCTTCTTACTGTGATCATAAGGAAAACCCTGCCCCACCTTGACAAGTTTTTCAGGTTTTTCTCTTATGCTAATTGAAGATTGTCCCTCTCTGTGATCCATCCAGATAGTCTTGCTGCTCTGAGGTGAGCAGTGTTACATCAGTAAAAGGGGCGGGAGGGGGATACTTTATCATTCAATTACTCTTGTACTACAACTCTGACAGTCAGGGTTGCCACCCAGCCGGTATTTTACCAGCAGGCCGGTAAAAAAGTGGCTTCTGTCCAATGTTAAGTCTATGGAGGGAATGCCATGGCCGGTATTTTTTTGAAGAAAAGGTGGCAACCCTACTGACATTCTCCATGGCCCAAATACTATGAAGATTTATTTGAGCTGCTTTTATTGTGAAACATTACTGTCTCTTTAAAACCCCAGGACAGGAATCCAAAAACAGTGACTGTCCCTACAAAGCTGGGACAGTTGCGAGGCATCTTTCAGGGCTTAAAATGCCCATCTAAATCAATGAGAAATGGACAAATTTTAATTTGTCGCCTGTGGAGTAGTTGATTTGATTTACAATTGCACCTCTTTAATTTGATGAATAAGGCCAACTGTGTTAGTAAGGAGAAGATCATTATTCACCCCCCATTTAAACTTCAGACAGAAGTATAATTGCTATGTATTCGTTTTGAACATCATGCTGTTCGTTGGTCTCTGTTCTATGCACTCACAAATTTGTAAAAAACCCATAACAAATCTATAATTCATTATCTCTCCATCAACACATTTGATGGAGGGGGGTGTAAAAACATCCAACCAAGTTTAACCTCTTTAGGACAAGACAGGTATACAACACATCACTTTTCAATGCATTGCACACTAGTTTAAAGGGATAGTAATACTTAAAATGTAAAAAAATATATGTTGTAGGGTTTATCCCCCTGAATAAAACAAGAGTACTCCCACTGCTGAAAGGTGTTTTATTCAAAAGTTATGAGAGCTCAAAGTTGAATTTTTTAGATGCAATATCACAGTGGCCTGAAATTGTATAGTGGCGCTGTTGCTACACCATCCTATGGAAATTTATGGTCCTGGGACCAGAGCACTCTATAGGATCGTGTAGCAACAGCACCACTGTGATAGTGTGCCTAAAAAATTCGACTTTGAGCTGTCATAACTTTTGAATAAAACATCAACAAAACATCAACAAGAGTACTCCCACTGCTGAAAGATGTTTTATTCAAAAGTTATGAAGCTCAAAGTCGAATTTTTTAGGCACAATATCACAGTGGCCTGAAATTGTAGAGTGGCGCTGTTGCTACACCATCCTATGGACAGCTCTGGTCCCGGGACCATAAATTTCTATAGGATGGTGTAGCAACAGCGCCACCATACAATTTCAGGCCACTGTGATATTGCACCTAAAAAATTCAAATTTGAGCTGAATAAAACACCTTTCAGCAGTGGGAGTACTCTTGTTTTATTCAGGGGGATAAACCCTACAACATATTTTTTTTTACTATCCCTTTAATCGTCAAGGCGTTAAAGATGGGCATTATTCATAAGCGACTTCATCTTTCCTTCTGAAAGAAGTTAAATAATTAAGATTATTTTTTCCAATTGCTTTCTGTGCCTCTAGGTGTTTTTTTTTTTAATATGCTCCACAATCAAAACGAGAGAATACAAAATAATTAAATGTGACTGCTTAATTTATTAGTCTGTTGCAATTTACTCAGGGAAACTTTCTTAAAAAAAATAATCATAAATCAGGAGTCAAGAACGATTTATTTACTTGAGAGAGAAAATAGCTCACTTCAGTCACGGGGGAGTGAGATGAGGAATAGTGGATTATAATCTAACAGACTCAGCAGCAGACAGAGAAATGTCCTGTTGAGTCTTCATAGAAGTGAAACAGTTGGAATTAACTACAAAGGGCCGTACACAGACAGTAACTGATAAGCCATTCTGGAGCAAACCAACTGTACCACAGGGGGCAAATAAAAATTGCTCTAAATTCTGATTGATTTAAATAGGCCATTTAAAGGGATAGTAATACTTCGTTTTAACTTTATTTTGTAGGCATTAAAAAAACATGAAGAACGATATAAGTCTTATCTCTCAAACCTTTATGGTTTATGAGATATTCACAAGCAAAGTTTCCCCTCCCGCCCCTTTTACCTAGTGTAAGCCATCTCTTCTCAGATGTGGAATCCAGTCCATAGACCAGACAAATAACAGCAGGGGACAATCTTCTTCCTGTGAGAACAATGAAAGCCCTGCCCCCCTTGACAAGCTTTTCAGGTTTTTCCCTTATCTTAATTGAAGATTGTCCCTCTCTGCAGTCTACCTGGGCACCTCCCTTCTGATCTGGCTGAGCAGTGTTACATCAGTAAAAGGGGCGGGAGGGGGATACTTTGCTTGTGAATGTCTCTTAAACCATAAAGGTTTGAGAGATAAGACATATCATTCTTCATGTTTTTTTAATGCCTACAAAATAAAATAAAGTTAAAATGAAGTATTACTATCCCTTTAACTCTTTGAATGCCGAAGAGGGGTTCAGTGCATTATGAAGAAATGCCCTGGAGAACCCGCTAGCATTCAACATACTAAAACCCCGTTTAAAGGAGCAGTGAACTTTTTTTTATGAAAAAATATGTATTGTAGAGCGTTTCCTACTGAATAAAATAAGGGTACTCCCGCTGCTGAGAGATGCATATATTTCCAGCGTTATTACCGTTTAAACATGTGGGTTTTTTTACATTTGCAGTGCCCTCTACTGGTCAAATTCCACTCAGAATTCTTCTATCGTTACAGCATGCTCCTGTAATCATTATTCTGAGGCTGCAAGCTCAGTATAATGATAACCAGAGCTTGCTGTAACAATAGAAGCCATTCACACCACACCGAAGGGAATTGTTAACGCGCTCCCTGGAGCAGCTGGGAGGGAGGTGGGAGGAGAATTAAGGAGCACTGGGAAGTCAAGAAGAGCTGAACCGAAGATTCAGCGTGCCGCATTATGCTGAATTGAACAGCTTGAAAATTAAATATCTCTAAAAGTACATAAATGAAAAAAAAACATGTTTCCTAATACTACTTTAAAGTGTTAGTAATGTCGAAAAATTTCTTGTAAAAGATATGTAGAGGCTAAAGAAAGATTATCGTTGCCACAAACCCCATCTCTCAAACCGCTATGGTTTGAGAGATATTGGCAATGAACGTTCCCCCTTCCCTCCCCTTCACTTGATGTCAGCTGTAAAGCTGACAGAAGGGGATCCGTGTCGGCCAACATAATGAGGCTCTTCAGCAGAGCTGAAATCCCGTTATTAGAAAATAACTATTTCATGGCAAGGGTCTACAAAGTGTGCTTGCAAACCAAGCACACGTTGTAGACCTTTCCAATGAAGTAATTCTTTTCTAATACTGTGATTTCAGCTCTGCTGCAGAGCCGCTGGCTGGTCCCCGGACTGGGATCTCCTGCTGTCAGCTAGACACTGGCGTCAGGAGAAGGGGAGGGAAGGGTAAACTTTTATTGCCAATATCTCTCAAACCATAGCGGTTTGAGAGATGGGGTTTGTGGCAATGTTAATCTTTTTTTAGCCTCTACAAATCTATTACAAGACATTTTTTGACATTACTATCACTTTAATAACTAAACATATAGTAAAAACTTTTTAAGAGGTGAATGTTCCCCTTTAAAGGGATAGTAATACTTCATTTTATCTTTATTTTATTTTGTAGGCATTAAAAAAACATGAAGAACGATATAAGTCTTATCTCTCAAACCTTTATGGTTTATGAGATATTCACAAGCAAAGTTTCCCCTCCCGTCCCTTTTACTTAGTGTAAGCCATCTCTTCTCAGATGTGGAATGCAGTCCATAGACCAGACAGATAACAGCAGGGGACAATCTTCTTCCTATGAGAACAATGAAAGCCCTGCCCCCCTTGACAAGTTTTTCAGGTTTTTCCCTTATCTTAATTGAAGATCTTCCCTCTCTGCAGTCTACCTGGGCACCTCCCTTCTGATCTGGCTGAACAGTGTTACATCAGTAAAAGGGACAGGAGGGGGACACTTTATCATTGAATTACAACTCTGACAGAATTGAAATAACACTCTCCAAAGTCCAAATACTATGATGATTAATTAGGGCTGCTTTTATTATGAAACATTACTATCCCTTTAAGGGTAACGTTCACCAGGATCTTCTCTCCATCATATGTAATCTTTTATGACGCATTTTTGAATGTGGTGGATTTATTTCTGAAAATAGTGTATTCGTTTGCCACCAACTCATGATCAAATATGTTTTCATTATGATGACTTTTTGAACATCTCTTCTCATTGAAATCTAGAGACGTCTTCAATGCATTTCAAAGCAAGGGGTTAAATGCCCCATTTAGAGCAATGGGACTTTTTATTTCTTTCCTGTGTTTGGTTTGCTCAAACATTTTACCTCTTTGCCCCAAATTTAAAGGGATAGTAATACTTAAAGGGATAGTAATGTTTCACAAAAACAGCAGCTCCAATTAATCTTCATAGTATTTGGGCCATGGAGAGTGTTATATCAATACTGTCAGAGTTGTAGTTCAAGAGTAATTGAATGATAAAATATCCCCCTCCCGCCCCTTTTACCTAGTGTAAGCCACCTCCCGTCAGATGTGGAATCTGGTCTCTTGACCAGACAGATCACAGCAAGGGACAATCTTCTTACTGTGATCATCAGGAAAACCCTGCCCCCCCCCACCTTGACAGGATTGTCACGTTTTTCCTTATGATCACTGAAGATTGTCCCTCTCTGTGATCCATCCGGACAGTCTTGCTGCTCTGAGGTGAGCAGTGTTACATCAGTAAAAGGGACGGGAGGGGGATACTTTATCAGTCAATTACTCTTGAACTACAACTCTGACAGTATCGAAATAACACTCTCCATGGCCTAAATACTATGAAGATTAATTGGAGCTGCTTTTATTGTGAAACATTACTATCCCTTTAAAATGTAAAAATATGTTGTAGTGTTTATCCCCCTGAGTAAAACAAGCATGTTCCCACTGCTGAAAGGTGTTTTATTCAAATATTATTACAGCTCAAACTTGAATTTTTTATGTGCAGTATCACAATGGCCTTAAAATGTACAGTGGTGCTCTTGCTACACCATCTTATGGAGATTACCATGCTATGGAGATTTATGGGCAACTGACCAGAGCTGTCCATAGGATGGGGTAGCACCAGCGCCACTGTACAATTTCTGGCCACTGAGATATGCTCATAAAAAACTCAAGCTTGAACTGTAATAACCTTTGAATAAAACAACTCTCAGCAGTGGGAGTACATTGTTTTACTCAGGGGGATAAACATTACAATATACATTTTTTACATATTAAAGGGATAGTAATACTTCGTTTTAACTTTATTTTATTTTGTAGACATTAAAAAAACATGAAGAATGATATAAGTCTTATCTCTCAAACCTTTATGGTTTATGAGTTATTCACAAGCAAAGTTTCCCCCTCCCCGCCCCTTTTACCTAGTGTAAGCCATCTCTTCTCAGATGTGGAATGCAGTCCATAGACTGGACAGATAACAGAAGGGGACACTCTTATTCCTTTGAAAACAATGAAATCCCTGCCCCCCTTGACAAGCTTTTCAGGTTTTTCTGTTATCTTAATTGAAGATTGTCCCTCTCTGCAGTCTACCTGGGCAGCTCCCTTCTGCCCTGGCTGAACAGTGTTACATCAGTAAAAGGGGCGGGAAGGGGACACTTTGCTTGTGAATATCTCTTAAACCATTAAGGTTTGGGAGATAAGACTTATATCATTATTCATGTTTTTTTAATGCCTACAAAATAAAATAAAGTTAAAACGAAGTATTACTATCCCTTTAAGTATTACTATCACTTTAAATGCATCACTCTAAGTCTATGCAGTAGTTGTGTGAGTTCAGTACCTTAAATGTCCACTGGGGGCACTATAACCAGTTAATGCAGAACACTAATGACATTCGCACACACTAGAACTGCGCTGGTTCCTATTTAGACCTGTGCCATGCAAATTAGATATTGATACTGCTGTCTATTCTGCTTTGGATATTGATTCCTTCCTCCCAATGATGCCCTTGTTTTCTGGCACTTATCTCATTTAAATTATGCCTTTCTATATGATTTATTTACTTACTGAGGATGAGAGTCACTGTAGGATCAGCTAGTCTATGTTACTCAAGGGAGACGTCATTTGAATTTGTAGAGAATAATTGAGATGCAGTCACTAGCCTCAATGCATCCCTGTTACTCCGAGGTGGTTTGGTCAATATAACTAAGAATCACCAGATTAAATGCTGTATTGATCGTACGTATTTGTAGACCTGCAGTTCTGTGGTTAATTCATCAGAGCAGATGCAAACTGTCAATCTTTCCAGAGGTCTATGAATCTATAATTAACACATGCAGAATTGTATTTAACCCCTTGGATCCACTGTTTTGCAGATGTCTGTAGCATCTAAACCAGGGTGAGCCACAGACGTGCTCTTGGAGGGTCCAATTTATATTCTGCTACTTTAATAACCCTTTGAGTGCCACAGGGGTACGCAACACCTTGCTTTGCACTTGCTGGCACTCAGATGGTTAACAAAAATTTCTATTTGGAGTTTCAAATATATATATACATGGAAATATTTATGAACAATTTGTTTGTTGTTTTTTTGAATATAAGACCTAAAAATGAGTCAGTATTTATGTATTTGTACTCCTAAATTTGTACTCCCTAGAAAAATGACATAAACTGTTAGGAGTGCACTGATAAAACCAGATCATGGGGTGTACTGATAAATCCAGACTGTGTGTTAGGAGTACACTGATAAATCCAGACCGTGTGTTAGGAGTACACTGATAAATCCAGACCGTGTGTTAGGAGTACACTGATAAATCCAGACCGTGTGTTAGGGGTGCACTGATAAATCCAGACTGTGTGTTAGGAGTGCACTGATAAATCCAGACCGTGTGTTAGGGGTGCAGTGATAAATCCAGACCGTGTGTTAGGGGTGCACTGATAAATCCAGACTGTGTGTTAGGGGTGCACTGATAAATCCAGACTGTGTGTTAAGAGTGCACTGATAAATCCAGATCATGGGGTGCACTGATAAATCCAGATCATGGGGTACACTGATAAATCCAGACAGTGTGTTAGGGGTGCACTGATAAATCCACACCGTGTGTTAGGAGCGCACTGATAAATCCAGACTGTGTGTTAGGAGTGCACTGATAAATCCAGACTGTGTGTTAGGGGTGCACTGATAAATCCAGACTGTGTGTTAGGAGTGCACTGATAAATCCAGACTGTGTGTTAGGGGTACACTGATAAATCCAGACTGTGTGTTAGGGGTGCACTGATAAATCCAGACCGTGTGTTAGGGGTGCACTGATAAATCCAGATCATGGGGTGCACTGATAAATCCAGACTGTGTGTTAGGGGTACACTGATAAATCCAGACTGTGTGTTAGGGGTGCACTGATAAATCCACACCGTGTGTTAGGAGCGCACTGATAAATCCAGACTGTGTGTTAGGGGTGCACTGATAAATCCAGACCGTGTGTTAGGAGTGCACTGATAAATCCAGACTGTGTGTTAGGAGTGCACTGATAAATCCAGACTGTGTGTTAGGAGTGCACTGATAAATCCAGACTGTGTGTTAGGGGCACACTGATAAATCCAGACTGTGTGTTAGGAGTGCACTGTTAAATCCAGACTGTGTGTTAGGGGTACACTGATAAATCAAGACTGTGTGTTAGGGGTGCACTGATAAATCCAGACCGTGTGTTAGGGGTGCACTGATAAATCCAGATCATGGGGTGCACTGATAAATCCAGATCGTGTGTTAGGGGTACACTGATAAATCCAGATCATGGGATGCACTGATAAATCCAGATCGTGTGTTAGGAGTGCACTGATAAATCCAGACTGTGTGTTAGGGGTACACTGATAAATCCAGACCGTGTGTTAGGAGCGCACTGATAAATCCAGATCGTGTGTTAGGGGTGCACTGATAAATCCAGATGATGGGGTGCACTGATAAATCCAGATCGTGTGTTAGGGGTACACTGATAAATCCAGATCATGGGGTGCACTGATAAATCCAGACCGTGTGTTAGGAGCGCACTGATAAATCCAGATCGTGTGTTAGGGGTGCACTGATAAATCCAGATGATGGGGTGCACTGATAAATCCAGATCGTGTGTTAGGGGTACACTGATAAATCCAGATCATGGGGTGCACTGATAAATCCAGACCGTGTGTTAGGAGCGCACTGATAAATCCAGATCGTGTGTTAGGGGTGCACTGATAAATCCAGATCATGGGGTGCACTGATAAATCCAGTCCGTGTGTTAGGAGTGCACTGATAAATCCAGACCGTGTGTTAGGGGTGCACTGATAAATCCAGTCCGTGTGTTAGGAGTGCACTGATAAATCCAGACCGTGTGTTAGGGGTGCACTGATAAATCCAGACCGTGTGTTAGGGGTGCACTGATAAATCCAGTCCGAGTGTTAGGAGTGCACTGATAAATCCAGACCGTGTGTTAGGAGTGCACTGATAAATCCAGACCATGTGTTAGGGGAGCACTGATAAATCCAGACCGTGTGTTAGGAGTGCACTGATATATCCAGACCATGTGTTAGGGGAGCACTGATAAATCCAGACCGTGTGTTAGGGGTGCACTGATAAATCCAGACTGTGTGTTAGGGGTGCACTGATAAATCCAGTCCGAGTGTTAGGAGTGCACTGATATATCCAGACTGTGTGTTAGGAGTGCACTGATAAATCCAGACTGTGTGTTAGGAGTGCACTGATAAATCCAGACCGTGTGTTAGGAGTGCACTGATAAATCCAGACCATGTGTTAGGGGAGCACTGATAAATCCAGACCGTGTGTTAGGGGAGCACTGATAAATCCAGACCGTGTGTTAGGGGTACACTGATACATCCAGACTGTGTGTTAGGGGAACACTGATAAATCCAGTCCATGTGTTAGGAACGCACTGATAAATCGAGACCGTGTGTTAGGGGTGCACTGATAAATCCAGACTGTGTGTTAGGAGTGCACTGATAAATCCACACCGTGTGTTAGGGGTGCACTGATAAATCCAGACTGTGTGTTAGGAGTGCACTGATAAATCCAGACCGTGTGTTAGGAGTACACTGATAAATCCAGACCGTGTGTTAGGAGTGCACTGATAAATCCAGACCGTGTGTTAGGGGTACACTGATAAATCCAGACCGTGTGTTAGGGGTGCACTGATAAATCCAGACCGTGTGTTAGGGGTACACTGATAAATCCAGACCGTGTGTTAGGAGTGCACTGATAAATCCAGACCGTGTGTTAGGGGTACACTGATAAATCCAGTCCGTGTGTTAGGAGTGCACTGATAAATCTAGACCGTGTATTAGGAGTGCACTGATAAATCCAGACTGTGTATTAGGAGTGCACTGATAAATCCAGACTGTGTGTTAGGGGAGCACTGATAAATCCAGTCCGTGTGTTAGGAGTACACTGATAAATCCAGACCGTGTGTTAGGAGTGCACTGATAAATCCAGACCGTGTGTTAGGGGTGCACTGATAAATCCAGACCGTGTGTTAGGAATGCACTGATAAATTCAGTCTGTGTGTTAGGAGTGCACTGATATATCCAGACTGTGTGTTAGGGGTGCACTGATAAATCCAGACCGTGTGATAGGGGTGCACTGATAAATCCAGACCGTGTGATAGGGGTGCACTGATAAATCCAGACGGTGTGTTAGGGGTGCACTGATAAATCCAGTCCGTGTGTTAGGGGTGCACTGATAAATCCAGACCGTGTGTTAGGGGTGCACTGATAAATCCAGTCCGTGTGTTAGGGGTACACTGATACATCCAGACTGTGTGTTAGGAGTGCACTGATAAATCCAGACTGTGTGTTAGGGGTGCACTGATAAATCCAGACCGTGTGTTAGGAGTACACTGATAAATCCAGACTGTGTGTTAGGGGTGCACTGATAAATCCACACCGTGTGTTAGGAGTACACTGATAAATCCAGACTGTGTGTTAGGGGTACACTGATAAATCCAGACCGTGTGTTAGGAGTACACTGATAAATCCAGACAGTGTGTTAGGAGTACACTGATAAATCCAGACTGTGTGTTAGGGGTACACTGATAAATCCAGACCGTGTGTTAGGGGTGCACTGATAAATCCAGTCCGTGTGTTAGGAGTGCACTGATAAATCCAGACTGTGTGTTAGGGGTGCACTGATAAATCCAGACTGTGTGTTAGGGGTGCACTGATAAATCCAGACCGTGTGTTAGGGGTGCACTGATAAATCCAGACCGTGTGTTAGGAGTGCACTGATAAATCCAGTCCGTGTGTTAGGGGTGCACTGATAAATCCAGACCGTGTGTTAGGAGTGCACTGATAAATCCAGACCGTGTGTTAGGGGTGCACTGATAAATCCAGACTGTGTGTTAGGGGTGCACTGATACATCCAGACTGTGTGTTAGGAGTACACTGATAAATCCACACCGTGTGTTAGGGGTGCACTGATAAATCCAGTCCGTGTGTTAGGGGTGCACTGATAAATCCAGACTGTGTGTTAGGAGCACACTGATAAATCCAGACAGTGTGTTAGGAGTGCACTGATAAATCCAGACCATGTGTTAGGGGTACACTGATAAATCCAGACTGTGTGTTAGGAGTGCACTGATAAATCCAGTCCGTGTGTTAGGGGTGCACTGATAAATCCAGACTGTGTGTTAGGAGTACACTGATAAATCCACACCGTGTGTTAGGAGCGCACTGATAAATCCAGACTGTGTGTTAGGGGTACACTGATAAATCCAGACCGTGTGTTAGGAGTGCACTGATAAATCCAGTCCCGTGTGTTAGGGGTACACTGATAAATCCAGACCGTGTGTTAGGAGTGCACTGATAAATCCAGACCGTGTGTTAGGGGTGCACTGATAAATCCAGACAGTGTGTTAGGAGTACACTGATAAATCCAGACTGTGTGTTAGGAGCGCACTGATAAATCTAGACTGTGTGTTAGGGGTGCACTGATAAATCCAGACTGTGTGTTAGGAGTGCACTGATAAATCCAGACAGTGTGTTAGGGGTACACTGATAAATCCAGACCATGTGTTAGGAGTGCACTGATAAATCCAGACCGTGTGTTAGGAGTACACTGATAAATCCAGACTGTGTGTTAGGGGTGCACTGATAAATCCAGACTGTGTGTTAGGAGTGCACTGATAAATCCAGATCGTGCGTTAGGGGTGCACTGATAAATCCAGACCGTGTGTTAGGAGTACACTGATAAATCCAGACTGTGTGTTAGGGGTGCACTGATAAATCCAGACTGTGTGTTAGGAGTGCACTGATAAATCCAGATCGTGCGTTAGGGGTGCACTGATAAATCCAGACAGTGTGTTAGGAGTACACTGATAAATCCAGACCGTGTGTTAGGAGTACACTGATAAATCCAGACTGTGTGTTAGGGGTGCACTGATAAATCCAGACCGTGTGTTAGGAGCGCACTGATAAATCCAGACTGTGTGTTAGGAGCGCACTGATAAATCCAGACTGTGTGTTAGGGGTACACTGATAAATCCAGACCGTGTGTTAGGAGTGCACTGATAAATCCAGACCATGTGTTAGGAGCGCACTGATAAATCCAGACTGTGTGTTAGGAGCGCACTGATAAATCCAGACCGTGTGTTAGGGGTACACTGATAAATCCAGACCGTGTGTTAGGAGTGCACTGATAAATCCAGACCGTGTGTTAGGAGTGCACTGATATATCCAGACCGTGTGTTAGGGGTGCACTGATAAATCCAGACCGTGTGTTAGGAGTGCACTGATAAATCCAGACCGTGTGTTAGGGGTACACTGATAAATCCAGACCGTGTGTTAGGGGTACCTTGAACAGATTGGGCACCATTGATCTAAGCAACAAAATGCATTCTCTCCGATACTCAAAAGATTAGCTTAAAGAGCAACACTCACCCTAAATAAAGTCCCCCCACAATAATTAGCCATATAGAGATAAGCTTTCCAATAGTCACATTATCAAGCATAATTACTGCATTACTCAGAAATCCTGAGAGTGAAGGCCAGGCAACAGCGCAGACATCTTTGCTCACAGACATCTGTGTGCCTGCGCGGTCCGTCCCGGTCTCCTCTAGGAGGCGTTGCATTGTACCTTAAGGTAACAGGAAGGGACTGACGGCGCAGGCACGCAGATGCCTCTAAAGCAAGAAAGGAATTTCAGAATGAGCTGAACATGAGATCTTTTAAATATTAACCCTTAAAGCTCTCATAATATAGATTCTCAGTGATGTGTCCCCGATCGCTGTAATTGAGAGACGCTCGAATCTGTCCACAAGGAGCCATTGACATGCATCAACTTAAAGGGACAGTAATGTTTCATAATAAAAGCAGCTCTAATTAATCTTCATAGTATTTGGACTTTGGACAGTGTTATTTCAATTCGGTCAGAGTTGTAGTTCAAGAGTAATTGAATTATAAAGTATCCCCCCTCCCGCCCCTTTTACCTACTGTAAGCCGCCTCCCCTCAGACGTGGAATCTGGTCTTAAGACCAGACAGCTCACAGCAAGGGACAATCTTCTTACTGTGAGAATAATGAAAACCCTGCCCCCCTTGAAAGGTTTTTCAAGATTTTCTGGTATGCTAATTGAAGATTGTCCCTCTCTGCGATCCATCCAGACAGTCTTGCTGTTCTGAGGTGAGCAGTGTTACATCAGTAAAAGGAGCGGGAGGGGGATAATTTATCATTCAATTACTCTTGAACTATAAATATTACAGTATTGAAATAACACTCTCCATGGCCTAAATACTATGAAGATTAATTGGAGCTGCTTTTATTTTGATACATCACTAATTCTTTAAAGATATCCCTGCGAGAACAAAGACAGGACAAACAGGACATCTCTTTCTGCCTTCCTGGTAAAACTTGCACCAATTTAAAGATTAAAAGAAACAATTAAGTTGTGTTGACCCCCTGATTCGGGAGTGGGGGTCAGTTAAGAACCTCAGCACTTTTTTTACCAAAATACATTCTGGGATATGGCAGAAAGGCGTGCCATCCCAGAATTCCATGATGTGCCACCGGTCTTTAAAATGCGGACTGGGGTGATGGCCGTGGCACTTCAATTGACATTAAGGGGTTAATTGGAGTAGATTACATAACAAGTACTGCTGGACTCTCAGAACAGCAAGACTGTCCAGATGGATAGCAGAGAGGGACAATCTTCAATTAGCATACCAGAAAATCCTGAAAAACCTGTCAAGGGGGGCAGGATTTTCATTATTCTCACAGTAAGAAGATTGTCCCTTGCTGTGAGCTGCCTGGTCTTAAGACCAGATTCCACATCCGAGGGGAGGTGACTTTCACTAGGTAAAAGGGACAGGAGGGGGATACTTTATCATTCAATTACTGAGATTCGTGTCAAAACCCATGTCCTAAGCATGGGGTATAGGTTCAAGAAAAAACAGTACACCTTGGGATGGATTTGAACAAGGCCGCAGCTTTATTATACCACAACAATATATTAAAATACAAATATACATAAATAAATAATTTAACACATTTTTTACCCAACCTTGAGCCCTTGCCAATGTCCATCTCCTACAGGCTAACCAGCCTATCCTACTTTGGAGCCGAAACTCCAAAATCCTCAAATTGCCACCTTAACCGCACCTCATTAGCTGTTAAATAAAGCTCAATGAGGCCGGCGTCTAACCCGCGACAAAGTCCAGGCGTTCTTAGACCTAGGCCGCTGACCTGCCATGTACCGTAACCTCCACCATCTTACTACCACTCTATACATTGGCAAGGGCCCAAGCCGCCAACAAAGCTGCGACAAATTAAAATAAACAAGTATAATAAAGAATAAATTACATTTATAAAACGTTTTTATAAAACAAGGGAGGGAGGGAGGGAACTGCTTCTTCTCCGGTTTAAGCCTAACTGCCACACCAACAGGAAGTGACTAGCGTACTTATCCCTCCTCTGTTGCTCTAAAGCACCAAAGCCGCACCCACTTATTTTTTCTCCCACCAAACCCCAGCCCGGACATGTCTCCCCTCCTAAAGTCCGTGGAGTTCTGAGTTTCACAGTCAAACCCCACGAATTGACCATAAGGCTAAGATCACACAAGTGATTGTTTTGTAGTAGCTCTGGTCCCCATGGGACAAAAGTCCAAGTTTTCAGGGTACCATGATTAAGCACAGATAGAGCAATCGCAATAACCGAGCCACTGATTACAGGTAACTGTGTGTCCAGAGCACTTGAATCACTAGATAAGTCAGTAGCAGTCACTTGTCTGATGTACAGCTGTTGGGGACTCCAAATCTCATCATCCTCAACCAGCCCAAGCCTGGTTGGGGATAATAGGAGAGTAATTGTAGTTCCCAACTGTTGTAGGTTCAATAATTTGCTACCACTGATCTTAGGGGTTAAAGGAAACGTTTCATTAAAAAAAAGATTTATTCAACATAGGTGTGTACTTGATTTTAGTTTTTACTAACAGGAGTGGCACCAGAGCAGAATCAACACTCCACAGGGCTAGGCAAGGTACAGGACCAGATTTACCATTAGCCAAATTAGGCACCTGCCTACAGGTGCATGCCAATGAGGGGCGCCTGCCATTTGGATTTATTTTTTTTTAAATATTCTTTAAAAAAAAAAAAAAAGTAGCCGCCTCGCTGGCTGCGCCGGCGACACCCACTCACATTGCCCGCCCCCCCCCAGTCTTGTACCTGATGGAGCTCCCTCGTCGGCTCTGTAGGAATGCAGAGCGCTGGGAGATGACATAATCTCCCAGCGCTCTGCATTCCTGAATAGGAGACCGTGCGGGAGCTCCATCAGGTACAAGACTGTGCCAAAGGAGGCACATACAGATCTCCTACCACGGAGGTAGGAAACGGACAACGGGCAGAGGCAATGTGAGGGCAATGTGGAGCTAATGGGGGGCAAGTTGGAGGCGATAGAGGGCAATGTGGAGCCAATAGGGGGCAAGCTGGAGCCGATGGAGGTCAATGTGGAGATGGTGGGGGCAAGTTGAAGCTGATGGGGTGGGGGGCAATGTGAGGGAAATGTGGAGTTGATTGGGGCATTGTGAGGGCAATGTGGAGCTGAAGGGGGGCAATGTGAGGGCAATATGGAGCTGATTGGGGGCATTGTGAAGGCAATATGGAGCTGAAGGGGGGGCAATGTGGAGCTGATGGTGGGGAATGTGAGGGCAATGTGGAGCTGATGGGGCAATATGGAGCTGATGCAGGGCATTGTGAGGGCAATATGGAGCTGATGGGGGGCATTGTGAGGGCAATATGAAGCTGAAGGGGGGCAAGGTGAGGGCAATATGGAGATGATGGGGGGGGGGGAAACGTGGAGATTAGGAGCATTGTGGAGGTATCCAGTGCAGATGGTCCACGGGAGGGGGGGGGGGGCGCTTCAAATTTCTGTGCCTACAGGCTCCTGAGATGTAAATCCAGCCCTGGAAAGGTACCAACTAGGTACCAACTTGAAACCCCCCCCCCTCCAATCCCCCACACACACTGGCAGGTTTCATACCGTCACCCTAATAGGTGCTTCCTTGTTACCCCATTCCTTAAAGGGATAGTAATGTTTGCAATTGAGTAGATCGCTGAGTCTTCTTTATTGTAAATGTAACACATTGCTCTATGTTTAGCAACTTACTTTTATGTAGTTCTGAAGATAT